>OY101116.1:3918172-4257153 GCA_956465555.1 Nitzschia sp. pyKryTriq1
CATGGCAGCCAGCTCCGCTTCACTAGAAGCAGGATCTTCTCCCTCGTCTTCAGGATCAATGTCGTAGTCATCATCGAAATCATCGTCGTGGTCGTAGTCACCCTCAGCATCATCTTCATCCTCATCCTCAGCATCATCGTCATCATAATGATAATCATCTCCAAAGTGACGTTGTTTGGAAGGCGCCGCATGCTCACCATAATCATCATCCTTCAAAGAAGATTCAATCGCTTGAATGGATAGTTGTAGTTCTTTTAGCACCGAATCGTCAATGTCGTCCATGATGATATGATGCTATTATGCTATGCTATGCTGGTGTCAAGAATATATTCTGTAGAATGAATTACATCCAATAAATGATTGTTGCATGCACGAAGAATGAATCAAAGAATTTGATAATGCAATCAAGCAACGAAGCAATCAATCAGTAAAATGGATGAATGTAGAAGCTCAATGAGAGCAAGTATATTAGAGCTGCACAGTTCGGTAATAGAGCCACCCGCACCGATTGTTCTTTTGGCAATTATGGGAGATGGACCACAGCTCGCAATTATTGTTTGACACCATCTTGCTTGCAGTCAAATTGATTGATAGATGCCAATCATCGCGCGAGTTGAGCTCAGCGCCAAAACCACGTATACCGGTACACGTACCCGTAGTGCGGTTCTGTACAGTACTTCATCTCATTCTTTGATGCGAACTTCGCTTCGCGCACGCAATCGATGACATCATCGCAGCTAGCGGAGCAGGGATCGGGAGCGGAGGGAGCGGGAGCGCGCGCGCCGCTCTCCAGTACATAAGTGCGTTTCCCCAGCAGGGGAGCCCTTCGGCCTTCCGTATGTCATCGGTTTTTTGAGCTCATGTGTCCGTACGTCGTCCGGGAGAACCTCGCTCTACTCCAGATTCGTTCGCTCATTGCTCATGATGTACTACTCGTACTGTACCGTACCGTTGCAACACAGGCTGGTGGAACAAACAACAGATATGAGCAGACCTACTACCCGTCGTCGTTTGAAGGAAGAAGAGGAAAATAAAGAAGAGGGGGACGGAAATACACAGGTCGAGATGCAAGCAAATGGTGTAGCCAGGACTGTGGTGGAGTCAAGGAAACAAAAGCTTGAAGATAAGCGTGAGTTGCTCACACAATTGCTGAGCCGCCGACAACGCCTAGTAGGCTCTTCAGGTGGTAGTAGCAGCAATACCACCACTGATGCACTGTGCCAAAAGATTGAAGCGCAAATCAACAAAATAGATGAAGAGCTGTGTGAATTGGTCATGTTGTAATGGGAACTATGTTTTGTCAATGATGATTATATCAAGTATTGTGTACGAAGTGCAGAGACAGGTAGTAAAAATATCGATTCCCATCCACTACAGGATCCTACCGGTATGTACCACATACGGGCGGTTCTACCCATTGGTACTGCAGTTTCGGCGTGTGCGAGTGAGCGAGCGACACCACACTAGTATTCGACGCATTCGACTCCAATTCTCCACACACAAAATAATAATGCGCGTCGTCACATCCGCATGTAATGAGCGAGCCTTGTTCCATTGCAATAATACACCGCATTCTTCATTCTTCCCATCATTATTCACATCATCACCTGATGTTCAAAATAAGGTCCCCACAAGTACTCCAGTCAACACATATACATATACATATCAGGAGGAGCAGAGGGTGTCGCCCTTGATGTCAAACCTCGTCACCGAATCATCAGCCACTCCCTGTCAAAAGTACCATCGGTGGTACTCGTAGAGGAGGAGGAGGACACACTACGAGATGGAACAACAATAAAAGGGCAACACCATAACGCTCTTCTTCCACCAACTAATAAACCACTCCTACTCGGAGTCTTGAAGGATGAAACAACAACAACAACAACAACAACAACAACAACAACAGCGGTCAGCAGCAGTACAGCCGAAACCACGACGAGCACTGCATCGCTGGGGTGTGTGCTTTGTCGTGATCGTCATTGGTGGAATCGCCATATTCAATATCTCCCGGAGCACTTCTGTCTTTTCATCATCCGACAAGTATTATTATGGCAGGAGGGTAGACAGGGCGGGGGAGGAGGTAGATCTTTCCTATCCGACGACGGCAACAATGAGCGGCGCTAATATTATCCCTTCGGATGGTGGCGGGGAGGACGACCATCATCAGCAAGATCAAGAATATTATTATGATGAAATCTTTACGTGGCACGTCTCCCCCAATTTTACCGATTTTTCAAGGAATCCCTATGGTCAATTTTGCCGATGGAGGAATGCTGGCAATAACGCCAAAGAAAGACAAGTCATTGCTGCCGAAGAGCGTTGGACGACGACCACGAGGAGGACGGCGACCACGGCCTCCAAGACGACGAAGAACAACAACAAGTCGCTCCTGCATATTCAATTGGACTGCTATCAGACCATGAAACAATCGCCGTTTGGGAACGGCAATTGGGTCCAAATGATCTATTTGCTGCGACTTGCAGTTGCAACGGCACCTATGGTGGAAAACAAGGAGCATTCTCTTTCGTCTCATTTGGATCTTCAATTGTCGTGCCTCGATGATCAGCAGCATGATGAACACAATATTTACAAAGGATTAGTTCTGCCGTGGCTGATGGGTCATTTCTCTTCGGCCGAAACCTTGCGCGTGATATCGGAATCCTTTGGCAGCGATAACAACAACAAGAAGGCTCCTCGGCTGGAAACTCGGTGTTTCGAAGCCGCTTGGGCCAGCACTCCGGTCGGTTGGATGACTCCTTTCTTTCGACAAGAGCTTCGACGGATGGCTATAGCCTTGGTGGGGATTCCATCGAACGACCCGACGCATCCCGTCCATGACTGGCTCCGTGAGCACGAGCAGCAGCAGCAACAACAACAACAACATGAGCAAAACTCCAGGAACGGCACCAGCAGCACACATCTCCCATATCATCATGGAAGAAATCATGGTGATGATGATCAGCAGCGGCAGCAGCAGCAGCAGCAGCCTTTGATTCCGGGTATCGTATTGGATGATGTGGTCATTCATTTTCGGTGTGGTGATATTATGGCATCATCTCAAAAATACTTTCGATTTTTGAAATTTCACGAGTTTGCCAGTCGGATCGATCCCAATGCCGTCGACTCGATTGGCATTGTGACTCAACCATTTGGTGGCAGCAGCAGCAGCAGCAGCAGCACGAAAAGGTCTCCTGCTACTAATACGCGTGTCCATGATCAAGCTCGTTCGCGGGATCAAGACGACCCTTTCAAAGTAGTTGCCTGCCGAAAAGTCATCTTGGGCTTTGTAGACTATTTGCAATCACGATTCCCCCAAGCAAGAATATCGGTTCACAATGGACCCAATGAAACCGTCGCGTTGGCGTACGCTCGACTCGTCATGGCCAAACGACAAGCATTTGCGTATCCAGACAGTTCGTTTTCCGTCTTTCCAGTGCTAGCGACCTTTGGTACCGGGTTGCACATGTACCCCTTCAAATCGCCCTATTACAAATATTCCTCAAAAAACCAGTGGCTACGAACCATGGCGGGAGGGAAAAACCAGAACACTACAGTGTTTCACACCGGCCCTGGGCGGGTCGAATGGATGCGGATTCGTCCCAACAACACTTTGTTCGGGATTGAAACCTTGCAGATGAAAAACGCCCACCCACAAGATCCCTCTCGAGCCATCAGAGACATTTTGGAGTGGTTCCAGAATGACACGGCGATCAAGCCGCATTTTTCAACGATTGAGCGATTCAACCATTCCCGTGATTGACCCAATAGCTACTGCTGCGAAGTACAGTACATGCTACAAAACGGTGCCCAGAATGACTTCTTGCAGCGCACACTAGTAGCTTAAATAGAGCGCCAGCAATGTCTAGTAGTAGTAGTACAATAAAGTCGTCTACTAGTAGTAGACTACCGTACGAACTGCTAGAAATGGCAAGAGTAGACTGCTCTGGTAGCTAATAGCATTCTGTAGGCGACGGCTCGTCTGTCGCCAGGCCGTGCACGAATTCAGAATTGAGTCTATCTTGTCAAGCGTTCGTACCAGTATGTACTGGGTATCACGCGTATCTTTCGAGGTGTCACCCACACAACATCACGCGTGGACGCGGACATGGGATGCAGTCATCCGTCATTTCCCACCGCATGCATCATGATGTTCTTTGGGGGGAAAGTATGCAACTCTCTCGCAAGGAGTCATTGTTTAGATAGAAAACCCACAATACAATACAATACAATACAATACAATGCCTTGTCCGTTCGCTTTTACCCTCCGCATCGTGTATAATGGCATGAGTGATATCATTACCCTGACGGCCACGGCGCCTTTGGAGCGTGTGGCTTGGTTATTCCAAGCGCAAGGAGCAGGCCCTGGTGGTGCTGGTGGTGCTGTGGTTGTGGGTCATCATCGCGATAACGAGGGTATCGTGGCGTGTTGGGTCCGTTTGACTGCCGAACAAGGTTGGAAATCCTTGTGGCAAGGAAATGGAGTACGGATTCTCAGTAGCATTTTGGGACGATCCTTGTCGGAATTTTTGAATGAATTTGTCTTGCAAAAATTGCTTCCAGCAGCATCATCAGCATCAACCACCAGCACCAAAGACAACAACAAAGATAACGACAACAAAGAGGACGAAGACGCTGCCATGAGACGGCGGTACCAACGACAACTAATGGCAGGGTTCTTGGCGGGCTTTACCTCGGTCCTCTTGACGTATCCCTTGCAATACGCTGCAGCACGGATAACGTGTCAAGAAGCAGCATCAGTCGGTGGTGGTCGTGGTGGTGGCGGGTCATCCGGCAGCAGTGAAATAACCAGCATCTCGAATTGTCTCGCCACCACGGTTCAAAAAGCGGGTGTGGCGGGGGTGTTTCGAGGTCTGGGCATGACATGTGCTAGCATCATCAGTAACCAACTCGTCACATTTGGCTTGTATGAATGGGCAAATAATAATGCCAACCGTCCGGGCAAGGACTCACCAAAGGCTTGGATACGAAAGGCCTCCAAGTTTGCGGCCACGCAAGTCGTCCAACTAGCGGCGTTGTTTGCCGCGTATCCTTTCGAAACCATCAGTCGTCGCTTACAAGTATCCGAGCCAGGACGAGGATCGGATGTTTTCCGTGGTCATCTCTATGCCGGTTTGACGGCCAGTATCCTGAAAACCGTGAGCATAAATCTGATATTGGCTGCCTACCATTCGGAAACAATGAGCCGTTTTGATATTTTGCGAAAATTGATGATGAAACTATTTCATTAGCAACAACAACAGTGCACCTATTATTTTACCACCAGTCGTCTACTGGATCCCCTAATACAGTACTACTAATGCTAAACTGACCAGCACCTCTCTCTAGAGTAGTAGAGTACTAGCTAGGAGGCCCCTTTATCGGCTGAGTGAGTGAGTGAGTGAGTCGTCAATCAAATGATCCATCGACTTTTCCGTGGGATATCTATGTTGCAGTGTTAGAAGAGTAGATACCAGGTACCGGTACTTGTAGTACCCGACCCGGTGCAAAGTCCCAGTCCACGAGAGGATCCGATGCGCAATGCGCACGCACAATAAGGTCGAAATTCCCTTTTTTTCTTCTTCAAAAAAACACTAGCAAGGTGATGCGTTGCGATGTTCACAAAATCGCTGGGACGCGACGATGGCAGGTCGCGACGACGACATCAACGGCGACTCTTCTTGACTCCTCATTGTAAGCTATTAGGTTCGAACGCCAAACAACAAGACCCCCTCCTCAAGCCTGTATCTAAACAATAATAATAGTAATAATAATAATAATAATAATGTTGGATCCGATGGCTGCCTATGTGGCTCAAGCTTGGTCGTTCCAAGGCCAGTTTCCGTTGTTGATCCTGATTGCAGCATTGCTCGGACTGGGCAAGGGAGGCGTTCCAGGACTTGCCACGGTAGCCACCGCCGCGACGGTGGCTACCTCTCCCACTCATATTCCCGGTGGTTTGGGTCTTGCCGTAGCGTTACAAGTGCCCATATTGACCATGATTGATATTTCGGCAGCCTGGCTGCATTTTCAAGATTTAGATGTGGATACCATCAAGGTTCTCCTTCCCTGCTCTTTCTTGGGAATGGCACTGGGACAGTTCCTGGATCGGCATCTTTCCGATTCTCAGGCACGATTCCTGGTGGGACTTTTGCTACTGATGATTTTGTCCGTACAGTTGGGAAAAGATTACATGATGATTCCTCGTGTGCAACAACAAGGACGATCTAATAATACTATATTGAAGGTGTCCTCAAAAGATCAAGAAGAAGAAAAGCATGATGACGACGACTCTTTAATACGTGCTGAAAGTGGAATTTATGAAGAACAACAGCAACTCAGAGATAATAAACCAACATTGAATCATCGTCGAACCTCTACCACTGCCACGACTAATTCTGGCTCTGCACAAGAACAGCCACCTCTTACTCTAGGAGAAACGAAAATACACACCAGCAGCAAGAACAACAAGAAAGGAACAATACTCAGCCCCAAGACGCAATGGATTTGGGCCATGGTAGTGGGTATTATTGGAGGCGCTGCCACCATGTTGACCAATGCCATGGGTCCTATTTTGAATGTCTACTTGTTGAGTGTGGTGCAGCTATCCCCCTCGGCGTATATTGGAACACGGGCCATGTTCTTTTGTTTTTTGAATTGTGGAAAATTGCCCATGCGGTTTCTGGCGGGGACGCTGGGATGGAGTATGATTCCATTGGCGGGTGTGTTGGGGCTGGTCAGTGTCGTGGGAGTGATGTGTGCCAAACCAATCATGCTCAGCATGTCCGAGACGAACTTTGTCAAACTTGAGTTGGCGGTGGTGGCGTTTTCGGGATGTCGGCTCTGTTGGATGGGATGGTTTGGTGCAGCAGCAGCATGATGATGATGATGATGATCATCATCATCATCATCATAGATGCCCAAGAAGCCTTCACTCTTTGCTTGCACGTAGCCGACTGCTACGGTCTGCAATTGCGATTCCAAACGATGGCGATGCTGCGACAGTGCTGGATTGATTATTCAAGCTCCTCACCATCCGTCCTCGTCGTCCACTCGATATTAGAGAGACAAAGCGTAGAGTAGAGTAGAGTAGAGAGACAAAGAACAGCGTAGAGAGACCCAAGAACGGCGTCGGCAAGGGAGGTGCTTTGATAGGATCAAAGTTCCACTAGCTAGATTGTAGAGCTCAAATAACAAAAAATAATCATTGTTGTCAAGGGGCGCGTATTTTTTAAATTTAGTGTTAATCTTCAGTGATACAAAAGCTGGGGCGACCTATCGAAGACATGTACTGTCGGATCGTGGAGCGGGCTTGATTGACTTCTTCCACCTCTTGGTACAGTTCTTCAACGCCGGCGCATCGGTCCTTGGCCGTCTGGATGGCTTCGGTCAATAGACTATTCAATGCCGTTCGAGCATTGGATCCATCCGACAAAGCCTCATCTTTGATGTAATGGGGGAGGATCCATTTGAGGAACTCGACATCCACCTTGAGTTGACGATACCCGCTAATAGAAAATCGCACCAGTCGTGCGTTTTCAATCATAGCCTTGAAGCCGACTTTGAAAACCAAGGCCAGGACGGCATTGAGATGAAAGTCCGCAACATCATTCGGATGTGGGTAGATGACTACCTTTTCGGCAAACATGCGTTCCACATCAAATGCGAGACCCGATCGATTGCTTGTCCCTGAATTCATTCGAGAGGACGTCAAAGACGCGTACTCGTCTTCCAACGTATCGGGGATGGGACCAGCGCGCCTCTTGCCTCCAAACAAATCAGCACAGTCGAGACTGGTCGCCTTGGCCAGCTCCAAAACTTGAGATACCACGGGCCGAGGGCCTTCGACCGACATTGTCCCATTCGTCGACTTGATGGAGAGGTCTGGGAGAGAAGAGCACAGTAGAGTCGCAGCTTCATTTCCGCGATTCATGGCGAAGAGTGACAAGACTCGAGATGCGGCCAATCGAAAGCGTTCCGAAATGGGATTCTTTGTCCGGTTCTTTTGTTGTTGTTGTTCATCCCCCGAAAAGAGTCCGTCACCTCTCGCGGCAGCCTTGCGTTTTGGGATCCCACCGCTCCCCACGCCACTTCCACTGATCGGCCCACTTGCTCCTCCATGAGTCGAAATCGATTGGAGAATATTCTCCATGACACTTCTTTCCGCAATTCGACACATTTCCGCAATCGCCAACACCATTTCGAAAGTGGGTTCGGCGGACGAATTCACCAGATCCAACAATTCCGTCTCGACCATACCGTCGGATGGTCCAGCAGCCGACATTTGGCTCCGGTCGTCGTCACTGACATGATGGACCGCCTTGTTATTATTCGGGGCCATGAATGATGATGATTCGCCATAGGAGGGAGAGGCCGCGTGGTGCATCATGTTAGTATCCTCGTCCGCATTATCGGATCGCACAGCGGCCGCTTGCAACAATACGTTGGGGTCGCTCGATGATTCATATCCTGCCAACTGTTCCATGGCCGATGCCAGCCACCTGGCAAATCGTTTTGTGCTGTACTCCACTGCTTCTCGGAGCATGGAATCATCACCATCCTCGTCACTGTTATTCTTATTAGTGTCGTCCAAGGTGGTAAGAATACTTCGAACGGTATCATCTACGAGTTGAAGTGAGTCTGACAATGCCACACTGGCCAATTGGACCGCCCCGAGCAAAGGAGGTGTTTGGTGCTCTTCCTTGGCTTCTTCCGTGGACAATTCTTGAACGGCTCGACAAAAGGGTGCCAAACAATCTTCAATGACTCTCAATCGCAATGTATCAAACTTTTGATCGACCCGTCTTCGGACCATGGCTTCCGTCAGTCCGACCGTTTGATCCACCAGACTCGAGGCCAATTCCGGTGCAATGGCCCCATGGGGGATCATGGACAAGCCCGAAGCCAATTGTCGGACCGATAGTACCAAGGTGGCCATGGCGGCCGCAATTTGTTCATCGTATTGATCACATTGTTCTTCAGCATCAAACAAACGCAATTCGGCAGCATCTTGAGAGGGTGTCTTGGTATGTCGTGTCTTGGCAGCTGCTGAGGCGGCGGCGGTTGTCTTTTGCGCCTTTTGAGCAGCTGCACGGGCTTGGCTGGCCTGCTGTTGTTGCAGCATGGCTTGTTCGACAAGTTCGCCTCGCACATGTTGCAAAAAGTTTCCAAACGCGGTCGACACGAACTGCGCCAATCGTTCGTCACCGAGCGGCTGCTGTTGCTGCTGCTGCTTCGGTTGACCCTTATCATTGTTCTTGTTCGCCAGAAAGCTTCGGGTATACAAAGTGGATACTTCCAAGATATTGTCCAACACAGAAGTCGGTACCAAATTCAAGAGTACTGTGGGAGCGGTGTCTTCTCCTCCAGCCCCCGCACCTTGGGTATTACTACCCGTTTGTTTCTTCTTGGTGGTGGTGGTGGTGGTCATGGGATCTGACAATGACGACGATGACGACAAGAGGATTTGCTGTTCTTGCAATTCAATATGATGCGAATCCAAAATTCGTTCCAAGAATCTCAAACTGGCACTGGTTGCCATTTCTTGACAATCTTCCAAGGTCAAACGAGGATCCAAACCCATTGGATGATGTTCTTGTTGAGGGGTCGTCGAAGATGTTGCATCGGTGTTGCTACTATTAGACTCTTGCTGCTGTTGAAGAAGAAGAATCAGGACAGGTGTTCCAGCACATGCCATGATTTCGGCAATGCTTTGAGGTGGATCAGGCAAGGGACCATCATAATCTTCCTCTTCCTCCTCTTCCTCATCATCATCATCATTGTCGTCCACAAGGTCTTTTTCCTCTTGCCCGTCCATGTCTTCTCCTTCATCATCACTGGAATTTCCTTGCATCAGCAGCCGGTTACCACCACCACCACGACGGCGATGACGACTCGAAGAGGAGGATGGTACAATACCTCCACTCCAATGAATCAATTTATGTCGTACTTCTTGTAAGAGTTGGGTCATGATGGCATGACATTCCGTTTCAATGCGTTGCAAGGATTCAAATCCGGCACTGTGCTTACTCAAGATAGAATAAATGGCACTGACATGAGCTTGTGTGGCCAATCGATATTGCCCGGCGGCAATTTGCTGGCGCAACGTGGTGGGCAATTTCAGGACCGTATCCAAACGTTGCAAAAGTCGTTGGATACGTAATTTTTCCACCACTTGATCTCGCAAGGGTCCCACCGCCATTTCGACACTGCGGGAGGCGTCCGACACCACTTGCATATTTGCTTGGAGTTGTTCCGTCAATGACGATGATGACGTATTATTATTATTTTTGGAATTGTTTTTGGTTCCTCCACCACCTCCACTACTGCCTCCTTGTACTAATAACTGGTTGGTTTGGACACCAATGCTCCGAATCGCATCCGTCGCTTCAATGAAACGAGAATAATTTTCATACACCAAGGTTTGCAATGAACTGTCCAAGGTCCGGACCTGACAGGCCAAACCTTCTTCCAATTCCAACAAGGGATGGACACCATCTTGAAAGACATGTTTCCGAGTATGAGCGGCCGCATTGAATTGAGGAGCATCCAAATCCTCCTCCTTGTTAGTATTACTACTATTCTTCTTCATGCCAGTAGTAGTAGTAGTAGTAGCTCCTCTAGCTCCAGCTCCTCTTCCTGCTGCAGGCCTTGTAGCAGAGGAGGAAGGACGATCGTGATCGTCATAATCATCATCATCATCGCTGCTGTCTCCGGAATCTGAAGAATCATCATCCCTGGAACCTCGGCGTTTGGCGGTAGCGCCATCCGCGTCATGATCATGATGATGATGAGCATCATCACCTACTAATATCGCTGATTTCCCATAAAAGCTTTCCAACAATTTCTTGCGAATCATGGCTTCCCGATCGGTAGTAGTACTAGTAGTAGTACTGCCACTTTTACTGTTACTATTACTACTCTTGTTGTTCGCCTGCTCTTGCTGTCGCCGCATCAAGAACTCATCATCGGAATCGGAACTAAAGGAATCATCGTCATCGGCCATGATGAATGAATGAATGGATGATTCGATTATTATTATCGACTTGACGTGACTTGACTTGACTTGACTGCGTTGTGGAACTGCTGGTAATAAATAATACAGCAGCTACTCTTCGTATATTATTATGTACTCTCTGCGATACTCTTACTCTCTACTCGTACTACGGATGGTGTACACAAGTAGATCTTTGTCTTCAAGACCTGCTTTTGGAACTCTCTCTCTCTACTTGTACAGTACAATAGAGAGCAAGAGTTTTGCTCCTCTGGTACCAATACAAGTACTGTACCGCGGTAATAGTAGATAGTCGAAAAATGACAGCAATAATCGAAGGCCATTTTGTGGCGGCGCGGTTGGCGGTTAGTTCGTACGTGTGCTACAGTACAAGTACAAGTGCTACCGGTACAGTACAAGTACTCGTACGCAAGCCTTATTGGCGGACGCGGGATGATGTGTGCCGAGTGCCGACGCGAGTACTGTACCTCGTACCTGGTAGTTGTTGACGAGTGCGGACTTCGTTGATGATTGATTCATTCGACTGCCGCGACCGACGCTTCACGTGCCGCCTGGCGGCCGGCGGACGCTCTGTGAATGCCCGTGTGTGTTGTTGCGGAAAGATGGCGACTACCGGTATTATCGCGAGCCGCGTCGACGAGAAACCCGCCCGCCGCGCCCGCGCCGCCCCCATATTCCCGCATCGCGATCATCGATCCTAATATGATATTTTGTTCGTTTCATATCCACCCTTATACCGGCACATATGCATCGCAGGATTTCCCACACCACCACCATACCACCACCGCCATCTTCATCTTCATCTTTCATTATAGTAGCGATTGAATAATCATCATCAGTGGTCGGAGCGAGAGGATCAGTAGCAGTACCGGTACACGAGGAAAAGAACCATCAGAAAAGGAAGATTCTTCAAGAATCAAGAATCATCAAGAACCATCCATCATTACCGGTATGGAATGCTCGACAGGCACGATTGGGAATCGCACCGAATGCATCTTTAGCTACAATGGGAGTACCAATGATATTCTTTTGAATTATATTGTCTTGGCCATCAATTTGGGATATTGTATCTTGGTCTTGTATAGACAACAGTCACAGTCGCAGTCGCAGTCACTACAGTCACAGTCGCAGTCACAACAGCAGCAGTCACTACAGCAACAAGAAGAACAGTATCATCAGAGGGATCATGCTCGTCGTCTGCGACTGCGACGACAGCTAGCGTTGGCGTGTCTGGCGGGTGTGACCCTCTTTCAATGGGGTCTTTGTCTTTTGGTGGGATGCAGTGGTGTTTCCATTATTTGGTGTGCCATGGGAGGATGGACCATGAATGAAAGGCGGCGCATGACTAGTGGTAGTAGTAGTAGTAGCAGTAGCAGCAGTAGTGATATTGTCGGGAGTACAAGTAACATCAACAATACTGCAAACAGCAGTTCGGAACTCGCAACCACCAGCATCACTACTCATACAAACTCTGCATCGAATAATCCTTACAACACCAATCACAACGGCCCCAGCAGCAACAGCGTCGGCGGCGGCAGTGAATGGCAGCAGCAACAACAACAACAACAACAGCAGCAGCAGCAGCAGCAGCAACTACTACGACAGCAACAACAAGAAAAACGATGGAATGAATGGGCCAAGGTTGTCATCATTCTCGATCTGGCCGTCATTATCTATTATGCAGTGGTCATGGAAGCTCTGACCACGGCAGCCCATGTCTGTGCCTTGGTATTGGGCGCCTGTTTGGATATGGGAGCGTTGAGTCTTGCCAATAATAATAATAGCAGAAGAGGGATGGGTACAAGTACAAGTACAAGTACTCGTCGTGCTGGTGGGAGGGTAGGTCATCAGGACGATCGGCGCGGACAATCACCACAACATGAAGAAGAAGAAGAAGAACCCTGCAGTAGTACTCCAATCTTGTCGCCACGAGGGTCTGCTAGTAGTACTGCATCAGACCATGTTGCTTCTCTGGCGAATAACAAGACTCCTCCCACCACCACCACCACCACCATGTGAATGCCGAACAAAAGAATGAATGAATGAATGAACGAATCCATCCATATGGAGGATGATCCTCGGCATCATGTATGTGCGTAATACAGTCAGTAATATTTCTGTATTTTGGGTTTGGCGGTGCGGTGCGGACCTTTGTTGTGTTGTGGCAGGAAGAGAAGCCGAGGGACGGTTCCGATTGTACGCAGAAGTGATGATCATACTTTTCTTGTAGGTATTGCTTGCTGGTAGGACTACTAGCACCCCCCTTGTTGTGAGTGAATGAATGAATGAACGAATGCCTTTGGGTGTCCGTACTTCTTTTGGACGATCGAGTGGCTACTATATGATGAGTTGTATGTTTTTTCTTGGAGAAAAATATGCCTACCATAGTCCAGTCTATACTTCACTCGACGACATAACAGTATATTATTAGTCTAGCCTGATGTTTTTGGAATCCATCTAATTCATTACTAGTCGTCCGCGTGAGCGAAAAAACAATAATACAAAACCGAAAGGGAACGATGATCCATCATTGGTTCGAACAAAGTAAATACAGTCAGTCAGTGTAGTAGACTTCTACTACTGACTGTTATTGCGGAACCACCAGGATATATTCACGGGACGACCGCGTCACTTTTGGTACGGAGGTTATCATTACGGTTGAGAAGGATATAAATAACATTGGTTAGTGGCAGAAGAAGGACTATTACGCATGCCAACAAGTCGATTCCAAGTATATTCATCCATTCATCCATTGGCGTTGTTATTCGAACAGGGCCAAGGGTGAATCATACTTTGTGGAGGTAGTACCAGCATCTCCATGATGAAAGAATGATGAAGGAAAGAATTGGTGGCTATCAGCAGTCGTAGTCAGTGGTGCTGGCGGGTCCATGCCCATCATGATGCTATCGCCATGAGGATGGTCGTAAGCTACTAGGCATTATAGATTACAGCCACATAGGAGGAAGAGCACACGTGTGAGAGACTTAGTATTTTTGGTTTGCGAAAGAGAAAAAATCAGCAAAAGCAAAAGCCGGCGGCGTGAGAACTTACAGAAGGAAGAAAAGAGGTCTGCTCTGCCATCTGATGCTGCCACCAACAAGCTGGATTCTTGGAAGACATCACTAGGTGCAAAGTCCGAATACGCATCATCCATGACATCCAGTGCAGAAGATACTGTCACTTGCGGGCGTGAATTTAATGATGCTGTTGGTAGCCCATCCGAATTATTATTCGGAACAAGTGAACCTCCTCCTCCTGCTGCTGCTGACTTCGACCACGAAATAGTAGTAGAGCGCCACTCGTCGTTTGATGTAAACGAGGAGGATGCTATTGCTTGGATTGGTCGAAAGGTGGTCAGTGACTCGGGCCTTCTAGAAGTGGACGATAATGAAGTAGTAAATGCCTTGTTGAGCCTCGGCGGTGATGAGGTCGTGTCCAGCGCCTTTGTTTGTGTCTTGGACATGAAAGGCGATGTAGCAGCAAGAGGCGAGGAGAAACCCTCATCTTTCATATATTGTTCCGTGACAGCCTGACGTTGCAGTTTTTCTATGCTTTCTTGCTCTTTCCTTTCCTCTCTCCACTTGGCAACCTTCTTTTTGTACACCTCACGCTCTCGGAGCTCACGCTCAATGTGGGGTTTTCGAACTTCCGGGCGGGCTTTTTTCCAAGCTTGACCCAATAGCTTGGATATCTCGGTGTTTTTCAAGTCGGGATTCTCCTGCTTGAGTTGTGTTCTCATTGTTTGACTATAAAATAAGAAGGCCGAGGGTGGACGTTTGGGTGCGTTCGGGTCCTATGTTATTATGGGCAGTTGCAACAAGAAGGATAAGAGAGGATCAGGATGATGATGAACCATAAGAATAACTGGTGCTGCTTACCTTGCGCGATCTTCCAGTTGGCACTTGCCAAGGTCCCGTGTATAGTTCCTTCTCCGCATTGTATCGTAGCTTGTCTTGACGAGCCGCTTCCTCCCACGTTTCTCGCTCATTCTCGGGCAAGGTTTTCCAATCCTGACCAATCTGACTCGAAAACGAAGTGACTTGGACACCATGTTTGGCCATGGACTTTTTATATTCTTCCATCTTGCTGATACTGAACAAAATATATGGGCTCCGAAAGCGTCTTGGAGCCTGGGGGGCCTTTCGAAATCCAGTACTATTACCCTTGGTCTTTTTTCGTTTCAAAGGAGAGGATGGGCTACTAGCTGTAGTTTGCAATTTTGACGTACTAGTAGCGCCCCCCGATGATGGTGCCATGGACAAATCGTCCTCCTCCCCGTCCATTCTTTCTTCTTCTTCTTCTTCTCCTACCCTGCGTATGCCTTCAGTTGTTAACATTCACACAGTAGGACTAGTTCGCAAATGATGAGGATGTGCACGAAATGCTGGCGATGGCGATGGCGATGATGATGTGAGTGTTGTGCTGTGCCGTGCTGTGATATTTATTGTTGAATGCCGGCATTCATTGTAGGTTTCGGATGGCGGCGACGAGCAGTGGATATGGGATACGTTGGATGGATGAGAAGATTGGTTGGAAGTGCGAATGGATGCACCTCGTTTGTCTCTACTCTATACTACTAGACTCTACAGTACCAGTTCGTAGTGATAGCACAAGATGATCTGGTGATTTGTTGATACTGTATTATCATAGAACACCAAGCATTTATTGAGCATTGAGCATTGCTATCGACGAGGCATCAATAATCACATCACGGGCATTGCCGTCTTCTCTCGTCGCCTTTTCATCAGGGAGGGATCGCGGGATCTTTTCTCATGGCGACGCATACACCTAATACCGGCGAAAAAGATGAAAGGGGTGTCAAAGATTTTGTTCTGGGGCAATAATATATTTTTCGTTTCTTGGAGCTCGTTTCCGTTGCGTAGGACATCCGTCCAAACGATACGAATACGAAACAGACATTGTCGATCTCCACAAAGAGCTAAATGTTACCTTGTGATGGCGGAGAATTCTTCAGAGGGGCGAACAAATAATGAAACGACTGTACCGGTACTGTGCATACTGTGGATGTACCATGTAGAACCCGGTACTAAACCTACGTGCCCCCTCACCCCCTGGCTCCCTGCCCCCACTACAAGTAACAAGGATTGTACCGGTAATCACTACCCGTACGACATATTCGTACTCTGGCAGCGGTACCTTGATAGCATCGACACCGCCACCAGGATATCTACTGTAGTCCTCCAAGCTCACACAGCCACCTCAGAACCCCAATCAAATGTCGGCATCCTCATGTTTTTGACTCAGCATGATTGGCTTACATCAGAGGCGCAGAATCCGCAGGATTGGCAGGATGTCCCCGATATTGCCCTATGCACGAGGTAGTCGACAAGAATGATTGAAAGTGTAAATTGTGAGCTAGAAATGAATTGTTATTTTGGAACTACTTGTTTCAAAATCAATTGTTGAGAAAAGATATTGCGCTGACTTGGCGAAATATTAGTCTTGCATGACTCTCGGCGAAATATTAGTCTTGCATGACTTTCACATGGTTGACCAGATGAATCTATTTCATGTGGTGTGAATCTCATTTTATGTGGTGAGCTATTTTCGGTGCCTGTTTGGCAGTTGTAGTCTAGTACATAGACTTGTAGTATCTGTTGAGTCTTTGCAACGGACGGGGGCCAGTCGTACGTCGCGCGTCTCACACGCACCCGAGTCATTATGGGCCGACCACGTCATCGACTGGTCGTGGCTAGGGCGTCTGCGCATGCACGGCGCGCACTAGCGTGGAAGATCCTTCAGGACATTATCTACCGACGACGGGCAGACTATGGTCGTACGAGTCGCGTAGACCGTGTGTATTGCAATATGAGCAAACGTTTATTCCTCTATAGTCTTTACAAAGCTTCTCACTACCATGTCAACGGATCTCCTCACAATCCAGATGCTCCGCATCCATTTCAACCACAATACCATGCGAAATTACTGTTTTGCGAGATAGGACCCATACCGGTAGTAGTAGAGGGGAAAGCGGCGAAACGAGCGATTGAGTCCCTCATTCGGAGTCGTGCGACTTGGAGTTTCTGGTACACTTCTACGCAGCGGGTGGGCTCTGTAGAATCTACACAAATGAGTACTGTGCCGCAAAGCTTTTTCTTTCATCCATCCATGTGACGTTTCAATCGAAAGCATGAATATTCCCCGGAACGGCGGCTTTTCGGTCGATCAACAAATAATACTGTAATAAGAGAGAGCTCAGCAGTACAGTACCAGGTACTCGAACTGTATGTTCTTTTACAGTACGAACCAAGTTATTTAGTCTAGTAGTAGGCCCATTCTATCATTATTTTTACTTTTTACATCACGAGTAATAGTTACTGTCACGGATCCCCACTAAATTCGGAACCTAATAAAATATGCCCTGCGAAGCCGAGCCGGATTATCTTTATGAACTCCCAAGAACAGAAGATCGTTCAGCGGGCACTATCTTATTTCTCCGACGTGGGTGGAAATCTTGGTGGTATTACTCGTGCTGTGCTTGCTTGCCAGGCAAGTGCCAAGCAAGACGCCGACGAAAAGCTCCATCGACACAAGAGATGAGAGACACATAAAATCAATCTACGGAAGACCTTACATCCCATCACTCAGCACGATGACCGCCAAAGTACGTGCCCAAGACAGCCCAAGCACCACTGGTATCAAGCGCATCAATGTCCACGCAGAACCGCAGCCGCAACAACAAGAACAAGGGAAGAAACAACAGCAGCCAGACAAGAAGAAGGAAACGCGAAGTCCATCGCCAGCCAGCAAATACGGTTACGGTGATGCCGCTCCGGATGATAAATCCAAGTATGGATACGGTGACGCGGCTCCCTCATTATCATCCAACACATCCAACAACAAGGCGACCCGCCGAAGCTCAATGAAACAAGCCGGTGCCCCTTCACGCCGACGAGCTTCGATTCACATGTGCGAAGAGATCGAAGTCAAAGTTCTAGGTTACAAAGAGCCAGTTCGTCGACGAACATCTATTACTTTCAGTACAAGCGTCCGCGTCAAGCCAGTTGTTCCCGTTCAAGAAATGGCTGACGTCAGCCCAGAAACACTTTGGTTTCAAGACGATGAATACGATCGAATGAAGGAAAAGAGCTGGACGATTGTCGACAAGGAGCTTGCGTCTAAGAAATATGGAGGAGTATCCACAAATTATTGCACACGGGGTCTGGAACGCATGATGAAGCCACATGAGGTCCAACAAAAGAAGTACAAATGTTGGGACACTGTACTTGGCGAACAAAATCTTCAAAGACAGTCGTGCCTGTTCGATGACGAATACATGGCCAACATGTACAAATTTATAACTGCAGAAAGCCAACAAGAGGCCGAACGACGAGCTCAACAAGATGAAGCCGAAATTCAGAACTACATGAGATCTACGAGGAAATCTGTCCGACGTATGACCATGGTTTGATGACGATGTGGTACTACTAGTACTAGTACAAGAACAACAAGAACAAGAAAACCTCCGTAGTACAATAGAAAATATCATAGATCCATACACTAGTACATACAGTGCATACCACTATCACGCTTCGTCGATAAAGTAGAAAGTCAAAAGAAGGCTGGCGCCTCTCACACTATTACTCATTACTCTTCTTCGAAATCATCACTCATTCATTCGTTCATCGCATCTTATCTTCTGTTGAGATTGAGGAGTTGACGTCGAATGCGTGACTGGATGTCAGTGCGTTCTCGCGCAGATCTCATTATGCTGCGTTTTCTACGAAAACTGCGCAGATAGATTTTGCCATCTTATTGTGCGAATCTTTCCGAGCGCGCGCTGTCTTGCATTCTACGCTTACAGCAGCAGCGCAGGTAGACGCGGTAGACTAATGGTCTATTATCCACGATACCTGTGGTGTTGCTTTTGCTATTGCAGATATCACACAAATAAGAAAGCACCTTCAACTAGCATTCCACCGTAGTTCGTATTAGTACAATCATCGACAACACTTGAGTTGCAGGCACCATCAACAAGATGGAAGGCTTGTTTTGCAGCAACGACGATGCCGCTCTTCCTTTCGACAAACATATCTTCGACTTGAGCTATGATTATGGAGGGGGCGACAAATCCAATATGGATCGCCCCGTACTTATTAATAAAGAATCATCGATCCTTCCTCCTACCACCAGGAGTGGCATTCAACTGATATCCGATGCGTTACAAGGTATGTCTTTGGAAGAGCGAAAGCGGGCCCAGAACGATCTCCACGGTGTGAATTTTGATCATTACGAAATAGACACGAAAGAAACCGTTCTCTTTCAACAAGAAAAGCTCGAGGAAATGGATCGCGAACTGCAGCGACTCAGGGCGTCTAGCCCCAAGTGGAGTTTGCACCTAGCAGCCATCGAAATGGCGGAGCAACGGAATATCGACTATGTTAACAATCCTGCTTTTCGTGTGAAATTTCTGAGAGCTGAGAATTGGGATGGCACCAAGGCAGCATCTCGTTTCATCCGTCATTTCGACTGGAAGCTAGAGTTATTTGGCGAAGACAAGCTTGCGAAAGATATTGGGATTGGAGATTTGCAGCCGGAAGATGTAAAGATCCTCAAGAAGGGGTATTTTCAACGACTTCCGGAACGTGATGGGGCAGGGCGGGCACTTTATTTTCAGATCTTTAATGGACAGACTTATCCGAGTCCCGAATGTATGGTAGGTTATTTTCGAAGAAGCTCGACATACGTGTACGTTTTGCCCATTTCCATGACGCGCTTTCTCATCGCTTGCCTATATCCAGGCCCGGGTACATTTCTATATGCTTAGCGCCTTGGACGAAGAATCAGACCGAAGGGGCGGGGTTCTACTTGCATTCAAGCTCAAGGATATTAAGTTTGCCTCTAATAGGGGTCCGACCGTGATGGTGATACATAAAAGAACTGGATTCGACATGCCCATCCGATTGTGCTCCATGCATAAATTCCTGGAAAAGTATAATACTACTGGGGATGGTGGTGTTTCTCGAATTTCCATATTCATCGATGCTGCCATCAATTCGTTTTCACCGTATGTACGGGCTCGGCTCCGTCTCCATTATGGATCGTATACTGAATGGATGTACGAATCCATGACATTTGGGATTCCACATCACTTGATTCCTCTCACTGCCGATTACAAAATCAAAACGAAGAATCATATGGAGTATCTCGCCATGCGCCAAGTCGCCGAAGATTTCTTTGCCAACGGAAAAACAGTCATGACGAGTTTAGGAATGATAACTACAATCCAAATGACTGATCTTCCTGGCAACAATGATGTTCTGCTAGGAAAGGGAAAACCCATCCAAGAGTTTCGTGGGAATCACCGTCTTTCGGCAATCATTGACGATTACACGGACCGATATCACTTCGAATGCTCCAAAACAGAAAAGACAGCACTGTCGACTGAAATGGTCCAAAAAGTAAAGGAATATCATGGCCGATTTCTTAGTAAGGAAATCGGAGTGTGGATTGAGGTTTCGGACGATTCGGCAAGGGAAAAAGTCAGCCACATGTTCCGTCACCAACGTCCAAAAGTCAAGAAAGGACATCACGAGATGACAGGGAACCACAGTACCATTCGTGCGGCGAGTAGTGAGCTCCCCCCCGGCGCGACTTGGGAAATGAATACGAACCACAAACGAATCAAAGTATGAGGGAAAAAGAGCAAAGATCAGAGTTAAAAGCATGTCAAGTAAGTATCTTGGATCCTAACTAGAAAGAATTGGTCAAGAGGAAGTGACAAACGACGTATCTGTATTGGTGACTGCAGTAGGAGCCCGAAGCTGTCGAAACTCACACGATTGAAAAGGAACCTTTGCAAGCACATCAAACCACAGTAGAAGAGAAGCCCGACTGAAGAATATTCTCTGGACGACTTGGAACTATGGAGACACGCATCTATTTCAGTTAGATGAATACCTATTAGGCTGCGGGAGCCGCTAATCGCATGCTGGAAATATGACCGCCGCCGACCAGGCCGTTGTGGAAGAAATGCCCGCAACCCTCTTCTGGTATCATGCCTTGGTCTAGCATAACCATGAGGATCGAGAGCAACGCTTGAAAGCAAACGGAAGCCTCTTTGGTGTGTTCAAGTTGCGAGTGGGCCACGCCCAAGTTGTTGACAATTGCAAGAAATGTCTGGGAATCCGTGGGGTCCGTCATCAGCATATCGTCGTTCTGTGCATAGATCTCATACGCAAGCTCGTACAGTTTCATGGTCTTCTCGAGCTTGCGTCTAGTATCATCCTGATTCGCCAAACGCATTGCTGAAAGTTGTATGACAAGGCCAAGATTGAATATAATGGCAGCGGAACACGAGCTGATAGCTTTCAATGCATCTTCCCCGGACAAGCAGTTAAGAGCTCGAAGAGAATCCAGAAGAACCGGCCTTTGGTCCAATTGAACTCGATCTTCTTCGTGCATTGCGGCCTCGTCTGCGAACAGCCGGGCAGTGGCAGTGATCCAGTTGTTATCGACAACTTGAAAGTTCAGCCTGTCTTGGTCTTGTTGGGAAACTTTGGATGATGGCGAGTCATCGCATTGGTCCTCCCTCATAACATCGTCATCACCCCCACACTTGCTGGTGGAAGTACCATCGCTTCTAAAAATAGACGAGGTGGGAATGAGTGTTTGCCAAGTTATCATTTGCTTCATGGACGCCAACGAAATTGGAAGTAGCACAGCTGCTTCAGCATAGTCGCCCCTGTAAATTGAAATAACAGCATGGTTAGATTGTTCGATTGATCGACGTAATGTTGTCCTAGCAAGGCCTGGGTTACCATCGTAGTGGATCTGTTCCACAGTTTGCATCATGATGTCGCGATTGTTGTTGCACTCGTTGTCGTCGCGTGATAGATGTGAGGGCCTTCTCAGTGTCCAGTATTCGGTTTTATGTGATCGAAAACGAAGAAGGGTATGGTAGTATTACTGCGACAACCGCAGAGCAATCCAGAAGAAAATGATGTGGCACCATCACTAAAAAGAGCCAAATGAACCGGAAAAGGCGGAACGGATGGAATGTGAAGGAAAGATATGCCCCGCATGGTCCAGACTTCGCGTCGCTTTCCCGAATTGCCACCTTATTTTACAGTAGTACGAGTACTGGTACTGTGGGGACCCAGCTACCGGTAGAGTAGCAGTAGTTGTTGTTCCGTACAACATATTGAATATTATGTGGTGATGGGGGGTTGCTTTTGCAATTATTATTTGCAATAAGCGGTGAGCTGGCGGGGTTCGCATCGCCTTCAATCCTTCTACAGGTACACGTATTTGTTCATTGTCCGCCTTCGTGCAAGTACCAGGTAGGGTCGAGGGAATCGTAGAATCAAAGGCTGCACGCGGTATGTGTGACTTTTAGAACAGTTACACCGTCGCCTTGTAGTAACGCCGAAGTGGTACATAGATAAAGAAAAACTTAGATGCCAGTTCGCTTCGCTCGTCGAGTAATTTTTGGCCAAAAGGTCAACCAGCATGGCATAGGTGCCAGAATAAAAGCGCCCGTGATGGCGTGTTATTGGGGGGGCTTACAAAGGTGTGTTTATCGTTACGTGTTCCGGATGTGAATATTCCAGATTGTGCGCTCCTCTGAGCTGCGGTCATTCGGGATGCTTCCCGAAGTCATTGTGCAACGCGCGTGCCTGCGCATTCGCCCAATCTACGACTACTATGACCACATTTGTTCTTGCCCAGAAGTTAGGCCTTCAGAACCGGTACTGAGCCCTTAGAAACGCCGAACTTTGATTTTTCGAAAAGTACGAGTACCAGGTACTGCGTACATGATGTGTGTGCTTGTATGCAGTCCGGACCGGGCCTTTATTAGTAATACTGTACATGGGAAAGGAGGTTAGTTCGTACAAGCAGGTCAAAATCCTTTACGTACATAGTATACGTAATACTACTGCCACGAACCCAGCAGAGTAATAATATCATAATACGATACAAGTAGCACTAAAAGTGCGTCGTCGCTGAGCGCGAGAGGTGGGGGTTGACGTACTGGGAAGGATGTATGTGTCTCCGACATTGGTACCACCCCTCACGCCGCAGTGGGGACAGAAGGACAGAGATTCTTGTAGCATAATTGGTGGCTCTGCCAAATAAAAGACGGATTTGGGCGGAAGGTAGAAGAAAGAAAGTCATATTAGTCGCATAGATTGACCGACGAGGAAAAATGAAATATAATCTTGTACATCGGATGAAATATTTTGTTAAATTGACAAAAAATTACGTACGTAGCTGCCTTTACATTCTATTCTCGCCAAGATGGTAACACGAGGGACTTTACAGTGCATTGTCCCATCGGAGATGACAAATCGGACATAAATTGCATAATCTGGTTTTGCCCACGACATGACATACCCGGAAATAACGGACCGTTCTTTATAGAAGGACCATAATTACGAGCTTATACATAACAAAGGGAGATATTTCATTTCAAATTGTTCATGTTTTATTATAATAATCTAACAGATAGAATAAATTTTTTGTTAATTTAACAAAAAATTATATCCGGGCTCGTTAAAATTGTATATCCGGGTCCTTTCCATTACAACGGAGTTCATCTCAACGACACAACTGACCTACTGTACCGGTACCAGTACAGTACCGTACAGGTACGAGTATCGGTACAGTACAAGGTACAGTATCTGTATGTATCTCTCAACGGTCGCGGTCGAACGGTGCGATCTCAACGGGTGAAGCTTCGTTAAATGTCTGAAATTCCCATGTCGGGATCATTGCAATAATATTATGTCTGTATATCGTTACTCGCCGAAAACGCGTACCTGCCAGCGCAACAAATATCGTGAGCTTCGTTGACGTATAAAAACTAATTGAAAAAAGGACAATCCGGTGACACTGTCTGTGCAGCCCGGGGTCTTTGCGGGGACGGATCGTGGAGATACTGCCTTCGGGTGCAAGACCACTGCGGCTCCATTATTGTTTCGAAATCAATCAATCAGGAGCAGCAGGAGCAGCAGGAGCAGCAGGAGCAGCAGCAGGAGCATATGATGCAGAATTGGTTTCCCACCTCGTTTTCCGCAGCGTTTAGTGCAGGTATCAACGCTGGTCCGGACGGGCAAACTTCTGAGGAGCCGCCGTCGGAGACAACTTCTTTATTGGCTAATAGTGCCGGCATCATTGATACTAGTAGACATCAGACGTGGTTGGGCGGGTATTCTTCGACACCATCAGCATCATCATCATCACAGCAATATCCTACAAGTACCAATATGGATCCCTCGTTAATATCACGAGAAAGCAATAGTATTATTTCGGTCGACAATCCAAACGTTACCAGCATCGGCGAGGACCAAGTGGATTCGTATATTGCCCAAGCCCTCAACAAACTTTCCATGAAGGAGCGTGATCAGGTGTATCACGAGTTGCATGGAGTCGATGAAGTAATTAATGAAACTCCCGCATTTGTGCAACGAAAGCTACAAGAATTCCACTCGCAACTTTATTCCATAAAAGAGACACATCCCAAGGGCAAGGCGTTACAAATGGCATTGCAGCAGCAAAAGCAGCAGCACCAGCAGCAGCAAGGTGGTGGCTTATCAATATCATCATCATCATCATCATCTTATGTATTCGATCCGAAAATGGGCTTGAAATTTCTCCGATCCGAGTCCTTTCATGTGACAAAGGCAGCCGATCGAATGGTCCGGTTCTTTGATTTGAAATTATTCTTGTTTGGTCCTGCATTACTCTGCAAAGAGATCACCATGGACGATCTTTCCAAGGATGATCGAAACACTCTCAAAGCGGGATTTATTCAAGTACTACCTGTTCGGGATCGAGCCGGAAGAGCTATTATTGTCTTGGTTCCTACCTTTCAAACCTACAAGGTGGCCGAGAATATGGTAAGTCGACGATGATTGATTTGTTCATTCCTCAGTCGTCGTCTTCATCGTCGTCATCATCATCAGTCAGATGATTTGTTTTGCTTACTGTACCATTGTTTGTCTGCCATCACAAAATGCCCAATCCTGAAAAAGACACGGGCGATGTTTTACATGTTCATGTGCGCCTTGGACGATGAAGAGACTCAAAAACGGGGCTTTGCGGCAATTATTTACGATGTGGGAGATTTCAATGCTCACAAGACGGATTTGAAAACGGTCGTGCAAGGGACATGGGTCGTAGGTTCGGTTCCTGCCAAGACGAATTCCCTCCATCACTGCTTTAACGATGCCGCATTTCGAGTCATGATCAATCTATCCATGAAATTCTTTGGGGAAGAAGTCAAGGCACGAGCCAAAATTCATCATGGTACGAAAACATTAGTTTATTCTTCTTGTTGACCAATATCTATAGATTTTGGTCTCGCCATCCTCTCACCTTGACTGATGATGATGCCTATTTTGCTGCTTTCTCTCTCTCTCTTTCTTTCATTTTTTCTGATGAAGGAACGCATGTGGAATGTGTGTATGCTCTCATGACGTTTGGAATTCCACCCGATGCTCTTTGTGTTACCATGGAGGGAGAATTGAAACGCAAAAATCATTTGGAATGGATCAAAATGCGCAAGAAACAAGAATCATCAACAGCAGCAGCAACGCCTCGTATCATGGTTCCTTGTCGAAATGATGTTCTCTTTGGTAGGGGCAAGCCATTTCGAGAGCATATGGGCAATTTACGATTATTCAACTTGTTGGATGAGAATTTGGATCGGTACGAAAATGTCAAATTGAAAGAAAAGTCGACAGTCATTGCCGACATGGTAGATACCATCCATGGAGAAGGGGGGCGGTTTCTTATCAAACATGATGGATTGTGTTGGGTGGAAGTGGACGACAAGCAAGCACGAGAAAAAGTCTCTCATGCCTTTCGAACACGGTTGCGAATTCAGCAAACTTCGGGAGACGACCAACCTAGCACTACTGGTAGCGAATCGAACAACAGCACGACCGTCAGTCCGACCAGTAGTCCTATGCTCCGACCCAACGACCATCCATCTTCACATGACTATGATTCTCCCATGGGCGACGGATATTTCGCTGCCAAGCGTGCTAGGACGAGTAGTAGTGCTACTACCGGCGGCACGCTGCAGTTCTTTTAGCTAAAAAGAGTATTGCTAGCGAGAGGGCAGCGATTGTACCGTCTTTTAACGTAGCACTTCTACTGCTACAAGCTTACCGATGACTTTGGTCGTCTATAGTTCTTACTTCGTTACTACAGTGTGCACGAGGTAGTAGCATTTTACTCATAGTGTACGTGTACGATGAGTACTGTAGACAACGACGACTCCTCCTCGCTTCTCCGCTCCTGGATTGATTCACGGCCCCCGTGACCAGGTCGATTGACATGACTCGTTCGATCGTTAGTTTCGTCTTGCGCTCGTCCGGCCTGCACTGCTGACGCTAAAAATATATAATAAACAACTTCAACGCGACGAGAAACTCACGACAAAGTTTGACCATGGCGAATGCGCCTGCATCGCAACGCAGAAGGACATCATCTGTGATGATGCGATGATTTATAATATATCAAGCACAGTTATCGACTCTACTAGTATAGAGAGGGGCCCTCTCTCTAGTAGACTGTCTTAACACATACACCAAGATACAAACCACTCTCTATGTTCCATAGAAACTGACTTGACCTCCTTTGTCACCTCCAAGATCATGATGTCATCATTACTGGGGGATAATGAAGCAAAAACGAAGCAGCAGGATGAAAAGTCTACTAGAAGCGATGGTGATGACGATTGTTCTCTCGAAGACTTGAAGCAACGTTTGACCCAACTCCGTCAAGAACGCCGCCAGGTCGCTCGCGTCCGCCAAGAATTAGGTCAACATCTGTTGCCCCGACGACTCAATCAATTGCGATTGCAGCGACAAGTGGCCGTCGAATCGTATCAATCCATAGTCGTGCAGCGGCAAGCACTGGCGCAATATTTGAACTTGGCCGTCCGATGGAATGTCTGGAATGATTGTTTTCATATTTGGCATGCGGGACCGTGGGCGACGATCAATGGGGCAAGATTCGGAGGAGAAGCTCCTCGACTTCCTGCGGGTCTGCAACACTTGCATTCCGAACCACAACCATATCACTCAGGTTTACCGGTAGGAGGGAACGGAAGTACCAATCATTCTGGTGCGAGTTCTGCGACTACATCTACTACAAGTAATGTCAGTAGCACCAACGCCCCTCCTCCACGTCGCTACTTCTTGTGGTCGTCTGTGGCTCCCGCACCACATCCTCCTTCCACGAATGGTGACATGGATGTTGTCACGACGGTATCATCGAACGTTCCTTCTTTGTCGCCTGCTCAAGTCGCTGCTACTACTGGTACTAATACAGCCTACCACCACCACCACCACCAGCAGCAGCAAGATAACAACAACAACAACAAGGTTCCTTGGCCCGAAATCAATGCTGCATTGGGTCATATCGTCTTACTCTTGCAAGTCTTGCAGGATCAATGTGGATCGACATTCTCGACGACACATGAATTGATTCCCATGGCAAGTACGTCCCAAATTGGAATTCGAAGGCGGGCCCCCAAATCGTTACTCTCCTCCTGGACGACCTCGAACGATTCGCAACAACAACCTTTGTTGCCACCGGTCATTCATAATTTATATTTTGAAGAATCAAGCTTTGCCTTGTTCAAAGGAGGTGCCTTACGACAATTCAATATCGGACTCGGCGCTCTATTGGAATGTTTGGTACAAATCCAACAACAGTCCCGTTCCTCCTCCAACAATGGTGGTGGTGGTGGTGGTGGTAATAGTCAACAACATCCGACCATTGTCTTCCCGCATGCGATTCAACAATTGCCATCATCATTATCGAATTCAAATTCAAATTCAAATTGCAATTCAAATGAAGCGCAAGATAATAATTTTGGAACTGGTGTTGGCATCATGACGATTGGAGGGATTCCCTTTCAATACAATGAAGGTACGGCCGTCGAATTTACGCGAGCCTGTAAATATTTCTTGACGAATTTGAAATGGCTCGTGGCGCATGCGGTCAAACACCATCATGTCGTGCTCATGGGAATGGATACTACTAGTACTACAGTATGAAAGAACCATAACGAACAGCAAGAACGACAACGACAACAACAACGACTATTCAAGTAGTGTAGTACTCCTGGTGGATATTGCTACTAGTACAATGGTATACAGCTCTACTGAAACAGCAACGAAATGATACACGTACTCATTCGATATGAATTATTACTACTCTACGGATACCGCCTCCAGCATGGTGCACTGCGTCTATTTATTGTTCTTGGTCAAAGACATGCATGCAGTTCCAAGACTTCTCAATCGCAAGATGGGCCTTGCTTGCTTGTTGCATACACGTACTTGCTCACATTAGACGTAGCCAACTTGTTTCAGGGCATGCCCATCATTCCAAACTTTGGTAAACTTGTATGCCAGCGTCCGTATGCTGCCTCTCGCAACTAGCTACGTAGAGATGCAAATACTGAACTCCACTCGCCCACTTCTATCAATCATTGGACATTTGTAAGACAATAAAAAAGTCTATGCATATGTCACCCAAACAATTAGAGACATCATAATTCTTTCTCCTCGTCTGTTACACCAACGAAATACTCTCTACTGGGACTCCACTACTACTAGCAGCACTGTCTCCGTTCTGGCTCGTTTCCGCACTACCTCTTTGAATTTCTAGTTTGGTAATCAAACTTTGCATGGTTCGAAGAAACTCGTCGGCATTCTCCGGCGAGACAACAATGTCCCATTGGCCCTCTCTTCGACGAATCACGACTTGATTGGAAGGATCGAGGCAAGTAGCAAATCGGTGCCGCTTTCCGACAAAAGTTGCCGCACCCAGTCCTGCCAAATACGCATGACAGACATCTCCGAATTGGTAGGTAATCAAAAAGGTCTTGATGCCAATCGTTCCATTGGAACGAATATCGACTTGCTTGGGGAGTATGCAAGCGTACAGACCCAAAATTAATATGAACGTCCAACCCATCAGCCACACCGTTCCGGATCGTTCAAAGTCGTATACTTTGGTAGCAATCAAACTAGCCACCATTTGAAATGCAATCAGAACGAGTGGAATACTGAGAGCCAGTACCACCCACTGGTCATATTTGGCGGCCGTTGAAAAAATGACCTGGTGACTTGGTTTGCTATTGGAGCGGCTGGAACTGACAGACGAGACGGATCGACCAGAACGGGAGCGGGAGCGAGATCGACTCGAGCGGTGGGGTCGGCGGGTACTCGGACCTTCAGTAGCGGTAGTAGCAGGTGTCGGCTCTTTTGGTTCCAACTGGGACTTTTCAATAATAGTGGTTGAGAGTGTTGTGGTGGCAGCACCTTCTTTTACGTCGAGCGTTGGTGGCGTTGCGTACTCCTGCTCGTGCGGCGTGTCCGCTGGTATTTCAGAGGAAACAGTAGTGGTAGCGGGATCTGTCATTCGTCCTAGTTTTGATATGGAGAGGATGTGATGGTCGGATAATGGGAGAGAGGAAGAGGTGTATATGCGATGGAAAAGAGAAAGTGGAACAAGGCCCAAAAATAATAAGGTGCACAGCAGAAAATAAAAAAAACATGCCCAAACAATGAATTTGGGGTTTATTCGGCACAACATGATCCGATAGCCGTTGGGTATCCGAAACTTCTAAATAGAATAGTCGTGTAGATATCATTCAGACGTCTCCTACTCTCTAAAGTTGGTATAAAAATCTTGGAATACATGTGCTACGACATTTTTACTAGCTGCCAACGGATGGTTACCTAGCTATATTGTGTCTACTGTCCAATCAGCCCGGCGCCGCCCGCGCGCAAGGCAAAAGCGTTTGCATCGCAATCGTCTAACCGTCGACCGTCGACCTCAATTTTTTTTTAACTTTCAACTTTCAACTGCGTTGTTTCGCAACTTTTAGTAATTCGACGACAACTCCTCCCTCCTCCTCCTCCTCCCTCTCGAATACGTGCCAGCATTCCCTATTTGGGATGACACTGCTCAGTTCGCCGTCATTTTCGCTACGTTTCACGCGACTCACACCGGCCCCGGGGGTCCTGTCCTCGAACCTAGTATGATACCGGCAAGTCGTCCCCATGGCTTCCGATTAACAATAAGTTTATCATCTTATTCTCTACTCGTACTCTAGTATAATATAATATAATATATAGTTAACTCCTTTGGACTTGCTTCCACTTTTCTTGAATCACGTCTCGAATCGAGAGTGATTGCAGTTGATTATAGGTAGCCTCGTAGACGTCCTCCCCATTATTTAGCACGGTGGAAGAAGGAGCATCCTCTTCGGACGATGATGTTGTTGGTGAGGACTGATCGTGTAGCAAATAATATTCCGATAACGGCAACCGAAGGCCTTCCCCGCCGCTGCCGCTGCCGCCATGTTGATCCTGTTGACTACTGTTGTTGTTCCTCCATTCCGCGACGGCATGTTGCATTTGGGAAATCGAACAAGATGGTGGGGGATAGGCAAAGTACACCAAGGATGTGCGAGTTTGCCCGTTGGTAGGACTAATGACTCGGTGTCGGGGAGACGGCCATTGGACTTTGTTGTTGGATAAGAATATTCTTGGAGCTGTAGTATCTTCCCCTTCGTCCGAGGATATTGCGGTTGACGATGATGATGGTGGTGGTAGTGGTGGTGCTCGGCCCAAGGCAAGGCTAGCCATGTCTCCTACATGAATGATACAATCCCAGGTGGTTGATGATGATGATGCTTCTGCTGTAGCTGTAGCTGCTGCGACGGGAATCCATTTCTGACAATGTCGACAGTACGTTTCCAATCCACCCACGTCATCTTGCCATACCACCGTCCAACTTCCCCAATCGGTATGGGGAGAACTTCCTAACTGTTGATGTTGTTGATGTTGATGTTGATGTTGATGTTGTTGTTGCTCTGATACCGGCGTTGGTGGTACAGAATGGTAGTAAAAGACCCTGAGTAAATCTAACCGCTCCTGCTCCTGCTCCTTTGGTTGACGTTGATCGAGCACGAGGCTGTTTTCTTCTTCTTCGTCGTCGTCGTCGTCTTCTACCAAGAATATATTCGGTGGCAGTCCGAGGATGCGATTGACAGTATGAGCAATTCGAGACATTCCAAGACACCAATCTCGTACGAGTACTTGTTGTTGACCGCAATCATAGTAGGCATGAGTATTCTTGTTTTTGCTTTTGTTTTTGTTGTCGATAATGTAAATCTTGGATTGTTCCAATTCCAAGCTTTCCTTTGGTTCTCCCGCTGCTGCTTTGGTGCCATCACCACCACCACCACTTTCTTCCTGAAAGGAACGATATGTCAAGAATGACGGTGAAGAGTCGCCGTCGTCATCATTATCAGCATTCTTCTTCTTCTTCTGATGATGATGAGCAGCAGCAGCAGCAGCAGCAGCACGAGCATCAGCCGAAATAGCATGAAAGAGTTCTTCAATAGCACCATGTGATGGAGCCTGAAATCCAACGTTGTGACAACGAATCGGGGACCATCCCAAGTTTTGCAAATTGTGTCTTAGTCGCATTAGCATCATCTGTTGATGTTCGTGTTGTTGTTGTTGTTTTTGGGTCGCCTCATAGTCGCTGATGTGGTTGTTGTGGTTGTTGTGGTTGTTGTTTTGGTGGTTGTTTGTGGTGATTTCTACGCAAGGGGGTGCTTGGCAGGTACAAGGTACTCGTACTTCATCATCATCATCATCATCAGCAGCAGCAGCACCATCATTATTCAGCATGCTTCCTCGTGTCCTTCTTTTATATAGTGCTGGCGACGGGAATACGCTATCCATGAAAGTAAAAAAGGTAATAGTCTATCGGTATAATACACAGACAGCTACAAGGTCCACCATCATTGTCGTCAATACTTCGCACAAAAAACCGCGATGATTCTTCTTCTTCGCACTTCGAGGGTCAGCGCACGCTCTCTCGCGGTCGCGCCTGCGCGGAAAGTGAGGGGGGACGAAATCCGAAGCACAGGAGAACGCAGACTACAGTACGGTACCTGGTACTTCCCTCCGGTGCTTTGTGCTTTCCTTCGTGGGGGGTCAGGGGTGGAACGCCGATCAAGGTCAGACCGACTTACAATCCATACTGCTGTCTGTACAGTAGGTACGAGCAAAAGGCACGATGAGCCTGCTCTGATGCGTGAGCGGTTCTGTTGCTTTTCATACAGCACTTGTTGTATAATAGTGTGTATTATCACCATCATCACCATCGTCTACTCATACTCTCATATTATTACATGATGATGTTATCAGAAGAAGAAGAAGAAGATCAGCAACTACTCCAACTATTAGCGGATGAATGGATCGTCGGGCTGGCCCAAGATTGGTTCAATCCCCGAGAACAGCGACGCTTCGCGTCGACCTGTCGCCGCTTTCATCGCTTGATCCCACAACCACTGCGCATTCAAATCTGCAGTGTTCGCACGGGGGGCAACATGGATTGTTGCCGTTTGGGCGGAGGGGGAGACAAAAAGGAGGAGCAGGAGCAGGACAGCTTGTTCGTCAGTCGGGTGGTGGCGGTGGCGGCGAAGGCGAAGGCAAAGAGCGAGACGAAGGATGCTTTTGCTTCCTCTCCTCCTCCTCCTCCTCCTCAGTCTGCCCGTTCCTCATCGACTTATTCGGTGTCCGTTCCACCCCCACTCGATGCCTCCTCGCAGCTGGAGTATCATACTCCCTATTACTTTTGGAAGTTTGATTACCAGGAACAATGTCCCGTCTTTTTGGGACGACAGTTGCGGCAAACGCAACCCAGAAGACCAGTCGTGGGTGGTGGAAACACCACTACTACTTCTACGATGGAATATCGATTTACCTTGGGATTCCGGCCTCGATCACCCAATCAATACTGGAACATTTTGCCTGCTGCTGCTGCTGCTGCTACTACTACTGTAATAAACAACCACAACAACAACAACAACAATGATATTAGCAACGACCGAAACGACGAAGACGACGACGAAGAATCTCACCAAGACACGATGATCACTCCTACCGGTACTTCCAAAGAACAAGAAGGAGCAGCGAGGGTTACAAGAATAATATTGCCCGGCCAACCCCTCCAGTTGGCAGTCTCTGGCTGGGATACTCGTCCGGGACAAGCGGACTCGACAGAGATTCACAAATTGACGGCTCGAGTTCGTCCTACTCATTCGGGTCGACCCATTTGGGCCTGGCATACCACTAGAGTAGTAGTGGATGCTGATAATGGTGATGATGGTAATGATGATGATCATCAACAACAACAGCATACCACTGATCTATCCTTTGCCTATACGACAAGTCACTTGGTGCGTCGTCCAAGACCGGAAAGTGAACTGTTTCTACTCTTTCCATCATCATCATCATCCTCGATCTCTTCCTCCCCACCACCACAACAACTACCCAGCTATGCTCATCGCCGACGCAATAAACGATCTTCTGTGGGTAGCAGGAGCAGCAACGACAACAACCTGGTCACGCAGACCTTTCCAGTGGAAACCTATGCCATTCCAGAGATCAGTGATCGAGGGGCCTATCTATTGTATAGTCCCCGCCGCCGAGGACGTGGTCGAGCATCATCATCATCTCCTTGGCGGCCCATCATCAGTCGTCATGATGTTGGCGACAGTGACGACAAAACCAACACAACAAGACCAACACCAACCACAACAACGGGCACTTTTCGATCGGACAATGGACGGAGTGCCATTGTGGAATTTTCCTTTTGGTCCACCCACGGAATCCTCTACTTCAAAGCCTTTTGCCTTCCCTTTGCCTTGGCCATTCCCATTGTCCAACTCGATCGAGAATTCTTTACCAACAGCAACAACGCCAACAACGCCAACAACGCCAACAACAACAACGATAATGATGATGATGACGATTGGTTGGATCCCCGAGCCCGTCCCATTTTGCATTTGTTTGATTCCTTTTCGGCACGATGGGGATGTATCAAATATTACATGGCCACGGCGGCCGATGTAGGAGAAGGATGTCCCCTACAGATGGATGCCTTTTTACGAGGAATTACCGATCATGACGATCATCAAGTATTAGTGTCCTATCATCATCATCATCATCATGATGATGACTATCATCATCACGGCGATCATCATCATCCTCATCCTCATCCTCATTATCGTCCTCATCAAGCAGCGGATGATTCTTCCCCCAAAGTTGTGTCGATTGTCATGACCAAAAGAAAAAGTACAAAGAATACTGCCAGTACAGTTGGACGCGTGAAAGATGACAGCAGTAACAATCATGAACAGAGCAATGAGAATGAGAATGAGAATGAGAATGATGATGATGATAATGATGATGACAATAACACCAATGACCCATATTCCACAGTCGATCAACAGTTGGTACCGGACATTCCAAGAGATGATTCGCAACGATGGACATTCTTCTTTTCTTGGTAGTCTGCTAGCTACATTACTCAAAACTACGGGAGTATATGAAATCGAAGCAGACAACTACTAACTACTGGCTGGAGCATACGGCTGCTACTACTACTACTACTACTGTATGTACTATATCGTAAAGCAAGTAGTGTAAAATTGAAGGACCGACAGATGGATTCTCTACTACCTCGAGGAAAGCTGCAAGCATAGGACTAGGTTCCATCGTCTCTTGAGATGTGCAGATTAGCGCTGATGATCCCGTAAGGGTGAAAAGAGTCCATTGAGTCAATCAATTGGACTGTCTGGCGTGGATGGTATCGTTCCGGCGGGAGAGAGATTAATTGCTCTCAACCGTCAAGGTAGCAACTAAATTAGACAGTGCACTTTTTCGCTGCTTTACGATATATACTACTAGAGTACTATAGAGAAGAATGATGCCACCACATGGAACTGTATCAAATTCTCTGAAGAGCGCGCGTGGGCAACCAAATCCCTCAAGTGCAGCAAGTCATTCAACAACAAGCGACTAGTACAGCGTACTACTACGACACTGCTGAAGCTCCGACCTCCGTTTGGCTGTGCTTCCTCGCCGTCCTGTTGGAAGCCCCTTTGCCTACTCTAGTAATAGTAGTAATGTTGACAAAGGCGGAATGGTCGTTCAAGACAACGTAGTCAAGCCAAGGGTTAGTGGTGGACGGAGAAGATTTATAGGGAATAGTGTTTTAGTTGGAAACAAGTAAAACATTTGAAGTCTATTTTTCTAACCGCCGGAAAATGTTTAAACCAGTACAGATCAACAGTCCTTGTACTGTACGCGTCCGACTGCAGACTGAAGGTTCTGGATAAAACTACCAGGTAGTCTACTGGTACGTGTACTACCGGTATGTACCAGGTACAAATAATATATCCATCCCGCCAGCGCGGGGAGGTGGGTGCATGGGATCTACCGGTAATACCAGGTACCGGTACCAGGTAGACTACCAGTACAGTACCGGTATCGGTATACCAGTAGTAGATATTGAGATACCCGTACAGCATCATATCACATCACCCACATATCCCCCATCGCATTCACCACATACCACGCGGTATGAGATGTGAGATATTGAAAGGTTCATAGCAAGCGGTTTCAAGTCGTCGATTGAATAATACAGTAGAGAGGAAGACAAATGAATCCACAAGGACAACAACCACTGCCACTTGGCGACATTGTCACCAGTATTAGCAGTAAAACGAATGATTTGTCGAATACTGACGAGACTACAATAAGAAAGCGGAAACGACAAAGCAAAGCCAGAAAAAGTGTCGACATGTTGTCATCGCCCTTTTACACAGCACTCAAATGGAAACATAGGATTCCCGACCAGTGCATTGATCAGTTATTCCAACAAAAGAAACTTCCCGATGTCGTTGCCACCTATATCCTGGATTTCTTCGAACCCCCGACCAAATCCCAAGTCCGAAACACCACCAAATTATTGGTCGTTCACAAATACTGCAAGAAAGCCCCGGAATATTCGCACTGTGCCGTCATCAATGCCGAGGAATTTCTGAGGACCATTGCCGTATGTCGTACCCAATGGAGGTGCACAATTCTAACCTTTCAGTGGTGGAGTCCACACCACTTTTCCATGAAATGCGCACCCAAGAAATTCGAAAAGCACTTCTTCTTTTCGTCGTCGCCAAAGCCTAATACTATTACCGGCCGTGGCATCAATCAAAAGCATCCATACCAGCGAGAAAAGGAGGAATTTCTTCGACAAAAACCAAAACCAGCAAAGAACAAAAAATCAAATGCTACTACTACAAATTCGGCCTCCGTCAACATTTCGGCGTTACTTGCCATGATGGCGAAGAATCCCTTGAATCCTCATGATGATCACTTTGGCGATACTAGTACGGATGGCAATACTAGTAGTAATGCCAATACCAATACCAAAAATCGCAATGGTGATGATGATGGTGCTGACTTTGCTAGAATTGAAGTCTCGCTCCCCAAGCAGACGGGATTTGCTGTGCGCGTCGTCTATAGAGGCTGCTTCACAGTGTATCTGCCCCCATCGCACGTCAGGTTGTAGTAGCTAGCTGCCGACTCCTCCTGGTGAGCATGATGATAATAATAAAGAACCGTAAAGTCTATTTATTACCGACAGGGGGGAACAAGTCCGCCCAACCCAGCAACAACCCGGCCCTGGCACCTATACCGCCTGTAAAATAGTGATGCGAGGAAATCTTCAAACTGCAACACTATTCCTCCTGGCCGGCCTCCTGCATTTTCCTGGGCTTGTACTACTACTACTACTACTACTATTTGATCCAGTCGCAGCTTCTTCTTGCTCCGTCCCTTCTTGAGGAGAGCTAGTACGGTATGCTTCACTTTATACTGGTAGTCTCGTCGCAGAGCTCTATCATCAATTGAGTCCTCTACTAGTAGAGTTGACTACTACTAGCTAGTAGGCTACTGGTGTATGTATTGCTTTTGGCGGTGCAAGAACATCTTTCTATACATACTTCAGTAGTAGTACATCAAGCGGGGGGACGCCCCCCCTCGCAAACTTGCATCCCCCCAAATACAGTATGTACGGTGTACGGCGTACTGTATGTACGTCGTACGTGTGTTCATTCGTGATTCGACTAAAAACCAAAACGACGGTTTGCCAAAAAGAGTTAAAAATAACGTCAAAATAACTTCCCTCTGAATTGAAATTTTTGACGGTGGCTGGGGCCCTCCGCGTTGTTGCGCGGACAACACGGGCTTCAGATGATAGAAACAACGATAAATTACTTTACGCGGATGTCATGTTGTTATTGTTTACATTATTGTTGAGAATGCCATAGGAGGTCTTACTAGCCATCATCATCATCATCATAATCATCATCAGCTAGAGCTACACGCACACCTACCATACAATAATGAGAAGTTGCTTGACTGCGGGAGAGGATGTGGCGTCCCTTGCGGCAGCCCATCGTCGCCAGCAACAACAACAGCAACAGCAACAACTCCAAGAACGACGACGTCTCCGACGTCTCGGTACCACGAGCACGCCTACAGCAGTATCAGCATCGTCGTCGTCTCGCATACCAGCCTTTTCCGCATCCGCGTCGGCATCAACGTCAGTATCTACAGCTAGTAGTAAAAGACGGCCGCGGCCTGGTACTGCTACTGCTGCTTCTGCTTCCCACACAACGACACCTTCTCGAATACCTTCCGTACAAAAGAGACCACCAGCAGCAGCATCAGCATCAAATCATGCATCAAATCATCATGCCACGACTGGAACCCCCACGACGACACCGGGAGATCGTTTATTATCTGCGTTAAAAGACTTGGAAGATCATCTTGATATTGATGATGATGATGATAACAGCAACAGCAGCATGAGTGAGATTTTTCAATCAGCGGCTCCCTTTGTGGCTCCACAAGAACACGAACAAGAAGGTGAACAACAACAACAACAAGAACAACAATCAAATAGTAATAATACTAATCAAGAAGAACGATGCTTGACACCCACAGGACCCTTGATGGAAAAGTTGGTTGATTTGACGCGGACATGGTCGGGAATGAAAATGAAAACAAAAACGACTACGACTACTGGTAGTAATACACCCGTCACGCGACAACAGCAGCAGCGACAGATCCTACTAGCATCTCCAACCAGAAGCAGCAGCCACAACAGACAAACAACAAGAACAAGAAGAAGACCCGGCAGGCATGATCGTCGTCATCATCATCATCATCAAGGCATGGGCGATGAAGAAAGTGTAGGGGATAGTACGATTTCGACGACTAGCAGTGGTGCCGAAAGTGTCTTTGACCGACTCTATCGTATGGGACGAGAGAGTGCGGAAAAGAAAGAACGAGAACGCCTGGAACAACAGGAAAAGGAGGAGGAGGAACTTTATTTCATGAGTAATAGTAGTCCTCGAGCAACATCAGCAGCTACATCTACAGCAACAACGCCTTCTCGGAGAAGGCTATCCTACACTCCCAAAATGGTACTGGGATCGCCTTCTACTAGCAGGTCTCTGCGAAAGAATCGCCTTTCGGCGTATACAGCAAGTCAGAGTGTGGCCTCCCGAACATCGTCGTCGAGCAGTAAAATACCCCGGCTACAAGTACTGGTATCCTCCTCGCGGGCGGCTCCGCATGACAACGACGACGACGACGACCAATCCATGTCGTCTCGTCAATCCGCATTGTCGTCCACCACTTCTATGGGGGAAAGTTCTGTCTTTGAACGTTTGCATCGGAATGAAAAACGATCCGAACGGCTGTGGAGTACTCCTACGGCTTTTACACCTACAAAGTCAAAGAAACCGCCTACGACTCCCTTGGCTTCCACAACAACAACAACAGGAACAAGACAAACAAGGATACCGAGTGCGTTTTCCTCCACGACAAAGAAACAACGACGTGTCAAGGGAGTATCATCCTCCTCCATACCGGTACCAACACCCCAAAACAACAAGACCAGCACCACAAAACGCATCGTCGGTGGTGGAGCAGGAAGAGGCGGTACCATGACCACTCCTTCTCATCTTCCGCCTAGATCATCATCCTCCTCTACCGATTCTATTCATGAAGCCTTGGATTTCTTGGAAGATTTGTTATTACTAGACTCCCCTGGAGCAAGTAGTAGTCCACGAACGACTACCACCACTGCCTATGGTAGTACGGAAGAAGACTACTACTACGACAACGACGATGAAACGGCAACTACGACGACTAGAACCAGAACTATACAAGGACATGATCAGGATGCGCATCATGATCATCATCAGCATCATGATCATCATCATCCTAGCTTGACGGCGACGACGACGACGATGGCGATGCCACAGCAACGATCATCTCGTGAGATTTTGCAAAGTCATACTGCGACTACTACAGCAACTGCAAGCACTACTTGCAACGCGGAAGAGGAGGAGGAGGATGCTGATCATGATGATTCGTTGGTACAGCCTATAAATATTGGTAATACAGCCATGTGGGAAACGACTGTCCCCAAGCAAACGACGACATTGGAACAAGATTTGGCCGAGATTGATCAAATTGGAAGAGAATTGTTATCGGGTGATGATTCTTCTCAAGTCCAAGAACTCGTTATCGACACGGCAACTACCACGACCACTCTTGAAGAAGACTTGGAGGAAATTGAGCAGCTTGGAAAGGAGTTGCGAGGACAAGAATACGATGACAACGAGAACGATTTGTTGTTGGTCTCTCCCAACAGTTTATTGCCGCCTCCCACACCCACGACATTGGAAGAAGACATGGCAGAAATTGAAGAAATTGGAAAAGAACTACGAGGAGAAAGCTTCTCCTCCCGGCATTCTAATTCAGTTCGCTCGAGGACTTCCCAAAACAACAAGAAGTCTTCTCCTTCAAGTCGCGACAAGAATCACAACAGCACGCCTGCCGTGGTCTATTTACAACACGAAGAGCACGAGGATGATGACAAGGACGACGATCTTGACTTGTTGGAGGGTATTGAAGACGTCCTGGAGAATGAATTTGCGACTGCTCCGACTCCTCGACGAAAAACTACCATGCCACCACCAGCGGGTCACGAGGGTGATGCTGCTCATGGGTATTTCTTTGGAGAGGATTCTTCACCGGCGGCTTCCAAGTCCCCTCAACGACAAGAAAAGGCGTCCAAGTTTCTTACCATTGAACAACCTTCTTCGTCTACTAGTAGTCCTCCTTCCATTCCACCAGCAGCATCCAGTACGAGTCGAGACTCTTCCGGTTTCTTTTCCTTGGATGAAAAATCAGGCGGACTTGTCTTGGACGCCTATCACCACGATCATCATGTTTCTGTTGCGGTCTCCCCTCAAAAGCAAGCCATGTCTTTAAAAGTGGATACTGCTAGCACGTTGCCATCACCTGAAACGACGACGACTACTACGACTCTTCGCCAGGGCCGGGAGGAAGCGGTTGATTTTGAGTCACTGCTCAATGCAGCCCAGTGTATTCAAAGCGCTTGGCGCCGCTATCATGCCGAACTCGAGCTCGCGAGTCGCCTGGTTGAGTCTTGTCATGTCGAATTTGCAAATAAAAGCGACAAGAACGAGACCCACCCATCGCCTCTGGCACAGAAGGCAGACGCTTTGGAACGATTTGCTTCTCGAAATCTAAATGATGACCCGTACCTCGATCAAGGAATCAAAATGGACGAGCAAGATATCATTGTCTCTTGGGAGACGACCCTGCCGAACCTAGGAACGACGTCCGTCTTGGTAGAAGCGTCCTCCTCTAGCGTCCTTCTCAAGCAATGGGGGACGCGGAAGATCGCCAAACGGCTACTACGGGCTAGCTTGCGGAAGCAGTACCGTCCTCAAGAGACGGAACCATCATTGGATGCGGTGGATGATGCCCCACCCTTGCTACAAGAGCAAGACAAGACTCCAACCGTAAACCACGAACCCATTGTTGAAGTGGTGCAGACGCCAACTGAAGAAGATAATATTGAAGACACCCAGCATTCTTTAACATCGTGCTCGACGAACGGAACGCCAACGGACATCATGGACTTGACGCCACTGAATGAACATCGAGCGGCTATCACGGTTCAGAACTGGTTTCGGCTACACATGCTGGAAGCTGCGTTACGGACCAGCACGGATTCTCAAGAGCAGTTGCGGCAGGCGTTGGATTCACTATCGAACTCTTCAAGCAGTGGTGCAACCTCAACCAAGAACCGGCTGTCTACTACCACTTCCAGCCATCAAGACAATCTCATGAATGCTCGAAGAATACTGAGAGAATCCTTCTCGATCGAGAACTGGCGAGATCCATACGATGATTCTGTGGGAAGTGTTTCCCCGAGTCTGACTAGTGGAACTCCCTCTCAACAATGGATTGAAAAACGGGCAGCTGCCCTAGCGATTCATAACATTGTCCAGGTATACTTGCGAGGTCTTCAAAGATATCGACGTAGCCGAAAGGCTGTGCTGATCCAAGCATCGTGGCGCCGATTTGCGTCTCAGCATCTATATCAGCGACAGCGAATGTCGACCATGCGCATTCAGTTCCATTGGCGATGGCATCTTTTTGTCAAGGAACAAGTTCGGGCGGCATTGGTCATTCAATCGACCTGGAGATCGACACTGGCTCGTCGACGATGGGAAGTCGTACTATTCTCTGTTGTCTCTCTGCAAGCTACTTGGCGCAAGGGTTTGGCGAGGGCCCGTCTTCGTGCTGCACGTGTTGTTGCGCTGTCGATTCAGAACTTCTTTCGATCACGTCCCGATCGAGTTCGATTCCTCTGTCTTCGAACGGGGATCACTGCAATACAAAATCGCCATCGGCAGCGCGTCCTGAAAGCCAGATTCCGAACAGAATGGAGCAAGGCCACGATTGTTCAGAAGACTTGGCGAAAGAGTATCGCGAGTCGCTCTTGGAAGAAAGTCCTTTATTCAACACTCTGTATTCAGCGAAGCTGGCGATGCCGATCTGCACAAGCCGAATATCATCACCAAAGAGAGGCCTCTATCGCTCTTCAAAGAGTGTGGCGACGGCATCTGGCCGAGAAGCATTATACCCGCCTAGTATTTGCAGCGATTCAAATCCAAGCACAATGGCGTCAATACAGGCAATGCTGCTCGTTCCGAAGGGAGCTACGTCATCTCGTCGCCATACAGTGTTTCTTCCGTCAAGTTTTGTCCCGTCTCCATGTCCATCGTCTGCAAGAAGTTCAATCTCGAGCCGCGATCTCCATTCAAAAACACTGGCGGGCTATCCTCGCCCGATCCAAGCTCGAGCACGCACGGGTAGCTGCCATCATGGTCCAAGCTCAGTGGAAAGGTTATTCGCAACGTGCTATGCTGTACAAGCAGCTCGCTTGCATTATTCAGATACAAAAAATGACGAGAGGTACCATCGCTAGAAAGCGAGCTCAGTCGGCGATCCTCGCTGCTGTCAAGATCCAGTGCTTGTCTAGGCGAGCTTTATCGCGATGCCAACGGATAAAGTGGGATTCTTCAGCAACTCGGATTCAGTCGGCATGGCGTGCCTCTGAAATTCGTGTGTCGTACATGGAATTGAAGTATACTGCTACGATGGTTCAAACATGTTATCGTGGCTACCTCCAACGAAAACGTCTCAAGGTAGCGACTGACGCTATCATACAGCTGCAGTCGCTCGTACGTTTCAAACTTGCGAAACTGAGGCTGACGGATCTGAGAGAATCGGCAGCAAAGAAGGGGCAGTATGGCGCAGCTGTGACCATCCAGACTCGATGGCGAACATCCAACGCTCTCATCCGTTACGACGCTGCGAGAGGCGCTTGCATTATTATCCAATCAGTCCTCAGAATGTGGCTTGTGGCGAGAAGATGCCGTTTTATCCGCTACGAGCTCAGTGCTTTGAAGTCGGCCATTGTACTTCAGCGATACTGCCGGGGTTTGATCGATCGATCAAAAACGACCGCTTGGCGACGGTCCTCAGTCGCTATTCAGGCAACTTGGAGAGGGTACCGGCAGAGGACCGAGCTACAAAAGCCTACCAGATCCGCAATCTGTATCCAGACCTGTTGGAGGCGGGCGTTCCGGTCTTCTTCCTACAGACGCAGCCGGCTGGCTTCCGTATTACTTCAATCATCGTTTCGACGGTACATTTCTGTCGCTAGCTATCGTTCCCAGATCCGTGCGATTGTCCTCATTCAGGCTGAGTACCGTGCCTCTCGCGCCAGAGAACACTTTGTCTACACAAAGGCTACTGTCCTCATGATTCAAGCTTTGTCAAGAGGGTTTCTCATTCGAATGGACCACAAAAGAACGAGCCACGCCTGCCTATTGGTTCAGCGTCATTGGCGTAGTTCTCTTTGCAAGCAAAAGTATCATAGACGTTGTGAGCTCAAAAGGCTGTACCAAGAAGCTCAGCGGACAAGAGCAGCTCGCCGGATTGAGCGTGCGTGGCGTCACCATGTGTCCTACCAAAAACAAAAACGACAGGACATACGGGATCTCTACCAAAGTGCACGGCGGACCAAGGCTGCGCGCCGAATACAAAGAACGTTTCGCCGTCAACGGAATCAGACCAGGGATATCGCTGCCATCAAGATTCAAGCTTTGTTGCGACGTGCCCTGCTGAGACTGAGATGGACAAAGACATTAGCTTCGGCTACAATGATTCAGACCATTGCTCGGCGATGGCTGGGTATACGAATTTTAAGGAAAAGATTCACTGGTATCGTTTTGATTCAAACATGCTGGCGAGCGGCGCTAGCTCGCGACGAGTTCACTCGTAAGCGGGCGTCCGCCTCCATGATTGAAGCTCTGTTCAGGGGACGCTACGTCCGCCGCCTTCAAAGAGTACGACATGCCTCTTCAACTGCAATACAAAGACGATGGCGTGGCTACCGACAGCTCAACGAATACACGACCACGAAGCAAAGGAAACAACTTTACCAGACAGCGAGACGAAACAAGTACGCCCGAAAGATTCAACACTCCGTTCGGAGTTGGTTGCAGTCTCAAAAGGCAGCCCGCATCCTGGCAAGTTTGCTGCAGTCGCGTTGGCGGGCGTCCAGGCAGCGGGCTCAATTCACCAAAATCTGTTCATCGGCCGTCGTGCTACAAGCATGTGCACGCCGTTCCTTTGAGGCGAAGAGATACCGAAGTATGGTACACTCCATTGTTGTCATCCAGTCGATGGTGCGAATGTGGCTCTCGAGGGTGGCCCTCAAGGATGCTACCAATGCTACTGTCTTGATCCAAAGAGAATGGCGTAGAGCGGTCGACGCTGATGCGACTTCTTCGAAGTTAAAGCATTCTGCAGTACTCATCCAGGCGAGGGTCCGTGGTTATATGGCTCGCGTTCAAGCCGAGAACACACTACTTGCTTCTGCTAAGATTGGACGAGCCGTTACTGCACTTCAAAATGTCACGAGGGGCCGACTGGTTCGAAAACGCTACCTCCACATCCGAGGGTCAGCGATCCTTCTTCAATCTTGGTCTCGCATGATATTGGACCGTTCGGTTTATTGGTTCTTTCTCAAACCAAAGGAGGTTCGCTACACTTTAAATGTGGCAGCCCGAAAAATCCAACTGGCCTTTGTCCTGTTTAAGATGCGTCTTGCTATCTGGGAAATGCAGTCATCGGCTGTAATTTTACATCGCTGCATGCGCGGACAGCTTGTCAGGTCCGCAGCTCGATTTGCCCTCAGCCATATGAACTCTTCTATACGGTCAGCACCTTTGTCTCCGGTTGCAAGGGTGTCTTCCCCAACTAACAGTACCGCGTTGTCCACGGTTACAGCATGGCACCGAGCCGTGGGCCACGCGAGAGTGTCTGCCGCCGTTGTTATTCAAACAGCAGTCCGACGCATGCTTGCGAGAGTTCGTCTCCAGTTGGAACTCGGAATTTCGTTAAAGAAGGCCATTCTAGACACATCAATGGGGATATCAGAAACTGACGCCGCTATCGACATTCAAAGGACGTTCCGAAAGCGGCTACGAAGAAAACATCAATCCGCTGTTGAACTGCAGCGTATTGTTCGCCAGTGCCTTGCTGTAACGAAGTACCGTGCTTTGCTTGAAGTGCAGGCGATAGCTTTACAGAGAAAGGTTGTTTCGGTAACCAACATTCAGCGAATTGCAAGGGCGCAGCTTCAATCCAATGCATACAAGAGGATGGCATTAGTGGCCCGGTCCAGAGTTGCCGCCGCTATTGAAATCCAGCGCTTCTATCGTGGCCATGTGTGTCGAAGAAAATTCCTCAATCTTAAAGCTATCTATTGGCGGAAGAAGCGTCTCACTCGTTCTGATATTCGAAGTAGACAGGGCAAGGCAGCTACTATTATTCAAAGAAGTTGTCGTGGCTGGTTGGAAAGTTCTTCCGATGGCAGATCAGCCACCGGTACCAATTTGGACACTCAACAAGTTCTGCACCATAGTCCAGGGTCAAGTACTGTTGAAGACGAAATCATCCGTCAGCATGTCGCCCGAGTAGAAGCTTCGAGTGATGAGGCGACGACCCGATACGTCAAGGGAGAACTCCAGGATCTCGGCGGCCCATGCCTAACCAGACTGGCTTGCAGTATTCGTTCCCTGGTGGAGGAGAGCCAAGCGGGCACACAGGATCCCTTGCCCCAATATACTGAAGACATAGACCGACTCTCGTTGGATCTCCAGAAGAAAGTAGTTGTCTCAAATAAGGCACTATCGCAAGGAGAAATGATGTCGACTCCAGTTCGGAGCAACAAAGCCCCACCAGCTCTGGGTGATGCTTTGACGTTCACACTACCTCCTAGCATGAAACCAACGATCGCTACAACCACAAAAGGATCATCGGGACCGGCCTCCAAGAAACCACCGTCCCACGTCAATGACCTTGCGAATGCAGCGAGGAACCTTCTGCTTCAAGGCAGGGAAGCTATGCGTCAGAAACAGCATGTACTAAAACCAATCTCCCAAGCACTTGCTCCAGCTCCAAAAGTCGAGGCCAGTGGTGGTGCTGGGAGCTCGCCAGCATCCACCGCACGCTCGGAAGGCAAGGCGAGAATATCACCTGTCCCGGGAGAATCCTTTTTTGAAGGGGAATCAAAAGAGATACCATCGCCCATCAAGAAGTTGGGCACGGAAGAATGGAATTGGGCAGATGAATGGTAAAGCTACTACATACGTAATATGAGATTGATGATGCCGATAGAAGCTAATCTAGTAGAGGGATGTGTTCGTGCAATACCACTCGTATGAAGTCGATTCCGCTGTCACGAATACCCGCCCTCTTTGAAACCAAAAAATACTTTGGATACATCTTCCAATACATTCCATATCACCCGCTTACCTTCGTCATGGCTGGTATTATGAATAAACATGGAATCTCCAGGTCCTAATGAAACGACTTGACCCGTCTCCACGTCCGTCACTTCAACTCTGCCACTCAAAATGGTCATGAACTCGTCCCCTTGTTCGGTACATTCCATGGTTCCTTTCGTACAATGCCAAATTCCTGTCCGAGTGGTAGGCGTAGAATGATCGATACGACCCGAAGCTTTCATTATGGGAGGAGGAGAAGAAGAAGTAGTAGTATTGTTGCTGCTGTTGCTGCTGCTATGAATCACATAATTGGATTTCGGATTCGTAAAGGGCCAGTCTTCCAGTTGTTCTTCTTGTCCTTTTCCAATACTACTCCTAGTAGAATAATATGTTTTCCTGATGGTGGGAGACCACGAACCAACAGTACTCTCATCATCATCATCATCATGACGATTGTTCTCTGTCGAGCAGAAGGAACCAAAAAATCCATCCGCATTGAATTCATAAAATAATATCAACGTCGTCGTCGTCGTCGTCGTCGTCGCATCATCTTCCTTTTGGTGGTTCTTCAAGATGATGTACCATTCTTCACGATGATTCTCGTCATCATGATGAATACTACTTTTCGTAGTCGTACTACAACATGATGATGTAGTGTTACTAGTAGAAGTAGTACTGATGAAACGAGAATCTCCAACCTTCAACTCTGTTTTTGTTTCGTTGCGGCATGACGGTGACGATGATGATGATGGTGATGATGATGCCGATGATGATATTACTTGAATCGGCCCCCCGGTCAACAAAGTGAAGAGTACGAGACTTCCTCGTCCGAACCCCAACGTTGGATCGATAATAGCAAAAGAAGTGGAGGGCCCCTCCTCTAGTACTACGGTATTAGTAGTATTGTCCTCAGCAGCAGTTATACTGATAATCCCCATTCGTGTCGTCGGTTGGACATGATCCAAGCGGACCCGAATAATATTAGAGGTATTAGTAGTAGTAGTAGTAGTAGTGGATGCGCCGCTTGTGCTTGTATTGCTGCTGCTCCTGTTATTACTACTATTATTGCTGGATACCATGAAAACGTCACTCGGCGATAAGAATGGCCATTCACCCACATCATCATCAACAACAGCATGCTGCATTCCACGAGGATACTTTTTCAACAAGGGTCTGCTGCTGCTGCTGCTGGTGGTGCTGGTGGTGGTGGTGGTGGTGGTTTTGGTCATTGTCATGGCACTTCTACTTTAGTAGAGAGCATCAGTCTAATAGTAGACCGCATCTCATCCTCCGATCGGAAATAAGCGGGACCATGGAAAAGAATCGAATGCATGCAAGAAAGAAAGAAACATCAAGTTTGTTTTGGCGGGAAATCTCATCACTCCCTCCAACATCCACATGCGGTGCGCGTGCTGAGGTGCGAGAGGACAACATCTTCTGCTGCATATGTGCGGTCACGAACGTTCACATTCCGGTACGTACCTGGTATGTGCCGCACGGAACCGGTGGTACAGTACTGCGTACTGTACATTACTGAGTCCTGTACACGTACGTGAACTGTACCGCGGTACGAACTAAGTACTGTACATACAGTACGAATACCGCTGCGGGACTCAGTGGGGTACTACGAAAACGTACAAGTACTACCGGTATCGTACCGGTATGTACCTGGAACGTATCTTGCGAGCTCAATACTGTGACATGGTCTAATATGCGCTCTTCACGCTGCGCAGTTTTTGATACCATCAGCTTCAGTACGAGTATGTATTTAAAGATAAACACAACAAAAACATCCAACGGATGCTATTATTATTATCACATCCATTTTGCAACGACACTTGTATCTCAACATCCGCAACGATGAAACTGAAAGTAATACAACCGAGGCTGTTGTCGAAGAACGCCAAACCCAGCCACCAGCAGGTCGTGAGATCATTTGGCACATCAATGAAGTTGTTCTTCTTTAGTGCAGGTCTACTGACTCTGGTGTTGCAGGTGCTGTTCTTATACTACTGGAACGTGCCACTGACGCGCATGATCAACGAAGGCAGTGTGGTCTGGTTTAATGAAGAAAAGTTAGGAGACATAAGTCAGAACAGGTCGTCACCCAGTATTCTCGAGGAGAGGTTTCCAGCGCCGCCGGGGGCGGCAGTGATGGGAGAAGCCCCTGACTGGTTTGATGAGGAAAAGTGGAAATTGGTGGGAGACAAGAATCGGTGCTTTTATGTCGAGGATTTGTGCCATTCTCTTACCCACTGGTTCTATAAACCGTCGAAATCTCCGAAGCATCAACCTCGGCTCTTACTCGATTTGTTGGAACCACACTACGGACACAGCCACACTCACTTCACCAAATTTTCCCCCAGATATATCGTCACTCAACCGGCCACCCCTGCAACAATAGCAGCTTGCACCGCGTCACCCACACCTAACCACATGATCTTGCATTCTCTTTTCAGCAAAATGCTGGGTGAATTCTATTTACGATTGATCTCAGGTCTTTATGTACTCAGTCAGCAGCTGCAGACTAATGCAGGGGTTGATTGGGACCAGTTTCGAGCTCAAACGCAAATGTATATCCACAAAGACCTCCAGTACAATATTTTGGACAGCCACCACTTGTTCCTTGCGCCCTTCACGTCGAATCCAGTGCTTGATTTTCAACGATTGTTGCAAAACCCCAAGTGCCGATGTATGAAACGAGTCTTCTTTTGTGGATATGACGCTAAATACCGTCATGGATCCAACTCTACAATCTTGACCCTTGCTGGGCAAATAAACAGTGGTGGGGAACTATACAAGGGTGGAACCAGAAGAAACCCCGCACTCTTGTGGCAAGATATTCGACAGTTTATGAAGAAAAGTGTGTTAGACGAAGTTACCATACCACATCTAAACTACCACCTGGATAAGACCAGAAAGCATTATTGTGTCCAGGACAAGCACCACAGGTGCCATGGAGGCGGTGATGTCAAGATTGTAGGACTGGCGCAACGGACGCTTCGCCGGAAGTGGGTCGACTTGGATCGTCTGGTGAATGAATGCAATGAGCAATTCCAAGCACGAAATATACTCTGTGTCGAGGTCAATATTGAAGAAGCGCCCTTTGATCATCCCATTGGGCATGTTCTCGCCCATGCGAACTTGTCTGCATTGATCGGTATCCATGGATCGCAGCTAACAGATGCCATTTGGATGAGTGAAGGCTCTCTATTGGTGGAACTACTTCCATGGATTGCGTCTGGAACATCGGGACAGTGGACGCGAATGGTTGAGGGTCCCACACCCATGGGGGTTATGTTCAGAGAAACGGATTTGAATCATACAGCCTATCCATTGAGAAAGGCAGACACTCCGGGATGCGAGTATTCGAACATTACTCACCCCTGTGGAATTCTTTGGGACAATACTGATTTCAGGCTTCCAAGAGATGTTCTTTTCGATATTGTCGAGAGATTCGTGTTATCCAGTCCAGACACCTGCGATGAGTTTCAAAAAGCAGCTGGCAATGAGTATGTTGCCTGTAATGTGAACTGCAAACAGAATACATCAACCAATGAAGTTATCATTGAGCATTTTTACCGTCCAAAGGAGTGGTTGGACAGTGTGACCGAAACGGCGTAAGGAAATTTTCAACATTTGATGAACTTGGCAAGTATTTGCCGACTCAGTCAACTCGCCCATCTCCCGAAAATGAAACCGGTCCTACGAACATCCCCGCCATGAAAGTCTGACGATCCAAGACAGAATGGTGCCTTTGTTATTCACAAGAAGCGCGATGTGCCGAATGAGACTGCCACAGAGATTGAGATTTGAGTAGAGAAGCTCGGTTGCTATGCAAAGTATGATGACGACGGAAATTTGCACGTTGGATGTGGTGGTGATGTCAAATGCCAAGTATCTATGGGACACTGGAAGAATTAGCAGCAAGCGAATATCGAGTACAAGTAGGATCCTCGCTCCCCCCAGGATCCCGGGCTGCGGTCGCCTCCTCAATCCATCGGTTCCATTTATAGCGTTCTTCTTGACAGGAAAGCCACCTTCTTGTTTTGATGGACTCTTCCCGTATCGTTCTGCATGGTTTGATTTCGATTTCTTTCATCCATCGTCCCACCCAAATTTTCAGAAGATCGCGCTCCGGCCGCGGTTCAACAGTCAGCACACAGCGCCCTGTTTGCAACGGAGAGCAGCACTCGCACCTTTTTCACACTCCCTGCCTCCTCCTATAAAAGAACGGTCTGAAATACAGGCATTGGCCTTTGTAATAGAATAGAATATATTATCTCGTATAGTGTTTCAATGCTACTTCATCGTCATCGTGCATAATACTGTTCTTCTGCGACCTTCGGCATTATTTATTTCTTCATGGTCACAGAAATTCTATTGATCATATTGTTTTCGTCAATATCCACCACTCGCGTCAGCTTGACATTGACGAAGCCAAACTTACGCGTCCCTTCGCTGACACATTGGTTCTCGTTTTTCCCCATGCAAGAAGTGCTGCCCCAGATTGGTCCGATCCGGTTCTGCAATCGCTTCAGAAAGTGGCCTTTGCTCTTCTTCCCCAACGGAGTTGTGATAATGGCATTTTCGTTGATCAGCAGACCTGCTTGGTCGAACCGTTTCTCGTCAATCTTTTCCTGGAACGCTTTTACGACCGCCACTGCCGCACAAGTTCGTCGGCTTTGATCTGACGACGGTGAAAGCGCCACCACGGTGCAGCAGGCAAGAATGCACCACGAGGAGACAACCACCACCAGCAAGCACCACCACAATCGACAACAAGAAAGGAGCATCATCATCATAATCGTGTTGTGCAGCTGTGCGTCAATCAATTTACGGTATTGAGTATCGTTGGTTTGCCTGATGCAGAAACGAGAGTAAAGTAAGATTGTTTATGCGAACTGGTCATGATATGGTGGAGTTAGTTCACACTGTGCTGCACTATTATGTTCTTGGTCCGTATGTCCGGTAGATTGATGTACTTGGTGTCGGCATCATGTTTTTGACTCATGATTGGCTACCCGGGATTCACGTGCGTAGCGAGAGTTCCGGTACTGTTCTGTGTACTGGTACTGTACTCATACCTAATCGTACTCGTACTACGTATGAGTGAGCCTGGAAAGTACAAGACTTCTTGTACCGTTTGTCTGTCATCCGTATCAATACGTAACTACAGTGACAATATGTAGAGAGGGGCGAACACTCAAAATGGAAAGTCGGAACCTCAAATAATGCGTGCTTTTTCTCGTGCTTCATGACATAATAATAATAACAGGAATGCGTGCATTTCCTCGTGCTTCATGAATGCGTGCATTTCCTCGTGCTTCATGACATAATAATAATAACAATAATGCGTGCATTTCCTCGTGCTTCATGACATAATAATAATAACAATAATGCGTGCATTTCCTCGTGCTTCATGACATAATAATAATAACAATAATGCGTGTAGTCTACTACTGTCAATATATCAATTTATGTAGTTTTATGTTTCAAACTGCCCAGGATCCATTGAGAACCACACAGCTAAACCAAGAAATACGCATAAAGTTCCATCGAAGGGATTGGCAAAAATATGTTTGTCATGAACGGACTCGCCTGTCTGATCTGCTTTGTGCTTGTCGTACTTGCCAATAATGTTGTCTTCACCAAGTCGGAAGTTGTGCAAGCACAGAGTGCTGATCGAAATACTACGAGCCATAAATGCCCATTGTAATAGGCCATAGACCCAAAGGAAAATGTTCCTTGAGTTTATGGCCCACGTCATCCATAGCCGGAAGAGGGTGAGGGAAACAGGGTCGGCCTCTTGCTCTTCCATCCGCCCCTCGCTCTTTGCCTTCACTGCCTCTTTCCGGTAGCTGGCCATCCACTTATCCATTTCTGGTGGTCATCGGCCAATTGTAGGCTAGCCCCAATTATTTCAACATTCTCAGTCGCCTCCCTCTCATAAGGACCGATGCGACCAGTGCTCACAGGACGAGACATCTTGGTGTTGTGAAGCCGTTGTGTGATGTGATATGTGATGTGATGCTGTGTGGCGTTGGCGTTGGCGTTGGTACTGTAGGATGCCAGCGAAATGCCAGCGAAATGCCAGCAAAATGCCAGCAAAATACCGCAGCAAAATACCAGAAGCAACTCGTTACCGTACGTATTATTGAGGTACGAGGTATGTACTTGCATGATGCCGAAACACCGCGATATTTGCAGTGCAAATCGAATCATCCGATCGATCGGTATTAGTACCTGATCGGTACAAGAAATCGAGCTCGCACTCTTGTACTTTCCAAGGAGTACCTGTGGTGCTACTCGAATTTACGCGATAACCCTCGAGAATTCTAAAAGCTGGTATCGGTGGAAAGTACAAGGATTTCTTGTACTTTTACCTAAAAAGCTCGTAGAACAAGGACTTTTCTTGTACTTTCCACGATTATGTACCGGTACCGGTAGAGGAAGTCAGTCATCCCGGTACGTATCCCGACCACACGCGCTCGGACGGAGGAACGGGAATGGGCATAAGTACTCAAGGAAATACTACAGGTACTCATTAATTAGAGAGTTCTATTTATTGGATGGATGGACTGATAGATTGGGTCATTGTGAGAATGCATGTCCTCGATATTGCATGTCGTTTGAACATTACATATTGTCTGATTGTGTTTCTCCGGAGCTCCATGTTACCGGGATGTTGCCAAAAGGCCCAATCAAAAATATTCGTCCATGGTCGACGAAGAAGAAGAAAGAAGAGTAACAATTTTTCGTATACCTTGCTTGTACGTAGATTTGGTAGTGCACTCTACAGGCGGGTCTCGGAAGGAAGATTTCGCGCGCACATGATGGTCGTAGCTGGTACAAGAAGTGGTACTTGTCCTGTATGCGGCATGATAGTCTACGCACACGTACTACGCGGTAGAAGAATAGAGAAAGCAACAGAAAGGTAGAAGTCACGAACGAAGCCGAGAAAAAGACCTGACCGGACGAGAAGTCGTGCACGCGTATGGTCTCGGGTCGTCCGTCCGTGCGTGTTGTTACGCTGGTGGTGGTGGTGCATCTCGGCGCTGCGGCGGGTCTGCACGGCAGAGGACGTTGCGTAGCTGTTGTTGCTTTTGCGTCCCTTCTATCTTGCTGGGTTGCTGTCATTATTATGGCTACTGCTGCTGCCGTTGTTCTTTGACCTATTGAACACTATCAGCACATCCACCCACCCATCCATCCATCCATCCATCCATCAGTATCACTCGAAGCGCTGGGTGTTATCTTGACTGGTTATATTCATTTTTCTTGTAGAGGAGGCGAGAACTACGAGTACCGTAGAGACATAGTCCCCACTCGTATTAAGACAAGCAAGGGGTCTTTTATAGAGAGGGGAGAAACAGACTCCGGAGAACAAGAAGTAGCCTTACCAGCTGCTGATTTCCGGTATACTCTTATACTGTATCTCCTGGCTGAATGCCCCAACAAGCAGATTACGGAGCGGGATCATTGAGTATCACGAACGAGCATCCGGAGCAGCTGGACAGCCGAACTACTACGAAGAGTAGTATGGAAACAACGATGGATCCCGCAGCAGTACTGGAAAGCCCGCAAGCACTAGCCGGCAATTCGTCTTCTCCAACGAGTGCGCAAACTCCACTTCCCAAATGTTTTTGCAATTGGAAGAATTGCCGTACCTATCAAAAGGCCTTGCGAGAATACAAACACGTACTGTTCAATGGAGTCATTAAACTCAAGTTTACTCAAATGGATCGTAAAAGTATGGCATTGAAAGCCGCGGTCGATCGGACCTTGCATGTCGATGCGGCCAAGCGGAATGAGTGGAAGCCCAGTGATGACGCAGCAGACGACGAGGATGCGGAGGATCCAGAGACGATGAATATGCAGTGCCGCTACTACGTCGCACGTCATCACTTTACAGAAGCCTTGATGAAACAATATTTGAGTGATCGAAGAGCTTGGGATTGGAATGAACCACTAAGCATGAAACAAGCCAAGACGTTTCTATGGAGTTTGGATCGACAAGATGTCTACTTGAGTGAAGACGAAGAAGAGGACGATGACGATGGCATTGACACTCGGTACGTGCAAGCGCCAAATGTACCCAAGGATCAGGTCCGGGAACTCTTGAAAAAGATCAAGGAAGAATACAAAAAGGCACAACAACTTCAGCAACAACAGCAACAGGTCATGGCGAGCCCTGTACCTTCTACGACCCCGTCCTCCGCAGGTGCTGGCGTTGGCGTTGGTGTTGGTGTGGTCAAGAAGGGCGGCGCCGCCAATAGCACTCATACACAATCGACGCTCTCCACTTCCGTCACGGACACACTCAAGGCCTTTGAAGACATTATTGGCCATCAAGAAGTTGGGGAAGAGGGCGGTGGTGTCAAGGATGTGGCGGCGCTGGCAGCCAAGGAAGAAGAGAATACTCGACTGCGACAGGAACTCAATGAATGTCAAGAACAACTTACCATGCTTCATAGTATGGTCAAGCAACTCAAGGTGGACATGGACAAGTCCGGACCTACTGCTACTTCCGCCACGAAAAAGAAAAAGGGCGTTGCTGCCGCGACGACTGCTGCTAATGTCAAGAACAAGAACAACAACAAACCCGTAAGGGTCGAAAGTAGTTCGGAAGAAGACGAGGAAGACTCGGATGAAGAATCCAGTGAAGAGGAGGAGGAAGAAGAAGAAGAGGAAGAAGAAGATGGAGACTGGTCTAATGGAAGACGCAATGCAAGCCTGCATGCGGCCAGCGACGATGATGAAACCATCAGTACCTTCCATGTCAACAGCCAAGGTGGATCTCGCAATGGACGCAAGGCTTCGACGGTTCGAAGTAACAATAGCGGACCAGGCAGTGTCCACTCGAGACGAAGTGTTCGTCGAGACTCGGTCCACTCCCGACGCAACTCGATACATTCACGATCCAGACACTCGGTTCGCCGCGATTCTATTCACTCTCGACGCAGTGTGCGAGGAGGAATGGACGACGCCGCGTCCGTCGTCTCGAGACAATCACTCCAAAGTGTGTCTCCGTCCATCAAGTCACTTCCAAGAGAAATCGAACTCATGGACGATGAAGACGAAGAAGAAGATACTCATGGCAAGGACGACTACTCCTTCTTTGATGACTCCTATCGAAAGCCCGATGACGATGCCCGCAGTGTCGGATCCCGTTCGGCGGCCAGCCGGGCCTCGAGACGATCCTTGGTCTCGGGGGCTAGGAACCGCCGTAATTCCCGACGGCCCGGACAAGCACCTCCTCCGGCCGCAACCAGCGGGGCTCCAGGAAGCAAAAAGCCCCGTGGTGCACGAGGCTCGGCAGTCCCTCGGGAGATCGACCTTTCGGGAGACGAACTCGAAGACGAAACGTATGCCAATGTCTCGACCGATATGCTCTTTGTCTCGGATAAGCAAATTGTCGATCCCTATGGAGAAAAGGGAGTCTACACGGGCGCCCTCAGCAAGTCAACCGGCATGCCCAATGGAAAGGGACGTCTTGAATACGAAAAGGAAGGCCGCTGGTATGAAGGAGATTGGATTCATGGACGATGGACCGGATATGGTCGTTTATCGAATGGCGATGGTGACTTTTATGAAGGTGGCCTCAAGAATGATCACAAGCATGGAACGGGTGTCATGCGATTTGCGGACGGAAGGGTCTTTGAAGGCGAATACATTCGCGGACAAATGATTCAAGGAAAAATGACCTACCAAGATGGTAGTGTCTATGGTGGATCATGGGTCGATGGTATGCGTCATGGGCGTGGCAAGTGTATCTTTGTTGATGGGTCCGAATATGAAGGAGAATTCAGAGAAGGAAACTTCCATGGACATGGTCAAATGACATGGAATGATGGTGGGTGGTACGTAGGAGAATGGTGCGACGGTGAAATGCACGGCAAGGGGAAAGAGATTCGTCCCGATGGTTCCTTGCGTCATGATGGAGAATGGTCAAGAGGACAACCGATTCGATCAGCGAATGACTCGAGACGGCGACGAACCCAACAGCAGCAGCAGCAGTAGCGGTACTACAGTACGGTAAAGCCAATTGATATGATGCTTGACAACACAATATAGACTTACTTTACTACAACTGTAAAGTAGAGTAGCAAAAGTAGTCAACGTATTTCTGTGCGGGGGGGGGGGGGGGGGGAGAAATAATATTGTTCGTCTCGACCCACGCAGTGATAGATTACCGGCTGATGCTACTATGATACTCCTACTCAAAACTCCAGCATTCTACAAACTAGTACTAGTACTATATCGTAAAGCAGCGAAAAAGTGCATTGTCTAATTTAGATACTACCTTGACGGTCGAGAGCAATTAATCTCTCTCCCGCCGGAACGATACCATCCACTCCAGACAGTCCAATTGATTGACTCAATGGACTCTTTTCACCCGTACGGGATCATCAGCGCTAATCTGCACATCTACAGAGACGATGGAACCGGGTCCTGTGCTTGCATCCTTCGTCAAGCTCGCTAGCTCTGTTCAACAAAAGATCGGGCTGCTACCAGCTAGCACGGAGAATAGCGAGCTTTTCTTCCATGCATAACTGGCAGCGCAGGGTACCGAACGATTTCATACAACTGATTGCTTTGCCTTGCCATGAAAACTCGACTTGGGTCATATCACGAACGACTTGAGGGCTGTATGGGGCGTTCTCCTCTCGTTGCCACACCGTTTTCGTGGGATGGTGTCTTTCAATATACATGTAAGTAAATTTTCGGTTTGACATTCACTACGACACAATCAACCAGGAGAAGTCTTCCGTTGCTTCGCTGAAAGAGGGCATGATCGACGTGCGTCTCACAACAAAGCTGACCGGTACGAAGTAGGTGTGTTGCACCGGTGCGTGCTCCTACTGCTAGTACACGACCATTCTTTTGAAAAAACTCATTCATCCCCTCTTCAAAAAAGAACCATGATGAAGTTCCTCTTGTTCTTCTCCTCTTCTTCCTCAGGAGGGGTTCAGTTGGTAATAACGCCTCGCCGGCCATCTTCTGAAAAGGAATCCAGATTTTATAGCATTGTATACCGACCGCCGGACCGTCCCCTGGACCTGATAACCCAAAATTGGTGTTTAATGTTTCGGATACTCCCGGATTGTGCGGCGGGCTTAAAAAAATCTTTACCCGAGGCAGTGGTATCAATTGCGACTGTGCCACCGGTTGCATCCTTACCTAGCCGCAAGAAGCCTTTCATCATCCGGACACGGCAATACAAGCCCAGCACCAGCATCCACAACAATGTTAGTATCTTTAATGTGAAATATGCCTCCAAGAAGGAGAGTATCATGGTTATGATCGAATAATACTTAAGTTGAATGTGTAATATCCTCTATCGACGAGTAGCGATTGTTGATTCCTTTGCGCCGCCGCTATCGATCGCTCTTGTCGTCGTCGTCATTATTATCATCATCATAGTTTGTCGCGCCCGGATCTGCTACTACCGTCCAAGAAGGAGCAGGGATTTGGTCGGCGAGCTCCTGCTCTTGCATATTCGGCTTTCCTCCCAAACGGTCCACCGACAAGTCCCACGACACGGATGATCGTGAAGAAGAATGGGAGAGCAGCAGTATAGGCCTCATCAGTCTCATCAGTCTCAGTATAATAGTGTCGTCGTCATCAGATCAGAGTGAGTCATCATCTTCATATCATCGTCGCCAATGGTGTATTCTTCTTCTTCTTCGACATATGCTGCTGCTCCTGCTCCTGCTGCTGCTGCTGCTACAGTATGCTGCCAAAAAAGGGCGGGGGGCGATCGAAAAAGCTGGCCCATGCGCACGTCTCACCGTGCACGCGGTCGAAGAATGAACATATTATGAATGAAAAGAATCATCATCAAGGAAAGCTCGCCAATGGGCGGCGCGCACGTCTCGCCGCACGAACTACTGTATTACCGCGGTACCGCATAGCGCAACTGTCGCACATGTACGACTCGACTCCGCTATCGACCGCCATGCTCTCAATAACGGATCCATCGCGAAGCGGGGAGATCATGTTGTGAGATCATACATACGCAGTAGTATTAGACCGCAATTACGCGAAGTATTATTTTAATAGTCAATCGTGCTTTTGCTTTTCCTCGTTCCCGCATTCCCCTTTCCTTCTTCCTCCATCGCATCACTCCCTCTCGGCCTTCATCCACAATATTACCATCCTATATCTGCGATTTCACTTATATTTTGACCTTATTATCACCATATTATTATTATACCATGGGAATCAGCAAAAACAACAAGCGCTTTTCCTCCTCCTATTATGACATTTTGGAGGTTTCCCCGTCGGCGTCAGGTCTCGACATTAAAAAAGCCTATCGACGTCTCGCCTTGCTGTATCATCCCGATCGAAATCCAGACACGGACACCACGCAACAATTTCAACAAGTCGGGGAAGCCTACCAGTGCTTGAGCGATGTTAATCAACGACGGATCTACGATCAAGAGCTGGTTTGGCGACAACGTGAAGAACAAGAAGCAGCATCAGCAGCAGCATCATCAGCTGATGCAGCTGCAAGTTCCACCAGTGATGGGGCGGGTGCCAGAACATCCACATCGCCCTCGATGTCATCGTGGTCGCCCTCCAATTATCATTACCATGATCCTCGTCACCATCAACGTTGGACGCCCCCTTCTTATTTTGATCCCCGCGCTCAGTTCGACAACCTCTTTCAAAATGATCCCTTCTTTCGAGATTTTTTTGAAAGCGACGAGGCGGTCAAGCAAGAATTTGCAAATTTGCGCTCAAACAATAATAATATGAATAATAACAACACCCTGTCGACTGGTGATGGGACGACAGCAGCGAGACATGCTACGGCTGCTGCCAAAGAAGGGTGGTTCCCCTGGCTTCTTCGTCAATGCGGAGTTTCCTTTTCGATATCGACCGTCGTCAGTGATGGACGAGGCAATGTCCGGGCCAGTCGGGTATCTTCCGCCGACAAGAACAATGTGGTCCAACAAGAAACGACATCCTATATCGATAGTGCGACAGGACAACGTGTCTTGGTCAAACGTCGACACTACAATGGTCAAATGATTCAAGAAAAAGTCATTCAGAATCAAGTCGTCGAACGACAAATCAATGGGGTTGTGGTATTATACTAGTTTTATAGTATAATCCTTCGTGGTCTCCTGCTACCTCAACCACAATGACGACAACGGCGGCGGCAGCACGTTGATCGTAGAATAAATAGCATACACCAGGAGCATGATGATTCCTGAATCCCTCTTGCTGAACCATAATGTTGCATTGAGTATTTACGAAAAGTACTAACTGTGCGGGTGAAGTCATAAAAAGATATTTTATATCAATCGTGTTTTTGATTAACTAATAGGATGTAAAATAATGAACGGTGAATTCGTATCCAAGCGACGTAGGTATACCCTCAAGAACGGCTTACGATTACGCGGAACAGCTGCTAGAGCAAAATCCCAACAGCTGTAACAACGAAGAAAAGTACGACGATACTGGAAGTTGGAGTAGTCATGGCACCGGAATCGCCGTCGTCGGCTCCATTATTGGTGTCAGCAACATCAGCTGCTGGATTAGACGAGGCGACCGATACGCCATAATCATCAGGGACTTCCAATGCCAAGCTAGCCATTTGCACGGTCTCGTCCGCAAATCCGCCTTCAGGAGTATCGGGGCAGCCATCATCCTCGCAACAACCACAGGTATCTGTCAGCCATCCACGGCTCGGAGGAATGCAGAAGCCTCGCTGACGGGGAATTCCATCCAAAGGATGAAAGACGGTGCGACAAACAAAGACTCCACCATCTTCGTCGCCATTCATCAAATCGCATCCATGCTCTTCGACGGTACACTCACTATCCACAGCGACGGTTCGTTCCGGACAAGCTTCTCCACAACATCCACATTCATCATTTTCCCACGCACGAGTCTCGGAAATACAGACTGCTTGCTTTTGGGTTTCAACCAGCAGCCCCCGTGGATCATAAAATTCCCGGCACACAAAAAAACCTTGGCTTTGTTCGTCTCCTCCTTCCAACAAGGAGGGAGGCAAATCACATTCTTCATAGTTGTTGTTTGCGTCCGCCGCACAGGACATTTGGACGAGCTCGGGACGAGAAAATACAGGCTCCCCGGGTTCCGGACATCCCTCTTCACAACAGCCACAGATATCTCCTTCAATAGAACCAGTGACGGGGGCAATCATTGTGGTCCATTGTTCTTCCCCGGTAAAAGGATTGACCAATTTTCGGCAAATCACATTGCGTTCCACCATACTCATCATGCCACCCGTAACATTCATGAGCATCTCATTTACAAATGCCGTCACAAGCCCAGGAAGATCCGGCTGGGTGGATGCGTCACAAGTCAACGTGACATAATCGGGCCGTATCGGGCAATCGAGGCCAGCAGGAGCATTTCCCCCTTCTGCTGCTGCTGCTGCTGCTGCTGCTGGGTCACTGCAACACCCACAAGTCATTTCGGTAGTCAACGCGACAGTAGTGGGAACGCACAAGGACCGGAATCGGACTTCGCCTGTAAAGGGATGGGTCAAACTCTCGCACACAAACGTACCACTCTCGCCATTGCGTAAGTCGCAAGAATATTTGGGCGCCAAACAGTTATTGTTCAACAAAGGTTGCTGGGTTCGTTCTTGTTGGAGTTGACGAAGAAGACGAGGGGGAGCATCACTTATTGCTCCCGATGCCCCCAAAGGCGAAACAAGAAAAAGGTTCGGCAGGAGTGCGACGAGAAGTTTCATTCTTTCGAGGAGCTTTGTTGGAAATAATGCTCTTCTTTTCTTGAGTACGTTTTTCGTCCTCTTTGAGCTAATATTGTCTTGACGAGATTCAAGATGATCAACAGATTGGCTTTTTTGTGTCCTCCTCCGACGATGCTGATAATGATAGATCAAACGGGGCAGTTCTTTGTTCGTTCCCACATCCAGCAAGGGATGTGTGTTTGGTTGGTTCTTGGATAGTAATACGTAATAGATCAAGTGTGTTCGATGATGATGCTGATTCGTTGATTGACATCATCACGCATGCCTTCGCTTTTAGACGATGCTGATAATGATGATAGAATGAATGATATATAGATCAAACGGGTTCCCCGGGTGCCACAGTTCTTTGATCGTTCCCACATCATGTGTGTTTGGTTGGTTTTCTTCGATGCGATTTTCCGCATTATTTTCCCCCGGGAATGACCGGGATTTGTGACTATAGAATTACTTATGCCCCCCTCATTTTCGAACTCTCCGCTTTTATTTGTAAACCACGAGCTCTCATCAATAAAAGGTGCCAAATAAATAAATATGCGAAGCCCAAGAACGTCATCTTTTTCTTGTGAGAATACAGTACCGACCTCCACCGCGACTATTAGCGCGGCAGCGAGCACGCATGATGGACGATGAGTTGCACTCGAGTGCCTCTCCCAATAACGATGATGAAATGCAGTGTCTTTCTCTGCCGCCTCTCTACGATTAGAGGGGCTCAGAGAGAGTACTACATAGTCAGTGGCCGCCCATCAAAAAGAAGGTTATAGCAGGCTCTGAAAGTTTTACACAAAACTTGTTTGTATTATTAAAATGAGTGGGACAATATCTACATGCAGTGGTAGTTTTTGATTGACCGACCACTTGGCCAAGAAGCTCCTGTCGTCACTGGTTCTAAACGAGGACGGAGCCCACAATCAAGGCGAGCCCAAGAAGACCCACAGAAGGAGCCTTGTTATGCATGCTCGCACCCGAATTGTCCATCATTCCATAATCTTCCGGCACTTCCATCGCAAGGGCTTCCAGTTGAGTCGCTTCGGTGTCGAATCCATTTTGAGGAGTTGTGGGGCAACCCGCCTCACAGCAGCCACAAGCATCAGTCACCCATCCCATGTTGGGAGGAATGCAGAATCCACGCTCGCGTGCTTGGCCGTCAAAGGGATGGAAGACGGTGCGGCAGACAAACACTCCCGCTTCACCACTCGTTAGCTCGCAGCTATTATCTTCTCCGGTCGTCTCGACACTGCAATCAATTTCGACAGCTCTTGGACGCTCGGGGCAGTCCGTTCCACAGCATCCGCACTCGTCGGTTTCCCATGCCCTATCTTCGGAAATGCAGACGGCTTCTTGGCGAGATTCTCCCAGCCCTCGAGGGTCATAGAATTCGCGGCAAACGAAAAATCCTTCCGTGGTGGCGGTGGTAGGCTGCTCGTCTCCTGTTCCATCCTGTGCTCGAGCGGGATGCAAATCACAAGGAATCAAGTTGGCGGCGTCCGAGGCACACGACTTTTCGACAAAATCAGGACGAGTAAAGATACTGTCGGCTGATGGGCGGCCATCTTCCCCCATCTCCGGACACCCAGTGCTCGTACAGCAGCCACACGTATCACCTTCCACAGAGTGACCGGGAGGAACAAACAAAGTAGTTTCTTGTTCGACTCCGGTAAAGGGATTGGCAAGATTGCGGCAGATGAATTGATGGTTTCGGCCCTGCATCATCTCCCCCGAATCAGCACCGTCTCCCATGTGTTGGGCTTGAGCTACCGAGGAGGTGGAGTCGCCGGGCAACACAGGTTGAGTCGAGTCGTCACATTCCAAAGAGGTGAAGACTGGACGGATGGGACAAGTAAGCTCAGTGCCATCATCATTCAGGCAACAACCACACACGTCGGTGGTCCATGCCATGTCGGTTGGTACGCAAAGGGCACGAGTCTCGGTTTCTCCCAAGATGGGATGGGTCCAGCTGCGACACACAAAGGTCCCCACGTCTCCGCCGTAGCGCAAGTCACACTCATAGGATGCATCACACTCAATACTGACATGTTCGGGCTGAGTCATACCACCACCACCATGTCCCATGCCGCCAGCACAACCACCATCGTCCATACCGCCACCTTGTCCCATACCGCCAGCATCGCCCATACCGCCACCTTGTCCCATACCCCCAGATTCATTCCGATCCTGTTCCATCATGGTGCCACCGTCCGATCCTTCTCCGTCTCCCATCATGTGGCCCCCCGACTCTCGAAAGTTGCGATGAGATACGGCAAAAGCTGGCGACATGGAAACAGCCACGCTGCTAGTAAAGATGAAGAAAGAAAGCTTCATGGAGTAGTGTTGTTTTGTAAATAACGTTGTTGGTCTTGTTGGGTAGTATTAGCCTTTCGAGTTTGTTCGAAATTGAATTTATGAGAACGCCACTCGAGTAAACACAAATATGAATATGATCATGCCGCGCCCACGATTCAGAACGCGAAGGGTAAAAGTTGAAATTCGCAGCAAACTGTGAACCCGACTGGTCCAGTCCCACAATCCACATATGCCCCATATTGGCACCACAGAAATCTTTGCACGGTCGGTGGTGTCATGATCATCTGGGTGTCCCATCGCCCATAAATCATAATTGACGGATGTCGTCTCTCGCTCTACTAGCGTAGTACTAACACGAGTAGTATTGTAGGCTGGCTCGTTCGCTCGAAGAAAGCACTCTACTACTAGAGTACTACTAGACTGACTACCCGTACAGTACAGTAGTTATAAGTGGCCATACAAGTTCCCTTACATGGGAACTTAGTACTAAAAGAAGAAGAGACGCTGCTACTAGCAGAAGTTTCGATCAAAGCACCAGTTTGCATTATTAATACTACTTTTGGGATGACGACGAAACACGTATCTACTACATGCTAGGACTTGATTGAACTGATGGTTGCTGCTGAGGTCGACAGATTTCCGTCGTTTTGACACGTATACGAGGAGTAGCTAGCGGCAGTTGGTTGATTGACAGAGCACATGGCAAAGCTGGTGTCATAGCGGCGGGTTCTACTAGACGAGGAAGATTGCTCCGACAAACAAGGCGAAACCAGCAATAAGACCCACTGAAGGAGCATTGATTCCCATGCTGGCACCCGAATTGTCCGTCAACGCCGATTCGACCAATTGGTTTGCTTCGGCCGTGGTATCGGCTCCATCTTTTGAAGAACTCGTGCTGGTGGAGCAACCATTACCCTTAGTCCTACGCCTCTTACCACCCTCACTTTTGGCATCATCCTCACCTTCTTTATCATCATCGTCGTCGCCATCAGCAGACGAAGACTTATCATCACACCCCTCATCGTCCTCTTCGGCACTGGTAGTAGTACTATCGCCCGCCGTCTCGGCAGTATCCGAGTTTCCCTCCTCCGCATCACTAGCATCACTGGTATCCTCCACCGGTGGCGTGTTGGCATCCGGCGACTCATTAGCACCATCGTCCGTCGTGCTGCTGCCTTCGACTTGAGGTGGAGCCTCCACCGAGGAGGAGGGGGCGGGCATCTCAGGTTCAGTCGAGTTCTTCTTGTCCTCGGCGGGGGGAGGAAGGGCCGCCGCGGGGCCCACCGCACCAGTACCACCCGCAGATCCTTCGACTTCAGCCTCCACCGAGGAGGGGGATTCGGTCACCTCAGGTTGAGTCGAGTCGCCGGGACCTCCTCCTATCATGTTGCGGCCCGAGGACTCTCGAAGGTTGCGACGATGAGTCGTCATCGACGAGGAGGACGAAATGGCAGCAGAAGAACTGGGCATGATGTAAGAAACACCAGCCACGCTGGTCAACAAGATAAAAGAGGAAAGCTTCATAGTACTAGTAGTAGTTGCTTTTTCGTAGTGGGAAATATTACCCTTTCGAGTTTGTTCGAAATTGAATTTGTGACAACATCTGAATACATTGGATATCTTCATTGGATAGTGTGTTCCGATGCATGATTCCGATCGGTCTTGCCAAATAAGCTGAAGATGAAATTCGTCGATGCAAAGTGTGACCGAGTTTTTAAAAAATATAAGCCTTTTTGAACCCCCCCCCACATTTATTAATACCAACGGAGAAATGTATTTATGCCGTCATCATGTGCATTGTGACACTCCGCATCGCCGCTAGATTTCAAGAACATCTTTTGTTTTCGATCTATGGCCTTCTTGTGTGGCATGTTCCGGGACTTCTAAACGACTCCAACACGCACGACTTATTTCGGTATTGGATGGTGTCATGTCATCAGATACGATAGACTACTAGGGCGTTGACAAAAGACAAGCGCGAATGGTGGTGATGGTTGAAAATCCCGACGACGATCCTCGGTGCGTGGTAGGAGTGAGAGGGAGAGACACGAGAATCTGAATGATGACTGTAATCATCGTACCTGGTGTTTATTAGTTGAGAGAGGAGACGGTGCTAGATTGACACTGTCGTTTCAATCTCTGTGGTCGACTGAAGTAATCCCGTAGCTCAATCTCGTAAACAAATTACTGAGTGTCCTAGTAGTAAAGTAGTAGTTACTAGAGAGGATTTGTTGGGTGGCACCCATCGCAGGGTGCATGGGAGCTGATGCTGCTACTATGCTGGTGATACGGCCGGCCATGAAAATCGATATCCGTTCGAACATCCTCACATATCCTTACCCCATATTCGTATTCGGTGTCAATCAAGCGTTCCCAAAATAGTTCTTGTGCCAAGTCGTACAATTTTTGATCCCATTGCGTCAGTTCATCCAACAAGGCGTCTTCGGTGGGCGTCGTCACATAGGTGGCTCCATGATGCTCGACTCCGTGCGACTTGCCTTGTACCAAAGTAATATTTGAATTGCGGTTTTCATCCTGAATAGTATAATCAGCATCCGTATTATTAGCTTTGGATTGCTCTTGGTTAATCATGATATCCGTACAATCGCACTTGGGTGGTACCCAGCCCGTAAAACGAATCGCTATCAAACACATGCTTTGAGCGGTTCGTTCGGTCAATCCCAAGACTTGAAACCGCTTCTCCAAGTCGGCCTTGGCCTTGGTACGATTCCATTCTCGATTCCCACCCCGCCGCCAGTCGCTGTATGAAAATTTGGTAAATGTCGTTTGTAGATTGCGTGGATCATAACATTTGAAATCACCGTCTTCGCCTGCTCCTGGTCCTGCTGCTGCTCTTGCTCTTCGTACTGGTGGTCGAAGACCGCCCACATCAATTCCTTCTCGTTTTGACGTTTCCACCCATCCAAGCAACCATTCCGTCAGTGTGTCTGGCATGAAATGTGCCTTGTTCCGATGGGGTCGTGATTCTTTGCAATGAAAGTATTGGGAAATGACATGATGCCGCGGATTTCGAATTAAGGTATATCCATATCGAAAATAGACGGGCCGAGGCTGTTCCGAGATCCACAAGGTACAGACCATGTCATTGTGCATTCCGGATATGGTATTGTCGTCAAAACGTTGTAATCTTCCAAAATCACACGGTCGAAAGCGTGACTCGTAACCTTCTTGTCCTTGTTGTTGTTGGGTGGTAGTAGTCGACCATAAAGACTGGTGTTGTTGCTGTTGCTGTCGTTGCGGCGAAGAAAAGGCAAAGCGAACCAAGAGACTCGCTCCATACGTAACACCCGTCTTTGGAATATGACTGACAAAGTGGATCAAGGCATTCCTGTGGCTGTTGCTGGAGGAGGAAGTCATATTGGTATTATTAGTATTGCGGGAGAAGTAATGATAGCGTCGGGCTTCAACGATATTTTCCACCAAGGCCGGAGTCCAATAGGAGGAAGATGATGTGTACCCATGAGCAAGCTCCGCCTGGACCAACAAGTCGGTCAAGTTTAAGAAAGGATACTTGTTTTGAAACTCTTGAATTGATAAAAGAGCTTGTTGGTGATGTGTGGTGACTTGAGCTGCTCGTGAAGTTGCCGTAAAGACGCCTCGTTTTCTCATCGTTATTGCTGATGCTGATGCAGCTGTGGTGTTGGGAGTAGTAGTAGTAGCAGTGGTGGTAATGTTGTCGAGGGAAGGAAAAGGCTGGATGATGCTACCACTGTGACTCTCGCCTGATGTCGTTGGAATATTGGAATCATTATTCTCCGTTGTTTGTTGATGATGATGATTCAAGAGTAGAAATAAGGAAGATTGGCGGCGTCCTGAAATCACGAGATTTGCCACGGAAAGACCAACGACCGACGCCATACCCACGAGAAACAAGCATCTTCTTCGAATTTTCCTTCTCCGTCTTCTTGACGTCGTGAGGCGGTCTGGAGTTTCTTCGTTTGCAAAGGATAGCATGTCATTGTTCATTGTTGTATATTATGAGTAATAGAGAGTATTGATGAGAGAAAATAAAAATGAGGAGAGAACACAACATGCCGATGAGACGACAATACCGGTACAGTACATACCTGTACTTGTACATATGTACCAGCGTTAAATTCAAAAAAATTATTGTAAATATGTACGCATTGATATCTTGTATGTACTATATCTACAAAAGATCAAGGTATTGTAGAATACATACCTTTAGAGATCTTCTGTGCTGCCCCCGCCCCAAAGTAAAGGTACCCCGAATCCAGTCTGTACGTCGGTCGATAAGCTAAATAAAAACGAATGACGTCTTTCGGCGTCCGTCATCGATCGCGATCCGGGGCGCCAAAACCGCGAAAGGCGAAGCAAGCGCCGACGATCGACGATGATCGATGGATCACCGTCCGTCGTAGTTCATGATAGGTGCTATTACCGCGGTAGCTTCTTAGTCATACCATCATTTCATTCATCCTTCGTAACTGCATGACTTTTCGTATTAGACTACCCTCCCTACCTTTATCATTCTCAGACGAATATCGGGAAAAGCAGTAGAAGAAGAAGAAGACGACGCACAAAAAAAGCAGCAAGCGGCACCACTTGGACTCTACACACTACTTATTTCATAATCCCCGAGATCCCGAGGATGCGGATCTCAGCGATGGCACTCCTTTCGTTCATGGCGCTCTGTGCTCGACAAGGTCGTGCATTTGCTCCCAAGTTTCAGACAACAACCAATGTTGCTGCTGCATCTGCTTCTGCTTCTGCTGCTTCTGCCGCAAGAACAACGTCGCAGTCTCTATGCACCAGGAGTCGGCATCACTTCTTTTCGTCGTCGCCGCCGTCCCCCTCCTACTCCAAGAAGCGAAGCAGCAGTCTCTCAGCGTCGACAACCGCCACGGATGATCGTGGTCGTCCCTTTCAAATCACGACACCTATTTATTATGTGAATGATAAGCCGCATATCGGACATGCCTATACTTCGACGGCATGTGATGTCATTGCAAGATTTATGCGTTTGAACGGACGAGAAGTATTCTTTTTGAGTGGAACCGATGAACATGGGCAGGTGCGTCACACTTTATATGATTCAATGAAATGAAATGAAATGGAATGCATAGGCCAACAATAGTCATTGCTGCTGCTGCTGCTGCTGCTGCTTCTTATTTCTGTTTCTCCTCTTCCTTCCTTCCTTCCTTCCTTAGAAAGTGGAACAATCGGCGGCCAAAAAAGGAATTCCTCCTCAACAATTCGTCGATGAAGTCTCGGTCAGCTTTCGAGAACTTTTGGATTTGCTCAATATTTCCAATGATGCTTTTATTCGAACCACGGACGAAAGTCACAAAAAAGCAGTGCAGGTATGTTGTTATACAGAACAGCACAGTACAGTGCATCAGGATGTGATGATCATGTGCAAGACGACATGACGACGATGGTAGTTCATGTTGTGTTGTTGTGTGTTCGTATTTTGTGTGTTGTTGTTTCTAGATCTATTGACTGCCCCCGACTCATATATACACGTACGTTTCTTCCTTGTTCTTTCCAATCAACTTGTAGCACTTTTGGAAGGTCTTGACGGACAAGGGATACATTTATAAGGGAACCTATTCGGGTTGGTATTCGGTCCGAGACGAATGTTTTTACAATGAAAGTGAATTGGTCGATGGCAAGGCACCTACAGGTGCCGAAGTAGAATGGGTCGCCAAGGAAGAATCGTACTTTTTCAAATTGTCCGAATTTGAAGACAAACTATTGGAATGGTACGAAAACAATCCAGACTGTATTGCTCCATCTTCCCGGCGGAACGAAGTTCTTTCCTTTGTCAAGAGCGGATTGAGGGACCTTTCGGTCAGTCGAACTTCCTTTCAGTGGGGTGTACCAGTTCCAGGGGATGAAGAACATGTCATGTATGTGTGGATCGATGCCTTGACGAATTATATTTCGGCCTTGGGATATCCTCCTAACGACGAAAACGATAACAACAAGAACTTTGAAAAGTTTTGGCCTGCCTCGTTGCATGTTGTCGGCAAGGATATTTTGCGATTTCACGCCGTCTATTGGCCCGCCTTTCTCATGGCGGCTGATTTGCCACTGCCGGAAAAGCTCTTTGCCCACGGTTGGTGGACCAAGGATGGAGAAAAGATTTCCAAATCGCTCGGCAACGTCATTGACCCCGTCGCGCTGGTGGAACAGGTACGTTCTAGTACACAAATGCGATTATGGAGATCATAATATCATCATTCATGCCACTCTTCCTTTATGGTTCATCTGCTGACGTATGGCTCTCTGCTTCTTTCTACTAATATTGTACTCGTAGTACGGAGTGGATCAGACACGCTTCTTTCTCATGACCGAAGTTGGATTTGGCAGCGACGGTGACTTTTCCGACATGGCCATGGTCCTCAAAGTAAATAGCAACTTGGCCAATGAATTGGGCAACTTGTGTCAACGCGTTTTGACTATGATTTTCAAGAATTGCGACAAGGCCGTACCTTCTGTCGATCCCGCCACGGACTTTACCCCCCAAGATGTGGCCCTGTTGGAATCCGCAGCGGGTTTGTACGACCGGGCGGCTCCTCATTTGATTCAAGATCAAGCGATTCAAAAATATGCCAACGAATTGATTGAAATGGTGTGGGATGCCAACAAGTATATTGATGAAATGGCTCCTTGGGTACTTCGTAAAGAGAACCCTGAACGGATGAAGGTGGTATTGTACGTGCTGATGGAAGTGTTGCGGCACGTAGCGATTCTTTACCAACCCATCATTCCTGCGTCGGCCAACAAGATTTTGGATCTCTTGACTGTCCCCGAGGATGAACGCACCTTTTTGCATTTGAGTGGTGGTGATGAGTATCGCATCCGAGCGGGATCTCCGATAGTCAAACCCGAAGGCGTCTTTCCCCGTATTGAACTCCCAGAACTTGTGGAAGCCTAATACAAGTCTAATACAACGAAATGGTGTAACACAGTACCAGTAAAATCAGTACCAGGTACCATAGCACAGAAATCAACATCAACAGGGCACGACGAGTGAGCTTCCCCCTCTCGACCGCCAAAGTAGCAGCTAAATAAGACCATATGCGTACCGGTAGTCTAGCAGTACGGTAGTGGAGAATGTGGATTATCCGCCCTATTCATAGTATAATATTTACTGTTTACAACGGTTGCTATAGATGTAGTAAAGTGGTCTTACTACTAGATTGCTGCAATTCCTTTCTTCGTGTTACTAGAACAACCAAAAGATGGATTCATTCCTTCCCGCCGCAAAATCAAACAATTATTTCCATGCATCGCCCAAGCTACTAAAACAACGTTGTTTGTTTATCCCTCATATATTGGTTGAATCAATGGGTGCCATTGGTGCATCCAGGCGCAGACCCTGAGAGTGATCGAAAAGAAAAAGCGATAAGGCAAACAAGGTGTGAGAAATACACACGCATATCATGTACATCCATCCTACACAACATCGATCAAAACATAACCAAACGAGCCGATCCGAGTCTAGCCATCCATTCATGCCCATGCGCCTTTCGCTAGTCCTCTTCGATCGATCGATCCATCCCACGAGGTCTCCTCCGGTCAGGTAATGTCCAAGACTCCGTCCGTGGTACTTCTTTGTCCGTCCTTCACTCCTTCCCCATCACGGATCGTCGCTAGACTAGTTGGCTGGAACATGACTACTAGACTAATGGCCCGAATGGACAGACCCCGAAAACGGCGAGAACCAAACGAAGCAAAACGGACAGCTTGGCTTCTACTTCTGCTCCCGAAGTATAGGAAGCAAACCAAAACACCTGCAACATCCACTCACCAGAATAGCCACATGGCAACAGTTACAATCACCGCCACAACATTACCCGTACTGTCAAGAAAGAAGTGAGAAACAAACAAAGAGTCAGCACAAGTCCAGAATCGGCAAAGAAAAGTAAAGTAAAGTACAAATACAAATACACAAGAACAAAATTTGACTCACGCCGCATCATCCTTGCTCAATTTTCCAACGGATCGCATCGAAAAGACGATGCCCACTAGGACGACACCGAATACAATGTAGGCAATTGTGCCTGTGATGAGAGTGGCTGGAATACTCATATTGTCTATTGATGTTGGTCAAAAAATACAATAGAATGGTAGCGTCGCTACTATTTACGAACACCGACCGCGGCTCTTCTCGCTCTCTGTGCGTCTCAACGCCCAAATTTTCTTCCCGTCGCTGGCGGTCATGGCCGCCGTCTTCTCCACAAAAAACAACCAACAACACGCAGGCAGGCAGTAGAGGGCAATGCATGCAAAAGCGCCGGAGAGCTCGGCTGGCGTGTAATACTCGCTAGAGATTCTGTAGGAAATTATATATTCCGTCTTCCAAGCAAGAACAAGAGATATATCCAGTATATAAGTATCGGCCGGCTCTCGCAACCGACAGTCTTTCAGTCTGCCCTGCCTACCGGAGAAAAGGGACTAAACAAAATCATTTTTTGCCTGTCGATCTTCTCCACCGTTATCCTTGTCTCCACAATCCTGAATCATCCTGTACGGTACGTACCGGTACCGGTAGAGACGACAGTACCTGGTACCCGGTACACCCAGCAACATCACGCGGACCGACCATGGCTGATGGCCCACGCATCTCACCGACCACGCACAGATCTTCGCTCTCACCCTTCCGCGTTCGTTTGCAATGCTGGATGCTATGCTGTCTATGCTGTTCAATAATAACTGCACTGATTGTTGTTTCTTCATGATATCATTCAATTCAGTTCAGTTCAATCCAATTCAATAAGATTCCACTAAACGTAACACAAACAAACTAACTAACAAAGAAACAAACAAACAGCATGGCATTGATACGGCCTCCCGAGCATCCATCCTCCGCTACGACTAGCTTGATGATACTCGTAGTCCGTCTTCGAAAGCACAAATATCACATACTTCCCATAGTGTTGCTCTTGGTACTAGCGGTGCGGCTTGTGAATGTGGGCGACCGACTAGACTCCTCCTCCTCCTCTTCTTCTACGTCTACGTCTACGTCGTTTAGGTCCCCAAAGAAGGACAGCGATGGCCACACTTTGATCACTTGTCCTCAATACAAATTTCCCAAACGCTCCTCTTCTCAAGATCAACAGAGTAGCACGAGTATCAGTATTAGTAGTAAATGGAGCCAAACCGCACGTTGGGTCAAAGAGCAAGGGTTGACATTTTTAGAAGAAGATGGACTGCAGCTGCATTATGATCTGTTGAACAATGAAATTGAACAAAAGGGTATCCCTGGAATGATTGTCGAATGTGGTGTCGCCAAGGCGGGAAGTGCCATTTCCTTTGCGGCTACCAAACATCCGAAACGTTGTTTACACTTGTTTGATACCTATGAGGGCATTCCGGAACCTTCGGCTGTCAAGGATGGAGAAGATGTGCAAGCACGATATCGAAAAATTCAAATCGATAAACAACATTGCAAGGAAGGATTGAGTTCCTGTAACAAGGATTATTATGGAAATATGGATGATTTGTTATCCTTTGATATACAGCAATTTGAACGAGCGGGATATCCGGCCCCCTCCAACAATGTCCATTTTCATAAAGGACTCTTTGATGATACGGTTTGGCCGGCGGGACCCATTGCGTATGCTCATTTGGTATGTTGTACATATGCTTCTTGCTGTGTTTGGATCGGTTGGGCGTTGGTGCAAACTTCGGGGCTTGTCATCGTCGCCGACTCACACTTCTCCGTGCCTCTCTGTTTCCTTCTTTGTTCGTGTGTTTTGGGTTTCACTTAACTTAACTTCACTTTTGATCCACTTCACTGCTCATTTCAAAGGATGGAGATTGGTATGATTCTACCTATCACATGTTACAACGCATATCTCCATTTCTATCCATTGGTGGGTACTTTGTTCTGGACGATGTCTATCAATGGAGCGGGGCCAAGAATGCCTACATTGATTACTTTCAAGTCGATTTAAATTGGCTTCAAAACCAAAAACAGCAAGGTGGCAGTAGTAATGGAAGTGATGGAAATGATGCAGCAGCAGCAGCAGCATCCAGCAACAACAACAAGCCGTCTTGTTGGACCAAAGTCGTGACGACAACGAGCAGGGGCAGGAAACAACAACACGAAACACGCTACTATCGTTTGGTGCTGGATGTACGGGCTTTGGCACAAGCCATTTCAGCCACCACCGTCGAGCAACTAGAGGTGCCCGAGTGTGTTCCTCCCCCCCCTCCTCCTCCCCCTCCGTCCAGTATGAGTACTTCTAGTGCAACTGGTACTGGTAATATTGCCCCGGAGACTTCGACTTCTGCGGCGAAAATGAATCATCTCTGAGGCTACTCCGACGAGACCTAATACAGCACTACCAACAAACACACCAGCAGTGATGTCGTATCTTCTCGATTGGTGGTAGTGTACAACAACTGCTGTTGTTGGTGATCCTAGTACACAGGCACGTCGCCCTCCGTCCTTGATCGTAAAGATGGGTGGATCCTGCTGGTCTCTTGCTGCTGCTGCTATTCGGGCGATGGCATTGTCGTTCTTCGTCTTGTTGTTGTTGTTGTTGTTGTTGTTTTTTCAAAATGTGCTGGTGATTGATTGATTCATCCATGCACTCTCGGGTCATGCGCACTTGACACAACGCAAGCAGCAATCAATGTTGGCTGCTTCTTGCCTGTCTTCTTCTCCTCGGACCGACAAAAGAGGATGACATATTACGCCTGCCTCCCCAGTAAAGCACGGACACCAGGACCGTACAATGCAGTGCATTACATAATCTAGCGGTCCTGCCAGCCTGGCTCGTCGCCACGACGTTGGCGGAACTCAGATCCATCCTACCCGGTCATATACAGCCGTCGGCGATAAATACAACAATAAGCTACCCATCGGGGTAGTCAGTACTAGTAGTCTACGAGTTCGTATTCGTAGCGACGAATGCAGGCGTACCGGAACTATGTATGTCGTCTCTCCCCCCACCGCAAGTTCCATCGTTTTGCTACTGTAATTCAATCGATGTATCACCTGATGCATGAAGATGACAACAATGTATTTTAAAGTTGCTGCATTAAAGTCTACTCCTAATAGACTACCAGCGAAAAGGATGTTGGTTACGACGAGGAACTCCCATGGCTGATGCATGTCGTCGTGATGTGAAGAATCAAGAAGAACGGAAAGAAGATGCAGAGGAAATGCTTTGACGATCCGGAGACAAGATTTGGCGAATGGCTTCCAATATCATGGACTCCGACCCTTGCAAGACATGGTTGTACATGAACGAGGAAGTTTTCGCTTCCAATACTAAGGGGTCGTCATTGAAAGCCTGAAGGATCATCTTTGTTTGGTTTGGTTGATGAGTCAAGAACATGTTGTTATGATGATCGCTGGTGCCTGTGGTGGTAGAAAAGAACTCGTCGGCCGCCTGGTGGGGATGTTTCGCTGCCGCAGCAACAGGAGATGATATTTCGGAAGATGATGAGTCTTCGAGATACGCGTTGGCGGCGATGGCGAATTCCAACAAGCCATCTTCAATACTATGATCGCTGCTGATATCACCCTCTTGCTGGACTCCATGGAGGAGAGACACAGTATGATCGGCTGTTGTTGTTTCTTCTTCTTGGACGAAGGACTCGTCCTCCATACTGTACTCCTGCTGGCTTCTTGAGCAGGCGACTTGTTCTGAGATTCTTGTCTTCGAAGCAGAAGAACCCTTCACCTTTTCCCTGACCATCCAAGCACACAGACCAGGGTTACCGCGGACCATGAGAGGGTGACGATACGCTCGGAAATATTTTGACGAAGCATCCTGATCCATTTTGTAGCCATAGTCAGAAGCTGCGAAACTTGGGAGCCCCCTTAGGGTAGTACTGGGGGATGATTTGAGTCTCGAATTCCTGTTTCAAATGAATCGTGAAGGCTTTACCATCGGGGTGCCACGAAACGATATGCTCGTTTCCGTCGCGGGTGGCATCTTCAAGGAGCTCATGCAGCTTGAAAGGGAACTCGAACTGTACGAAGAAATAGCAACAAGAGGCAGCACGACCACCAGGTGAGAAATAGATAACAAGGACGGGAAAGATCGTACCTTGGTGTCAACGAGAAGGACTGGTTCATCTCGATTGAGTAGTCAAAACAAACATACCTTCAAAGCATGCACATGCTGCTTGCGGAAACTGGTGGAGTCTAGTAGTAGCTGACTCCGGAGTTCCTGCTCGACCGTCCAAAAGTCACTGACTTGTTGGTTATCTGCTGCTCCTAGCTCACCCAATTGTAGGTTATTACTCATGGTTCAAGTGTTTGTTTGTTGTGGTTTCTTTGTATAATATATGCTTTTGAGTTGCTGATTTCGAAAAATAATATTTGTGATAAATATGTTGGAAATAATGATGAGTCCGGATCGGAGGAGTCGAACCTCAGGACCACACCGACCCAGGACCAGACGATTGACGTGGTTGAAGTTTCACGTGGACCAATCTCATCCATTATAAACGGATGGTCGGCAGAGACCAAGCGATCGTACGCAGATGTAGTTAAAACAGAGAAAGCGGCTCTGAACCTCGGGAGTCTGAAAGGTAAAACCGTCCACCGACCATCACAACACGTGCCATCCGGTGTCGACGCCGTACCACACGATATTCTCCGGAACCATCGGGGGATCACTTTAGCCATCGACCTGATGTTCGTCAAGGTGATGCACGTAGCTCCACTGAAGCTGAACTAGTTGGCGTTAACGATGCCATGTCTAAGGTATTGTGGACGAGACTTTTCCTTGAGGCACAGGGTTACACGGTCGCCTCGAATACCTTATATCAGGACAATGAGAGCGCGATGCTGCTCGAGAACAACGGTAAACGATCATCTTCCAAGCGAACCCGACATCTTGAAATTCGATACTTCTTCGTCACCGATAATGTGAAGCAAGGAAAGGTCCGGATTGAGTATTGTCCCACCGGCGACATGGTGGGTGATTTTTTCACCAAGCCACTACAAGGAGCATCCTTCCGCAAGTTGCTCAAGTTAGTAATGAACATCGATGATACTATCCTTGAATCCCTGCCGCAGGAGTGTGTTGGAAATAATGATGAGTCCGGATCGGAGGAGTCGAACCTCAGGACCACACCGACCCAGGACCAGACGATTGACGTGGTTGAAGTTTCACGTGGACCAATCTCATCCATTATAAACGGATGGTCGGCAGAGACCAAGCGATCGTACGCAGATGTAGTTAAAACAGAGAAAGCGGCTCTTGCCACTTTCTCTGTCAAATGAGTTTGTGAAAGTGGTTTAGTTTAGCTTTGTTTACCACTAGTATACAAAGGTAGTATCGTCCGACCCAGTTTGTTTAAGAACACTGGATATAGTCGCACCGATACATAGTTCCTCAACAAAATATTATACGGACTGATCCTCCGATACCGCGGTAGATATTACGGAGCGAAAGACACAACGACACAACGCCCGTGTGTGATGTTGTGTGCACTACTGTGAACTATGTACTTGTACAAAAAACTGAACAACAATCGTCAGTCGTCCTCGTCCTTATTACCAGTACTGTAGCAGTTCGCTCCGACACAGCACTTGATATTTTATTGACGGCGCACGTGCCGTCGGCCTTTCGGTCGTTTTTATTTATTAGACAAGGATGTTCTCTCTGCGGAAAACATTACTTAGTAGTAGTGTTTCAACACTAGTTAGTTGTTGTTCTCTATTCTATCTGGGCCATTCGAAAGAACCTAAGAGCTCTGGCGGTCGAACAACTGCAAGTACCGTGTTTGGAGAGTGTAGCGGCGTTTTCATCTTCGCTGACTTGTTGATTGCTGACTAATAAATAAAAACAACGGGCAGGCTGGATGCACCTCCGCCTTAAAAAAAATAGCAAGTGTCTGAGCGGAGCGAAATGCAGAATGCCCGAAATTGTTTTTTATTTTTAATGGTCAACAATCAACAAATGAAGCTGAACACGCGGCCACTATCCGAACTTGAACACAGTAGCGCGTCGTCCCCTTCTGTGTTCTCTTTCAACCTCCAGAGCTCGTACAGAACGGAGTTGCTGTTCTTGAAATGCACATTCTGCTAGAGTACTAGCCAGTTTAGTAGCACCTACAAAAGCAGCTCTACTAGCTAGCCGTAGTCGAAGACCTACCAGTAATAGTACAACACCAGACAGCACCCGCGCCAAAAAATTCCTCGGAGGTTGGTTTCATCGGCTGGCTAGTATTACTAGACCGAAGCTATCCTCATATTGGGCTTGCTCGAGTTCCGTTACCAATATTTCTCATACCCGTTTGTTGTTGTTGTTGTTGTTGTTGTTGTAATAGTCCTCGTTGTTTCCTACTTCGCAGCAATATTCGATAGGCATTGACAGTTTCCATTGCATCTGTATAGCATCCAATTAAATGTCGTTCTTGATGCTGCTGCTGCTGCTGCTGCTGCTCCTGACGATGACGATCGTTAGACCAAGACGAAGAAGAGGAAGAACCATGTTCCACCGCTAGTAATTCAAAGGCTCGTCGCCCATGACACATTCTTTGATTGTTAAAGACCAGCATGTCCCCCGGTTGCAAGACATATTCCCATGTGTAGCTGTTGGCGTAGACTTTTAGTTGATTCTGAAGTTCGGCGGAAATGAGTAGTGGTGGTGATGATGATGATGATGATGATGATAATGATGCTGGTGGTGGTGGTAATTCCTGCTGCTGGGATTGTGTTCTCGTCATGGAGGAAGACGAAGAAGGAGAACGATGATGATAATGGTTGCTATTGTCGTTGTCGTTGTCGTTGTTCAAAAGGCATTCCATAGCCTGATAGGCACGGACGTAGTCTTCCATGGCTTCAATCGATGATGATGATGATGACGATGATGATGATCCACCACCAAACAGGACTGGTGGTCCCTCAAAGGGGGGTGACCAATTCACTTCGACGACTTCGCCAGTAGAACTAGAGGTGACAATATGGGGCTTGAAACTGACCATATCGGCTCCGGGACGTTGCTTCACAAAGGTCGCTTCCACTCGGCAGAGAGTGTCGAACAAATCCGGGGCGACCGTCCTTAAATACTCGGCGGCTGCCATGGCATCGATTAGCACGGATGCACCACCATTGGCAGCATTCGAGACACAATGGAGCAATTGTAAAAAGGGTTTGGACTCGTAGTAGGTCAAATCTTGATGGGGTGGCAAGGCCACTGTTGTGTAGGCAATATTTTGGGCGTTGGGTTGACTGACGACCCGAAACGTATCTCCATACAAGGCTCCGTGGGACAGTCGACCGCCACTCAAACATTTCCCCATGTTGGCCACCGTCTCGTCGGAAGCTATTACCGGTACTAGCAATGCTTCATCATCGTTGTTGGCATCATCATTGTCGGTATTATTATTATTATAATCCGAAGAAGAAGAAGACGAAGAATCATGATGAAGAATAATAGGCGATTGGCGAATCAAAATTGCTCCATGTTCCATAATCCCATGCAATGCCTCCCATCGACCTTGATCGGTCGTCAGAACCTCCTGGTAGTCCAATGTGGGTATCGGAATGGCCAGAGGGTTGGTCATGCTGGCTCCAATCGCAATCTCCTTGGTAATTTGGGTGCTACTGCTGGCGATGTTGGTCGTGGTGTTGGTCGAGTTCCTGTTCTTGCTGGTAGACGATGATGATGATGTTGTTGCTGTTGTGGATGGTGCAAACTGACGCAACCAGTCCCAGTCATAATACGATTCCACATTATCGGCCCAAGTAACATGCAACAGCAAACGATCAGCATCAGCATCAGCATCTTCATTACCATTAGCATCATCATATACCCCCCCTCGTGGATGATAACTTCCAGGTGGTGGTGGAGGGTGAAGTAGTAGTGTCGGCGGCGGCGGCGGCGTTATTGGTGTCATCTTGTCGTCGTGGTGGTGGTGGTGGTGGTGCGATGATGATAATGATGATGATGAATGAGTCGTAGCAGTGGCAGTAGTAGTAGTAGTAGTAGCATCATTATTACGACCCACCAATAATCTCCAATCCGCATCAACTATCCGATGTTTGCGGGGCGAATATTGGCCCAAAGTCCGTAGTTTCTGTCCAGAAGTCGGATGAATGAAATTGGGATCATGGACCCATAACCAAGGGGCTGCGAATGGATGAATCATCATCATCATCCTCATTGTCGTCGTCGTCGTCGTACGATCCGCATTGGGATCAGCATCATAAGCAGCAGCAGCAGCAGCATTAGCAGCATCCTTGTCCTCTTTGTCGTCGTCTTGAGCATCATCACTGATCATCAAGGCAGTTCCTTGACGCAAAATCTGAATACTATTAGGGATCTTCCTGCTTGCAGTCGCCTCGTGGCGGTGCTGCTGATGGTTGGCGTGCAGCATCCGCCGAGGATGCTGCTGCTGCTGCTGCTGCTGCTTGCTGGTGGTGGTGGCGAAATAGAAGTAATGCCGCCAGTACCGCCAGCAGCAGCTTACCACATTAGACCGTCGCGAAAGCAGGAGCGTCTTGCTGGCTTTCATTGCCATCAGCCAGCAGCATATGGTACGAAGTGCGATGATGTCGCTTATATTGAGCCTTGCTTGCTTCTGTTATTTGCTTTCTTGATACAAGACTGGTAACAAGCTCTACTACTACTACCACTACCGTACTACTACTACTACTGCGGTAGAGTAATAGAAGAATATTATACGCGAATATTCGTGAGCGAGGAATGAGAATAGGACTTTTTGGACCAAATGGAATCATCATCAAGTAGTAGTCGCCACAACGGGCCAAAGCGTCATCGTCGACCGCGTGGCGGGAGTCTTTTTTTCACGTCCGAAAATCGTGAAACGGGTTTATACTTTATTCCAGAGTGTCAAAATAAATAGCTCACGACTAACTCTACGAATACAAAAACGGGTTTATACTTTATTCCGAAGTGTCAAAAAATTTAGTATGTCCCGCGACTGGGTAGTTCCAGGATAACGGTGACACTCGCGTTATTGCAGATCGACTAATGCGAATCCAGATATCATACTGTACTACCGTACTACCGACACGCGAAAAAGACGGTCGTTATTTTCATTCATTCCGATGCAGCGATCATAACACAACAACACAAAACAACAATACAATACAAAAAGAAAGCAACGGCAACAACAACAACAACAACAACAACATAAGCATGAGACTAACCTTGCCTCCGTCAATGATATTTGATGATGTCCAACCGATATTGTGCCCGTTGCGGAGGCGACAAAACGTTGCTCGAATGTACAACAATGTCTATTACTAGCGCTATCGCGTGCTCGAATGTACTCGCATAAAAATTTCTGCGCCCTGCGGACGCGAAATGGTCATTACCGTGGTGGGAGTCTTTTTTTCACGTCCGAAAATCGTGAAACGGGTTTATACTTTATTCCAGAGTGTCAAAATAAATAGCTCACGACTAACTCTACGAATACAAAAACGGGTTTATACTTTATTCCGAAGTGTCAAAAAATTTAGTATGTCCCGCGACTGGGTAGTTCCAGGATAACGGTGACACTCACGTTATTGCAGATCGACTAATGCGAATCCAGATATCATACTGTACTGCGCTATCGCTTGAATGAATGTACAACAATGTCTATTACTAGCGCTATCGCGTGAATGAATGTACAACAATGTCTATTACTAGCGCTATCGCGTGCTCGAATGTACAACAATGTCTATTACTAGCGCTATCGCGTGCTCGAATGTACAACAATGTCTATTACTAGCGCTATCGCGTGCTCGAATGTACAACAATGTCTATTACTAGCGCTATCGCGTGCTCGAATGTACTCGCATAAAAAATTTCTGCGCCCTGCGGACGCGAAATGGTCATTACCCGCGTGGCGCGGTGCGCGGACCCACTGTCGACCGTGAGTCCAGTTAGTCCGAACTTCGGCCGACGATACAGAGTTCAGCTACTGCACTGCACTGCACTGCTGTCAAGAAGCATCGAGTTTCATTCACGGACACGAGTCCCGTGATGTTTCGATCGTCGGAAGATCGAATGAGTCAAACCTGCCGCGTTCCTTCCGGTCATGAATTCAACAGATCCAAGTCGAGGATCTATGGAGGTCCCCATAAGTGTTCCAATGGATATGGCTAGTCTGCGCGCAGCGCTTCCTATCTCCCCCGTACTTTCCCGTGTTGCGTGAGACGAACAGACCGTCGACTTTGCACTTGGGACAGCTTTGATTTTTTGAGTTCAGTTCGGGGCGCAAAAAAAACGGCAGAAACTTAAGGTGGATATGTAACCAAAAGTACGAAAATAGATTTTTGATGATGTCACGCGTAGACTCTGGTACATGCGCGCGTAGAGCGACCGAACTATTTTGCTAGACCATCACACCTTTCTACATCAATGAATATCCAACCATCATGAATATTTCAGCATTAAACTTTATTCGTATCCGTATGCTGAAGATAGTCGCAGGCCAAAACTGCACTTATCGGATTGGCTTTCCAACTGAAACTGGTACTATGTGAAACTCCATCAAAATTTCTAGATTGTTGCCAGTTGCAGCACGCACCTCCGATAAGTGCAGTTTAAGGCTACGAAAAGTTGTATGTGTATGTGTTCTAACTAGTTGCAAAGTTTGGCGAAGAGCCGAGTTAGTCTTCCTCATCTCTTAGAGGAATTTCGTGGAGCACCATAGTAGTCGCCAAATTCGTCGAAACGGAATCTTCCTCGCCGAAATTGTGTTCGAACTAGTCCTTGGGATCTTCCCGCGCTCGCTTTCTTCGCGCAATCTGCGCAATTCTTCACTTTGTTCCACGAATTCCCTCATGGAGGATTCCTTTTTGGCCACGTGGAATCTTGTTTGGGCTAAGTTAGTACCGAGGTTACATATCTACCTTAACGCGCGAATGAAGCAAAAAACCTCTGCTACGGAGAAACGTGTAGGTTTGTACCAGTCGTGAATACGTCATTAAAAAAAATGAGGCATATGTATTTTGTAGTCGGAGTATTCCTTCCGGCCAATCAGATCGGAGAAGCATGCGCAAGTATGCGCGTCGGAGGCATATGTATTCCATATCCTTCCGGCCAATCAGATCGTGTTCAACGGGCGTGCGTGCGTGTGTGCGCGTTCTGTCACGACTGGCCCATGAGAACTTCTCGCTCTCTCTTGCGCATGTTCATCGCATCGTTCTGTACCGGTACCGGTACCGGTACTGTACCGGTACCTGGTACTGGTAGCGTTTGACCGACTCGTCATGCAAAAGTGACAGGGCATCACATACACAGTAGAAATGTTACGTGCACGCCAGTAGGCTTTGCGCTCGTCGGTCATGCGAGATGTTTTGAGGGGTGGCTGTGTTGTGTCGGCAACCTCTTTGGGTTGGCTAGGGTAGGGATACCTTTTGATCGAACCTTTGAACCCCTCGTTCTACGTAACCCCTCGATGTCCACACTCAATCTAGGTAACCCCCTCGTTCTACGTAACCCCTCGATGTCCACACTCAATCTTAGGTAACCCCCTCGTTCTAGGTAACCCCTTGATGTCCACACTCAATCTAGGTATCCCCCTGGTTCTACGTAACCCCTCCTTGATGTCCACACTCAATCTAGGTAACCCCCTCGTTCTACGTAACCCCTTGATGTCCACACTCAATCTAGGTAACCCCCTCGTTCTACGTAACCCCTTGATGTCCACACTCAATCTAGGCAACCACCTCGTTCTACGACGTAACCCCTTGATGTCCACACTCAATCTAGGTAACCCCCTCGTTCTACGTAACCCCTCGATGTCCACACTCAATCTAGGTAACCCCCTCATTCTATGTAACCCCTTGATGTCCACACTCAATCTAGGTAACCCCTCTACAGACCTACTGGGGTACAGAGTTAGTCCCCGAGAGTAGGAAGAGTCTGAGATATTTCAACACACTGCACTGTGCACTAAGCAGATGCTACTGCATAGCTGTGAAGAACGTCAGTGATTCTACAGTAGTAGATCATCCAATCAGACTGCAGGAATGTACACTAGCTAGGAAAGGCGAAGCGGCAGGAACGAGAGGCTGTGCGGAAAGCTTGCGCACCTCCTCGCTCGATTACATCTAGCTAGTCGATCGTCGTTCTTGTCTCCTCACTGCCTACTAGTATGCGGTCCTCCTCCTTTTGATATTGATATATACTATGCTTCTTGGTCATATTACAGTAGTACAAGAGATGATGAACTAGTACTATCATTACTAGTACTACTGTACGGCCACAAGAACAACAAAGTACTATGGGCGACGATGCATGATGAACAAGCAATCATTAAGAATTTATTTTACTGTAGCTAGTACTAGTACTAGTAACTCCTCGTGAAGAGGACAGTAGGAGGAGGAGTACTGGAACTTCTTTATACTAATCATGGGTGTGCTGGTGGTGGACAATCATGTGGTGATGGAGTGCATAAAAATGGGGAGTGCATAAACAAAATGAATAACAGCACGGAAGGAGAAAGCGGGCCCCCGGCAGCTAGTAGTATGATGAATAGGAGCGAGCAGGAGGACGAGACGACGAGGACATGCTGCGGCCGTTTCATGTGCTTCTGCTGGTGCTGCTGCTTCCTCGTGGTGGTCAAAGAAGCTGTTCGATGAGCCCCCAGATATATGCCATAGCAGCAGCATCATCCTGGTGGCTGTCATCATCCTCATCATCTTGGCCATTGTTGTTGTTGTTGTTGTTGTTGTTGATGGAGGACGAATTGGCGTGCTTCAAATGAAATGTACTATCCCCACCAGAAGAAGAAGTAGTAGTAGTAGTAGGACATGAAGACAACAAATCTGCTGAAGATGATACAATAAATGATGGACGGCTGGTAGTACTTCCGCATTGTTGAGTAGTATTGTCTTCTTCTTGTTGTTGGCTAGGTCCAAACTGGAAAGAGGGCGGGCTCGACGACCCAGACAAGGTCAAAGAAGAAGAAGGAGAAGAGGAGCGCCAGGCCGACCCTCCTGCTTCGAGGAATTGGTTTGCCACAATGGCAAATTGCAATAGCTCGGTTTCTTGTTCTGTCTTTGTGGTCGTACTACTAGTACAGCGGCTATCATCCTCCTGCGCGGATGGATCTTGAATTCTTGGGGATGATGGAGGTTGTTGTTGTTGTACCTGGAGCGTGAATGGCGCCAAGTTTTGTCCATGCGTACTACTAGTAGTATCGCTCACAGTTCTTGCAGCCTTGTTATTGTTATTGCTCTTGTTCTTCACCTTTTGCCGGACCATACCTGTACACAGATTTGGCTTGCCTCGTACCATGAGGGGATGACGATAGCATCCATATTCGCTGGAAATCGGGTTTCGGTCCATTTGGAAGCCATAAATAGACAATTGCCGACAAAAGCTGCGAAACTTGGGAGCAGTACCGTTGGGAGTTGGGTAATAGAGTCCCATGATCTCAGACTCGAATCTCTTCTTCGAGTTGACCTTGAACCCCCGGCCACTTGGAAGCCATGATACAATGTGCTCATTTCCATCAATCGTGGCATCTTCGAGAAGTCGATGCAACTTGTACGGGAATTCAAACTGGAACAAAGAAATTGCGTTGACGATTCAACAATATGCTGTTTGTGAGAGAACCGCGGCATAGTACTAGGAGGACGAGCTTTTTTGGAACACGGAGGGGTCTTCTTCTTCTTCTTCTTCGTCTTCAGCACACCACTGGTAGTACTCACCTTTGACAGATGGGGATAGAACATTGATGTGCTGGAGGTTGCGGTAGTACTACTACTAGGAGCGAGGGTGGCCCTTGCGTCTTGGTTGACGAACATCATGGTCCTCGATTGCGAATAGTATTCTTATTTTTGAAAGACTACAAGAACAAGAACAATCTGTGAGAAAATTGTGGGCTCGACGACGCACAAAAGTCATTGTTGGTTTTAGGCCGCCATTTTTATCATTGTTCCCTACCAGTACGAGTATTCTAGTACTGTACACGCACGCTGGTATTCATATGCTGACCGGATGTGTTCTTCAGTAGCGCTCGCTTCCCGCCGTCTTTATGTACCGGTACCGATATAGCTTCACCTCCCCTTCAGAGAATGGATTCGCATTACCAACTAGATAAGCCCAAAACAACAAAGTGGAACAGCGTTCGCTCCTTTAATCCGAAACGAGCCGGCTTCCAACCCGCCATTAGAATGGAAGCAGCCTAAAACAGCAAAGGAGAACAGCCTCATCGCCACATGCCGATTTTATTATTTTTTCAACAACATACATGTCGAAATAATGACGTACAGTAGTAGGTATCATTCGAAACGCAAACAGTAAGTCCGAAATGAACCACCACCACGTCAGGTAAAAACCAAAATATTTGTGGAGCACAAAACACCAAAACATTCGAAACGAAACAGTCCGAAATGAACCACCACGTCAGGTAAAAACCAAAAATTTGTTGGAGATCGCCGCGCCAGGCGAAAGGAGCTTTATTATTCGTTCTGGCACTCGCTGAACACTTTATTATGCCTCCAGCCGGAGAATCATATTATGTGTGGTTGTGGTGCTGTGTCGGGACCCCCCCCCTGTCTGGGCGGCTGGCTCGTACCGGTAATATTCGAGTACGCCTGTATTTCGCCCTTCGATGCCAAAAAGTAAAAATGTTTGACTCAATTGACTTGGCGTTTTCCACCTCGATTTCAAATAATATTCGGGGCGTTTCAAAGACTGGCCTTCTCGGAGCGACTACTACTACTACTAGCTACTACCAGTGCTGTAGTAGTAGACTACTAGTAGCGGTGCTACCGGTAGTATTGGTCCCACCCTGTCATGTGCATGCAAGACATAGATAGTATGGCCCTACGCACTGCGCATGATCCAATCTTCTTTGCTCTACTACTACTTTGTAGCTAGCTAGAGTACAGCGATTGCTTCGACGAGACTAGTAGTACCAGTAGTAGCAGAAAATGAGAAGGCAAGTCTTTTTAGTAGTAGGTCTTGCTGAGGAAAGGTATATGTACTAGTTAAAATACGATAGCAAACCAGACTGCAAATTGGCTGGAGCCGGTTTGAGGACTCCTCCTACTAGCTGGTGCCACCTGCCTTGAAGGTCACATGATAGAGAACCACCATGGACCAAACAAGCAAGACTATCAAGTGCAACAATGCGGAGAATCGATTATTACTCCTCATAATATTAGTATTATAGCAGCCACGTCGCTACTAGCCCATACAAGTCCGACAGGGATGAAGCCCCTTATCAGTGGCTTGACTAATTTTCATTTCCGTCAAGTTCCGAATGTTTGATAAATGAGAGCACGATCGTTTGTGGTAGGCCGATCCATTGGCCGTGGCGACGACGGTTTCATCCCGGAATGTTTTCCATAATCCCCGTTTGGCGGATCTTGCTTCCGATTGAAGTTCCAAAAGTTTCTCCCAGTTGAAGGGTTGATCCTCCTTTTTGGGCGTATACGCAAAGGCCAATCCTTGCTGGATAATTCCCTCGTTGACGCACAAATATCCAGCATCCCCGCCTTGTTGATGATTCGGAACAAAGACCCATCCCAATGTTCTTCCGTAATGATCTTCGCCCTCCGAGACGAGATAGATTTCTTTTTTATGACAGAGACTTTTCGTGTAGTCCTTGGCTTCTTGGGCAAACGGTTGCTGTTCCTTCAATTCGGGGGTGTCAATGCCCAAAAAACGGACTCGGCGTTCCCCGTCGACCAGGGTTAACGTATCTCCATCATATACATTTCGAACTTCATATTTCTCAGCTCCATGAGGTAACTCTTTATAGACTGGAGACACCCGCCCGCCATAGACGGTTGCCGTAACGGGTGAAGTGGGCTGGGTTTGTTGTTGCTGCTGCTGCTGCTGGCCGGCTCCCTGTTGCTGCTCTTGGGCGGCAGCACGAAGTACATCGTTGATTACGGATAGTGCGCAACCCATGATGATGATAGAAAGCCAGTTCTTATTCCAAGCAAAGATATACTGGAAGGATAGAATCAGAAGTAATCCCCACGAGTGCTTTTGCATATAACGTATCCAATTTGACAAAGTAAGTAATCACAACCTGGTTGACAGTCGACAGCACAATTCTTGCTGATGGTACAAGGGCATGCGCGGGATGTGATGTGATCTAATCGTAAGATCCAAAAATTGGACCGCCGACCCCTTTGATCAAAATGGTGCTCGACTGGCTCGCCATGCCGACCGTTGACATGCACGCTCGCAAAGATGGGTATGCTTGGAGGGTGCATGGGTACTATGCTACGTAGAAAATATGTAGATTTGTTCCGAAATCTATCGTACGTATGCAAACGTCAGGACGTGTGCACATATAAATTTCAAAAATACGCAAGAAGGAACATCCCAGTCGATCGATCGCGCTGCGAGAAAGAAGATGAAAGAGCCGACGACGACGATGAAGGATGATGTTATGGTGACTTATTGTGACACATAACATCAGAAATTATTGGAGTGTCTACTTCTACCCTTCATATCGATACTCCCATCAGTATAGACAACACCAAAACCAACAATAACAATGACAGTGATGCTCGATGAGAATGAAAATGCGCACTACGGGAATCTCCAGCACAACAATACGAGTAGTCCGAATGTGCGCGGCGTCCCATCAGTGAATAAGAATACGAACATGAATAACACCTCATCATCGGCTTACACTACCACCACACCAACAGCCACAATGAAACCGCAATCATCATCAACTCACAATAAAGATAACGTCCAAGTCAAAAAGACCCAGCAGTCTCGAGCCGAGCACAAACAAAAAATCTTGGAGCTTTGCCAAGAAAAGCTAACGTCCAGTGCTGGATCCAAAGCGATTGTTTCTGCTATCAAGGAACTCTACAAGACAAAGATATTGCCGTTGGAGAAAAAATATCATCTTCATTCACTATGTTTGCCCACTTCCGGGGCCATTCAGGATTCCGAATTCGATGCCCGACCTATGGTACTCTTGTTGGGTCAATACAGCACTGGAAAGACGAGCTTTATCCGTCATTTGCTCGGCGTGGACTTTCCTGGAATGCATATTGTAAGCGTTGTCGTTACCTTTACTGTTACTTGCTGCTGTCCATGGCGGGCTCGCTCACTGACGACCTTCTTCTCTTTATCATCATCCTTTGTCCTATGATCACTCTACCACTAGGGTCCCGAACCGACTTCGGACAAGTTCATGGCCTTGATCCATGGTCAAGACCACAAAATTGTCAAGGGAAACACATTGACGGTCATGCCCGAACTACCATTCTTTGGATTGTCTCAGTTCGGATCGAAATTCTTGAACCATTTCAACGGTTCCGTGGCGGATTCCCCTCTTTTGGAGCACATGAACATGATTGATACCCCGGGGATCCTGAGCGGGGAAAAGCAGCGCATGTCGAGAGAGTATCCCTTTAGCAAGACCGCCAAGTGGTTTGCGGATAGGTCGGACTTAATTCTGCTGTTGTTTGATGCCCACAAACTGGATATTAGTGACGAATTCAAGGAGGTGGTCGAAACGATCCGACCGCACAATGACGATAAGATTCGGTGCGTCTTGAACAAGGCCGACTCGGTTGAACGGGACCAGTTGGTTCGCGTCTATGGATCTCTCATGTGGTCCATGGGCAAGCTCTTTAGTACTCCGGAGGTGGTTCGAGTCTATACTGGGTCGTATTGGGACAAGCCGTTGCTTCACAGTGACTTTGAAGGCATGTTCAATGCCGACGAGGAATGGTTGTTGGACGAGCTCATGCGTTTGCCCAGTGTTTCCGCGGAGCGTAAGGTCAATGCCGTCGTCAAGCGCATTCGTTTGATCAAGGTGCATCTTTGTATTCTCGGACATTTGCGACAGAAAATGCCACGATTCTTCTTTGCCAGTAGTGCCAGACAACACCTTATCGAGAATCTTGAACAAGTCTTTGAAACGGTCCGGAATCAGTATAGCCTTTCAGAAGGTGACATGCCCGATGTGAATGACTTTCGCGAACGACTTGCTGCGTCGTTTGAAGACTTTCGAACCTTTCCAGTGTTGGATCCCAAGGATCTAGACGATCTGGAGGAGATTTTGTCGGATGCCTTGCCTGCAATTATGCTTGGGGCTTCGCAAATTGGGAAGAACGAAGAGGAGGAGGAGGAGCCGCAGCAGCACCACAAAGTGGAGCATCCAATCAAAGAGACGGGTAATAGCCGCAGTCAAGACAAGGTATCTGCTGATGCATCTGTTGATCAAGCGGCCATTAATAAGGGCATGCCGGTCGTCAAACCAAAATTGACGACGGGGGTGATTCAGAATTTGGTACGTGAATCCTTCATGGAGTGTATTCTTCCAAACGTCTCCTTCGAAATCTATACTCACAATAAATCATTCATGAATCAATTTTGTTTGTTTGTGCCACCATTCCTTATTTTCCAAAGAAGAAATTGGACCCTCTGGGAGTTGTCACCTTGGCCTTTCAAATCGTGACGAATCTGATATTTTTTGCAATCCTAGGTACCCTCCTTCGCATCTACATGTTGTCCGCGTAGTATTGAATATGGATGGATGGATGAATCGATAAATAATGAATGGATTCAATGAATGCATCCGTACGTAGTACGATTGTCCCCGAGGATCCATATCCGAGCATCGTAGATAATGTGAAAAAGAAAGAAAAGAGTGATAGTAATATAGGAATATAGCAAGCTACAGAGGACGTAGTTACCTACGAGTAGTATTCTATGAAATCATTGCTGAGAACCAATACGAATACTACCAATACGACTACTGTACATACTGCGTATTCCGAGTATTACGCAATAGAGTAGTACTAAGCGACACTATCATTATCATTAATAATATATTCTTTTATCACTCGTTGTATCAGAGTAGTACCGGTAGTATGATAGAATACTATTTATTCCGATCCGCCACCGCCTAGTCTCACATTCAATCCAATCATGGATGGATCCTGCAGGAAGCTTTGCCTTCGTCGAGCGCCCATTCGAGAACTACTTCCACCACTCCTGGAAAGAGAATTGCTCGAACCACCACTACCACTACCGCCACATCTCGAAAGGGCATTGCTCGATCGTCCCGCTCCCGAAGATCGTGTACGGGGAGGAGAATTCTTTTCGGCCAAACTGTTGTAGCTTGTATGTCTGGTACCCATAGGCATGCTGGACATGCCCAATGCCGCCGCGGGATCCCGGATACGGGGTGTGCTCCTCGAAGACGAAGCAAGTGCTGAAGAGGACGAGGATTTATGGTGATGATGATGTTGATGATGATGTTTTCTGGGAGAAGAAGAAGACGAGGATGACGACGATGGCACACCCAATCCTGAAGACATGGCTAGACTGCTGGAAAGGATCGCTTTTTTCTTGCTTTGCAACGCGGCCGCCTTTTGCACCAACGTCGCATACTCTTCCTGAAAGGCTCGTAGGACATCTTCATGTGGTTCTTCCTCGGAGCCTCGTCTCATTGGCTTTTTAATGGGTGCATCGACGGAACCACTACCACCACCACCACCGCCGCCTCCTCCTGATAACAACAATTTGTTTTTGATTGCCATGTGGTCGTTCATACTGTTGTTGTTGTTGTCGGAGGATAACACGGGTGGGATCTGAACGGGTCCATGGCCGAGCGAAGAAGGAGGTTCTTGTGCCAGGGACAAAACGGATAGTTTGTCCAGAAACATGTTGGGCTTTGGTTGTACCATTTGGTGATCATCCTCCATTTCTTGATTTTGCTGCTGTTTCGGGGATAGCTGGAGCGTCGTATCGAAAAGTTTATTTCGGGAGGGACGCTTTTGATGAATGGGAGCTCCATTGTTGTCCCAGGTGGCGTTGGAAGAGCGGTTCTGGCTGCCACCTTTTCCTCCTGCTAGGATGGCCAGAGTATTCTTCGTGATTCGGGGAGATTCGGCTCTTTGGGGAAGCCTTAGAAGCATGGTATCGCTCGTGGCTCGTTGTTTCAGAAGAAGGCCTTGGTTGTTAGCACTACTGCTACTGCCGATCGTACTGCTGCCTTTGGCCGCCCGGCGAGCTCCAGAAGAAGTAGGAGCACTTAGATTCATCTTCATGAGATTCGGATCGCTGTCTTGTCGTTCATATCGGTTCGACCACCGAGAAAGTTGTCGACCCGAACGCGATCGTCGCATGGTCACCAAACTGCGAGTGCGATTCAGACCATACTGCTGATCGTGCAATATTTGCTGCGTGGCGTTGTCGTCCACAATATCAATGGTGAGAACCTGATTGGGTGCCAGTTCCAGACGAGACGTGCTTTCCTGCAACAGCCCGGACATGAACGATGCCATGCTGGAACAGCTAGACTGCGCATCACTCTGAAAGTCCAACATTGGTTGCTTTGGATTTGACTTGACTTGACTTGACTTGATGTTGCTGTTTGTTCCTACGGAGCAGGTTGTTGTTGTTGTTGTTGTTTTGTTGTTGTTGTTGTTGTTGTGCTGGCCAGATATAGAACCGCGGTTCTCTGCAGTGCTTCATGGCCAATACCGAATACCGATAGACTACATTCGTCATCATCATCACACCACGACGACTAATATTATTACGCACGGCGACGACTCCTCACTCCCGCCCGCGCTCCGACTCACTCGTAGCAGAGGGGTAGTAATATCTCTCGAGAAAAGAACGAACGCGTTCTTGCTAGATTCGTAGAGCTAGTAGAGCGAAGACGACTGCGAGCTAAGTAGTTTTAGATAGAAGAGGCGAAATGGAACAGAGGCTCCCTCCTTCTCAATTAGGGATGACATTCTAGATATGACTCGAGATGGCATAGATGTTTTGAAACATCGCAGCCCTGCATCTGTCACAAGGGAAAAGGGATTCGCCGTGGCGGAAGTGCTTTCTAATTACTCCAGTTTCAGTACTGGTAGACTGGACTCGACCGCGGGCACGCGTAGGTCAACGTTGCCCCGGTACAAACACCCGAATCACGAACTCAAGTCCTGCCGCTCCATCATTTTGCAAGAATTTCTTCCGCGATCGCCATCATGACAATGACAACAAACTCCCACCGACGACTGTGTGATAGAATCATAGCATCCACTTCATCTCTAGTGAATACTTTTTCTACCTTATTGAACATTTCAGCTCATCATACATCTTCAAATGCATTCGTCGAAAAAGGTACCAAAATCAAACCAATGAGTGTCTCGAACCAACTACTTTCGGCTGTCGTGCGGGATCTTCGCAAAACCGACGCGCCATGCCATGACAAATGGCTCACATTGACCGTATTGAGGACTATTTTGATAAGATACTATGATTTTGATTCTAATATTGACTTTAAGTTGAAGAAAAAGAGTCTTCATAACATCGGCCAAGTGACTCTAACCGTGGCCAGTGCTCTGTGCACGGACAATCGCACTTGCAAATTCGGAGCCAGGTGTCGCAAGTACATGCTGGCATACGTTGAGCTTCAAAGAACAAAGCCCGAGAGTACAGCTTTGACTTTCCAAGTTTGCCCCAAAACTAGTGCCTCTAGTCGCTATTGTTGTTGATGATCAGACGAATGCATCTGACAATGCATCCGACTTGATATGTCAGCACGGTGTCACCATAGTTTCGATGCTCATGTTGAACTCTGTGACGTTTGAGTCTGGAAACGCAGGTTCAAAACTGACGCAGTTACTCCTCATGAGCGTTCGGGTTTCTTGTTGAAATTTGAAGCGTCATCCACACAGAACACAAAACTTCCTTATTCCCCTGTATTTTTCGCGAAGTTCAGGCTGACCTGATAAATGCGCGTGCGACGTGACAGACGAAGCGAACTCCTCCGACGCCCCAGGAAAAACAGAAAATTTAAATTGACGCAACGCACTATTATTCTGTTGGCCAGGTTAAGTGTACTATATTAAAACTTGTATAGTCTACTCCAATTAATAAAGAGTGCCAACGAATTGAAAATTTGTTACTACTCTGGCTGATGCTGTCGTGATGGTGCGAAGAGTTAAGAAGAACACGAGGAAATGCTTTGACGATGACGCGGAGACAAGAGATGACGAATCGCATCGACAATCATGGATTCGGAATATTGTTCCAGGCCATGATTGTACATGAGTGAAGTTGTCAACTCCAAAGGCTCATCATTATTGCTCATGGCGGTGCTTCTAGTGGAAAAGCAATCATCATTGGCCTGGTAATGATGTTTGGCTGCTGCTGCTGCAACAGGTGATGATTTTTCAGAAGACGATGAATCTTGCTCGAGATACTCGTTGGCGGCAATGGCGAATTCCAACAAGCCATCTTCAATACTATGATCGCTGCTGCTAATAGTATCACCGCCCTCTTGCTGGACCGCTGTGATCACGGAAGAGGACATTTGTTCTTGGGCGGCGGCCTTGTTCCCCGAGATAGTTGGTGGAGAAGAAGGAGGGCCGAGCACGTTGGGAAGAGAAACACCTCCTCCATGGAGGAGAGACACAGTATGATCGGCTGTTGTTTCTTCTTCTTCTTCTTCTTGAACGAAGGACTCGTCCTCCATTTTGTACTTCTGCTGCTGGTGGTTTCTTGAACAGGCGGCTTGTTCTGAGATTTTTTTCTTCGAAGAAGAAGAACCCTTCACCTTTTCCCTGACCATCCAAGCACACAGACCAGGGTTACCGCGGACCATGAGAGGGTTACAATACGCTCGGAAATATTTTGACGAAGCATCCTGATCCATTTTGTAGCCATAGATCGAGAGCTGTCGACAGAAGCTGCGATACTTGGGAGCCTTGGGGAAGTACTGGGGGATGATTTGAGTCTCGAATTCCTGTTTCAAATGAATCGTGAAGGCTTTACCATCGGGGTGCCACGAAACGATATGCTCGTTTCCGTCGCGGGTGGCATCTTCAAGGAGCTCATGCAGCTTGAAAGGGAACTCGAACTGTAATAGTAAATAGCATGAGGCACCAGGTGAGAAATAGGAGACAACAACAGGAAAGATCGTATCTTGGTGGGAACAAGGAATGGTTCATCTCGACTTTGTCAAAACAAACATACCTTCAAAGCATGCACATATTGCCGCTTGTTGACACGGGAATCTAGCTGACTCAGGACTTGTTGTTCTTCGAAGGCAGGCTCCTGCTCGTCCGCCCAGCAAAAGTCCCTGTCTTGGTAGTTCTCGACTGGTGGTGCTCCTCGTAGCTCATCCGATTGTAGGTCACTCATGGTTCAGCAGGTGATTGTTTGTTTCGGTTTTTTTGTATAAACTTGCGTTGTTGCTGATTTCGAAAAATTATGTTGGACTCTCGCAAAGGACTGGCTTCGATACAACAAGTACCGATACCGGGAGTGAGTGTCGTCGAAGCGAAATGCACAACACCCGTGTGTGTGCGTCGGTGCACAACCGGGCCAGCCATCTGTGCTGGTCCTGTTTCCTTCCCACAGCTGTTGTTCTTTTGTTCTCTTTTTACTGACCAGTATTCCATTATTTGTTACTGGTCGGTTCGCAGCGAGATGACTTATAATTAAGAATAGAGCTTTCTACTTTTCTACCGCCACCCAGTACTATTCTAGTAGAAGAGTATACGAGTTCAGAGTTCTGGTAGGAAGGTTTTCGTGGCGCTATCTTGTCGGATGTTTTCCCGGCAGACTGCACAAGCAGACTAGTACCGGTAATAGTTTAACAACACTTACTGTCTGTTGTATAATTATACCTTAACTGTTTTGATGTTAAATAAGTAGTATTATTGGCCTCAAAATTTTGCCGGAGTGGCAAAACTGGCAAAAAAATCCTGCCGGGGCGATTCTTAATTTTATTAAGCTCCGTTCTGTACGAGCTCTGGAGGTTGAAAGAGAACACAGAAGGGGACGACGTGCTACTGGACATACAGGTACGCGCCGGTACTTGTTCAATTTCGGATAGTAGCCGCGTGTTGAGCTTCATTTTTTGATTGTTGACCATTAAAAAAAAAGACCGACTGGCCAGACTTTCGGCCATTCGAAAGAACCTAAGAGCTCATCTGGCGGTCGAACTTTCGCGCCTTATTAGACAAGGATGTTCTCTCTGCGGGAAACATTACTTAGTAGTAGTGTTTCAACACTAGTTCGTTGTTGTTCTCGATTCTATCTGGGCCATTCGAAAGAACCTAAGAGCTCATCTGGCGGTCGAACTTTCGCGCCTTATTAGACAAGGATGTTCTCTCTGCGGGAAACATTACTTAGTAGTAGTGTTTCAACACTAGTTCGTTGTTGTTCTCGATTCTATCTGGGCCATTCGAAAGAACCTAAGAGCTCTGGCGGTCGAACAACTCCAAGTACCGTGTTTGGAGAGTGTAGCGGCGTTTTCATCTTCACTGACTTGTTTATTGCTGACTAATAACGCCCGAAATTGTCTGTGCGGAGCGAACGCCCGAAATTGCACGGCGGAACGTTCGGCAAGCCACCGCTGGAGCCATCCAGAATCATCCAGAAGCCTAATTCTGTCGAACAAGTATTATTTCTTTTCTCTCTATTACTGTACCGGTACGTACCCGTAGCAGGTTTGGATCGTACAGTACAGTACCCGTAGATCTTGCCAGGCCATGCATGTCATCCTCCTTGTCTTCCTATGGAGGTGCAGTAGCGTTCGCGTAGCATGACCCTTCATCTCCTTGGTGCGAACCATGCATCAACAAATAATACTTAATGAATGATTGTTTCCATGAGAAAGAGAACAAAAACAGGACCAGCACAAGATGGATGAGACAGAGAACCAAAAACAGGATCAGCACAAGATGGCTGGCTCCGTTGTGCACACAAACACACACGGGTGTTGTGCATTTCGCTCCGACCGCACACTCCCGGTACCTGTACCGCAGCAAGTCCCTTGCGAGTCCAAGAAGAAGGAGCATTATTGTTTCTTCTCACAATCTTTCGAAATCAGCAGCTCAAGGGTATACAAAGACACCGCAAAACACAAACAACACCTGCTGACTTATGAGTAACCTACAATCGGATGAGCTACGAGGAGCACCACCAGCAGATAACCAACAAGTCCTGAGTCAGCTAGATTCCCGTGTCAACAAGCGGCAATATGTGCATGCTTTGAAGGTATGTTTGTTTTGACAAAGTCGAGATGAACCATTCCTTGTTCCCACCAAGATACGATCTTTCCTGTTGTTGTCTCCTATTTCTCACCTGGTGCCTCATGCTATTTACTATGACAGTTCGAGTTCCCTTTCAAGCTGCATGAGCTGCTTGAAGATGCCACCCGCGACGGAAACGAACATATCGTTTCGTGGCACCCCGATGGTAAAGCCTTCACGATTCATTTGAAACAGGAATTCGAGACTCAAATCATCCCCCAGTACTTCCCCAAGGCTCCCAAGTATCGCAGCTTCTGTCGACAGCTCTCGATCTATGGATACAAAATGGATCAGGATGCTTCGTCAAAATATTTCCGAGCGTATCGTCACCCTCTCATGGTCCGCGGTAACCCTGGTCTGTGTGCTTGGATGGTCAGGGAAAAGGTGAAGGGTTCTTCTGCTTCGAAGACAAGAATCTCAGAACAAGTCGCCTGTTCAAGAAACCACCAGCAGCAGAAGTACAAAATGGAGGACGAGTCCTTCGTTCAAGAAGAAGAAGAAACAACACCAGCCGATCATATTGTGTCTCTCCTCCATGGAGGAGGTGTTTCTCTTCCCAACGTGCTCGGCCCTCCTTCTTCTCCACCAACTATCTCGGGGAACAAGGCCGCCGCCCAAGAACAAATGTCCTCTTCCGTGATCACAGCGGTCCAGCAAGAGGGTGGTGATGCTATTAGCAGCAGCGATCATAGTATTGAAGATGGCTTGTTGCAATTCGCCATTGCCGCCAACGAGTATCTCGAGCAAGATTCATCGTCTTCTGAAAAATCATCACCTGTTGCTGCAGCAGCAGCAAAACATCATTACCAGGCCAATGATGATTGCTTTTCCACTAGAAGCACCGCCATGAGCAATAATGATGAGCCTTTGGAGTTGACAACTTCACTCATGTACAATCATGGTTTCGAACAAGGTTCGGAATCATCCATGATTGTCGATGCAATTCGTCATCTCTTGTCTCCGCATCATCGTCAAAGCATTTCCTCTGCTTCTTCTTTCCGTTCTTCTTAACAAAGCACTCTTCGCATCCATCCGCCAAAAGAACATTATAAAATAAACGTTCATCATCACTGGTATCATGATTCATTCCGCCGTAGCCGTAGGCGCTAATATGGTGACGCTGGAGTGATGTGTGCTTCTTCGACGACTCATTTCTGCTGGAACATTGTAATGTTGTGTGATAGCAGAGGAATAAGGAAGAGAGTAAAATCCACAACAAACCAACACCTGGTGAACCATAAACTATAAGAGTATCCTGAGTAGTTGTATAACAATGTCTAATATCTCATGATATCTTTCGCGGCGCAGCAGCGCATACCCCACCCGACGGACCCTAACGGTGGGATAAATAATAGCTGATGCTGCTGCTTCTTCACGCTCTGCTGCATTTGAACTTGCAGGCTGAAAAGATGGATGCTGCTGGGCACAATGCAGCAGCGGAGAGCATCAGCTACTACCGTACCGTACTACGGTAATATGATGATGTGTGACCATCTGTTTTGATATTTCGTTGGAATTTTCAATTTAATTATTATTGTTTGTGGCAAGATGGCATCGGCTCCCGGCGTTACTGTACGTACGTACCTAGGACGGCGTGCGCGCATGCAGACACAAAAAACAGCATGTGCACGTGGTCGCAAATCGAAAAGGACATCATGAGTAGTGGTGGCATTATTTGGTTTTTTTCTTTCTTCACTGCGGCGGCCCGGCATACCGGTACCGCCGACCTGGTACTGTCTTTACGTGACACGATGTTCAGCAGCCGGCAAGAAGTTGAAGAAAGAAGGCGAGGAACAGATGAGCGCGGAACCAACAAGCTGCCTCGTCTATCTGCTCGAATATCGTTCCCAGATTCTATTGCGAAGGTCCTTAAGTAAAACAATCTGGAAATACGACACCGAGAACATTGCCAGCTGGGGACGAATGCATGACGACGCACCAAGATTCAAATAGAAACAGCAGGCGGACGAATGGGCTATAATATACCAATCTGAGGAACAGCTGCGCCGAAAAGAAGCAACTCCAATGCTAAATCACAATAAATGCGAAGAATCATCAGGCGAAGCAGCTGTCAATGTTGGCCGGGTCGGTCGGTGACCGCCTTTTTGCCGCTCATGCTACGGCACACTTTTTCCAAACAGTCCATCATTATTATTTTATCAAACCACAAAGCAAAGCAAAGCAAAGCAAAGCAAGCCAAACAAAACTAGACTACAGTAAACAAAACAAACAATGGCAGAGTTATCGACCAACGCACAACCAACCGTCCTTCCCCTTGCCTCCAACAAGGACGAAGAGGCTGCTGACGAGGAGAAGAACCAGCAGCAGAAGCAGCATCCTCTTCAAGGCTTGACGATTGAAGCCAGGACGCGCCGAGCATGCTACGACTGCGGCTCGAATCACCAGGACGACGAAGAGGCCTCATCTTCTTCTTCTTCCTCTGACGACTTTCAAGACTACAACATTGACACTGCCATTATTGCTTGGGATCAAATCTCGGAACTTACTCACGAGATCACCTCCTCGCTCATGGCGAAACAGGCTTCCGTCCTCTGCAAGCGCTTTCGGCGAGAGGAAGCTTCGATGCTGTTGGCGGCGTCGGCGGCAAAGAAGAGACGAGTCGCCGTCGTCGAGCAGGCTTCATCGACTATCACTACTAGCTCCACCACCAAAACCCTCGGTATTAGCGAAGCTTCAACTGCAGCTGCAGCTATCGTCAGCAGCGACGACGATACCAGTACGACTCAACAATCCGAAGCGCTCCTTTCGGACGATCTATCGGCCCAAGTGGATCGAATTGGAAGGATGTCTAAACTCATCATGGAAATCGAGTACTGTCAGAGGGAATTGAGGAAGGATATGTTGGCGATGAGCGACCACCAATTGTAGGGCTCTTGTCACCTACTATTCCATTGTCATTATTATTTCTCGGTGGGAACGACGTTCTCGTCGTCGTATATTATTATTAGTAGTTGGTAGTACTAGTACTACTCGAAGGCTACATCAACATTAATATTTGTACTAGAAAAACGAGGTTAGATCACCACACATCATCATTGTCATGATTGGCGATTCGTATGGACGATCAACTACTAGTAGTTGTCTAATCTATATATCTATCGTCTTTCAACAACGTAGCTCTACTACTACTAGTAGTACCGGTAGTAGAAATCGCTTGCTTGCTGGTACACGTACCACCACGAACGTACGAAAGAACCCTCTTGCCAATACCGGTAGCTCCTTTGACCCAGATTGATCTCCATGCATGCATGCATGCATGAGGATGGTCCTTATTACCCGCAGTCTACCTGGTGCATACGTTTCGGGTGCGTCAAAACATCTGTTGTTTGATCATTCTGCATTCGCATTTTTTTCGCCGATGTACGGATACTGTACCGGTAGAGTTTTTAGAAAAAGTGAGCCGCCAGCGCCAGGCTGTCAGCCCAGCTGCTGTTCGTTCCCTTGTGAATTGGACCGACGGAGGACACCTGCCCTCCGTCCATCTGCCCGCCTGCCTCCCTTTCGTGAACAGGTGGTGTTCTCATTTCATTGCGTTGCACTGCATTGCAACACAGTATGGTGCGTGACGTCATGCTCTTGCTGACTTGCATTCTGCGTGCTTGCTTGCTTGCTTGCTTGCGCTTGAGATGAGAGAGCGACGCCGGCCGTGCATCCGCCGCCCACCGCTTTCCACTGACCTGTACCGCACTGTAGCCAAGCCAGCCAAGCCAAGAAGTGAGATTTCAGTCATAAAGAACACAACGAAACGCGCTCAAATAGAATAACGTCGGTCGGTGTCAAGAATTCATCACATCATGCATACCGGTAGTACATACATCATTCATTTCTTCTCTTCAAAAAGACTCCCCGGCAAACTACGAGGCTAATAGTAGTAGGCGATGACTCTCCTCCTCCCTTCTCTTTCTGTTGGATCTTCATCTCTCTACAACAGCAGCAACATATCCGATCCAATATCTCGATCAGACGATTGATCAGAAAGTGGACTGTCGTTTCTTGTTTGAGCAGGCACTACTACTAGTAGCACTCGACGCGTAATACTAAACTATAGCACGACGACAAAGAAAACACCGATTGACGAAGAGCGAAGGAAACAGCGTTGGCAAGAGTAGATTCTTCGATCGTATCCTACAATTAACTCGAATGAGGAGCGACCCCACCAACAACAGTCCTCTCAACACCACCTAAAGAAACCAAGATGGAAAGTCTTTCGCGGAGTATCTCCTCGTATCAAGAGGGAGAGGAGGAGATCTTTTGGCGTTTGGTCGTCCATGATGATCCTTCCATTCAGGAACTATTGGCGACTGCCTTGGTCGAGACTGATCTCTCGAAGGATCCGTACATCAATTCTCATAACCACCCGACGACCAAAATCCATGATGATCTGGTTGAGTCGTCAAATGAAAGACATGATGACTACGGTGACGACGATGGCCTGAGCCTCGAGATGGAGAATCTACACTTTCTGGAAATGGAGCTAGCCGATGTGTGTGCTGGTTTTTCTCCTTACGAAGCATCCTACAGTGTTGCTACAGAAGCAGTAATGCCATTACTTTACTACCATCATCGTTTCAATGAAAAGCGAGAGTGCTCTCCAAGAAGGTGGGGGGGAATGAAGGACGAGCCTTGGTGGGCGCCCACGAAAAGTCCTACGACTCGCAGGATGAGCGGTTCCTTCGAAGAAAGCCCGGCAGCTCCTTCCAATAGGATTCCAATCTCCATCTCGCGTTACAGCTCATCTCCCAGGTCCCAGGCCTCATCGGGGGTAGCACCCTTCGTGCATGGCTTCTTGAGTGACACAACCTTTGATGCACCATCTCCTTGTTCGATGACGAGTAGTAGCAGTATTTGGTCCCTGGCGCGAAGTCTTATCGCCACACGGGCCGATCCGGGCCAATATTTGGCGAGTACTAGTAGGCAACAAGACGCTCCCTTCAAGTACTCCGGGCATGATCCATTACCCTACCAGCACTCTCAGGAAGCGAAGAGACTTCCACTCAGCCAGGACATGGTGGAGGGTCTTAGTTTGAGCCACAGCAGGATGCTTTACCGTTCTTCTTTACGGGATAATGATTTTCCAAGTCTTTTATCCGAGTATTCATGGTCCTCGGACGAGGACGACGACGAATCATCGACACAGGGTAGTGTCTTTGACGTAGAATCCTGGTATTCTTCCGGCTCTTACGAGGATGAGGAGTCAACAATACCAGAACTTTCCAGCACGTGCGGTGAGGATGATGGAGAGGACTCTCTCTTCGAAGGACAAATAATGATTGGATTTTCGAATCAAGGTATTCTACTCGAAAATCCCGACAAGCTAGTATCGTTCGACGACGAAGATGAAGATTGGTCGCTTGGCAAAGGATCGGGAAGATCTTTCCTCTACTCGAGCAGCAGCAGCGGAGGTTCCGAGTCCGGCGTTGTTAGTCTGCCAAGTTTTTTGGATGACCCCATACTGAACTTTCAACAAGACCAAGAACAAGAACAGAGAACGAGGATTGACGAGGAAAACGAAATCATGAATTGCTCCTCCATCATACTTTCCATTTCGATCATTCAAGAGGAGGTCGATCAGATTGAGACTGTGGCCAACACCGACCTCGTCGGATATAACGAAGGACATAGTATCATGCATCAAAAAGACAGTGACCACCACGAGATACAAGAGATTTCTCTGCCCAACTTGTTGTATGGTCGATTGTTCCCGACGGTCTCAAAAGATGAACAGCAGCAGGAGCGCAGTATGGAAGAAAGAGCCGGTTTGGAAATGACCGACGAAAAAGAAGAAAACCCCTGGGACTTGTTCCTCGATCAAGTCATGTTGCCTTTCTTTCTTTATCCATGGTCGGATAGCAAGACTTGATCCACCCTACCCAAAAGGACGAATGGTGGTGATAGCAACGATAGCAACGACGAACGTAAACTACTATTCCGTGATCGTGATCACGAACGGCCCGCAGATGAACGACGCCACCACCGGCAGCAGCAGCAGCAGCAGCAGCAGCACGGTTTCGGCGGAAGAAGAGTAGTGGAAACGGGAAAAGGGATGTACATGAGATGTGGTGCACGCGCATCTCGTCCGATCGTGATCTCCTCCATCATCCACTACTACTTTTACTTTACTTATCCGTCGAACGATCTTTACAGCACGAGAAGAGATTCTTCTGACGGAATAGCAAAGTCGTATACTCAGTAGTGGTAAACTTGTAGAGGGATATATGGTAGCAGCAACTCGCAAGAACGTAATACTGAACGAATAGAGGACCCAAGTAATACTACTACTACTACTACTACTAGAGCCGATCTACTACCACCTCCGTCAAAGCCACAAAGCACATACCGAGACGCTAACGAAGAAACAACGAAAGCAAGGGCTGCAACTAGTCTAGCTACAGTAGTACCACTGGTACTGACGTCTCCTCTCTTCCTTTTTGGCGTTTCTGCCAGAAGTCATGACGGTCGGACAAGTAATCAGGCGGAACCAGAATGCCGGCATTGCAGTATTGTACCGGTACTCGGCATGGCAAAGTAAATCACTTGTCGATCCCTGGTGTGCAAGTCGTCAAGACCGATTCATTCCGGGAGCTAGACGTATGGAAGCTTCGCTCTTGCTTGGTGATTTCTAACAATGAATAAGGGATCCTATGGTGCACCAGGAGAGAAGAACGATGGATCTAAAATCAGATGAATGGGACACAAGTATAAACAACACACAAGTACAAACAACCAAATAGATAAACGCCAAAAAATACAGGAACCTACATGCGCCGTTCAAGAGGACGATATGCAAAAAGGAGATCATCAGTCGGACGCGGTCCGTCCATTCAACAGCCCCATCTCTAGTAGCTAACCATACTGTAGAGTAGAGAGAGCAGAGGTAGCACAAGTACAGTATGTGTTCGTACTTGGCGAGAATATCGCACAGGTAGGACCGTACTCGTACACTTTTGTACTTGGCTGGCCTGGCTGGAATAAGGCGGGGGCCCCGTGCTTGATATGGAGTCTTGCCTTGCTTGTCATTGGGGGCCTTTTGTGTTTTGTGTAGCTGCACGCGCGTACGGTTCGGACACGTACCAGTACGATAGTTGCTAGAAGAATTTTTGCCGGTACCATCGAAAATCTGAAAGCGTCTCGCTCGCGGAAAGAAAAGTGTAGTCGTCACAACATGACATCGTGCATCATATCAATTGCATGACACAATCACAACATTGTTTGAGTTTCCATGACCGAGGTGTCATGAGTCGTCGTCATCTTCGCAATCAATCATCATGCTCGGTTGATCCTGCTACTTCTTGGGGACCATGATGAACGGCGGTCGCACTGTATTATTTGTATAGGGACTAAATCCATGATGATCAGCAACCTAGACGAAAGTGCCACCGCCGCTCCTAGTAGTAGTATTGCCATGACCTCCTGCTCATTGTTCTGTCCCCATCTGTCGAAGGCGAGTACAGGTGTGCTGACGAAGAACAAGAGGCCTGTGCCTCGCGGTCCTCTCACAAACATGCGTTTTCCATGTCCCTCGTCCAGTTTGAATTCCTGTACAAGTTGTATCATCTTCTCGAAGATGCCGCGATCCAAGGAAACGAGCACATGTTGTATCATGATGGCTTCCAAGTAAAGTGGCCGGGCGCTCAAGGTCCACCACTCCAAGAAGACAGACATTCGAGTCTGAGGAGATCGATATTGCCACTCTACTATATATACCCAACTCCCAACGGTAAGTACACTACTGCTCCCAAGTTTCGCAGCTGTTGTCAGCAATTTTCCATTTATGGCTTTCCAATGCCGGACCGATGCTGCCCGATTTGTTCCAGCGAATACTCGTACATACTATGGAGCAGGCTATCGTCATCCCCTCATGGTCCGAGGGAGGCGAGCCAGACCTTCTGTGCAACGGTATAGTCCGGCAAAAGGTGAAGCGCAATAATGTCGCGAGCGATACCATACTCATGATGAACAAAACCCAGTCGAGCATCCTCCAGCAGCATCACCACCAAGGACGATGATGATTCAATTTGATAGCGGCATGAGTACTACGCCCAAGAAGACGGACGAAGAAGAACAACAATTGGAATTCGCCATTCTGGCGGCCAACCAACTCCTCGAAGCAAGGTTGTCCTTCTGGTGCCCTTCTTCTTCTTCTTCTCCTTCGTCTTGGAATCGATCCAGCCCCCCACTTTTCAAATGGAACAGAGGCAAGCACAGCAATACGATACTCAAGAATGCGGTAGACTAGCAATACCAGCCGTCCGTCATTCATTGCATCTTCATCATTGTCGGCGGCTCTTTCTTCTCCTTGTTCTGTTCGGGGGGATGAACAAGATCATTTGAAGTATTTCGCCAATTTCAGCAGCAGCAACGGTGCATGGTCAAGATGATGAGGATGATGATGGTGACTAGTATCTACTGTATGATATCTGGCGAGACGACTGACTATCCTCTCCCCTGGAAGAGCGATCTTCTTTGAGGAGGAAGAAGCAACGCAAGACGCGCAAGCATCGCGAGCATAGAAGATGATAATGTCGTCGTGCTATGTACTTGTAGGTAAGGTACAAGTACGGTCTACGGTATGCGCGGGTGGGAAGCGTCACGCGGATAGTACCAGTACTGTACCGGTACAGTAGGACATATCCATCCTTACTCGTCTGTCTTCTATCCATTGCATCCGTCTGTCCTTCAGTCCATCGTCCAACAGACTGTCACAACGGATATCGAGGTCGGCGGCAAAAAAGATCCCACATTTTATTCAAATCTTCGTTTGGGCGCGGGGTTATGACACGTCACCAGCATCAATTGGGGACTGCATAGTGCGTTCATTATGGCGGGAGAACTGGGAGGGTTCGGCCAGCCGGCCGGCCGCGTCCACGGGTCCAAACGAACAGAATAAAAGACCCGCCCGCCGATCGCGGCAATAATCAAAATACGAGCAATACCGGCGCAGCTGCTGCCAGTAATTTGGTGTCGCGGTTTGGCTTGATGATCTTTGGTATTCTTATGCTGTTTTGTCCATACAGACCACAGTTTTGTCAACAAACAAACTCCATTGGTATTTCCTAAACTGCAACTACCACCCAATTCAACTGTTGTTTGAGTGGTTGTTATCCAACCGCCTTGTTTCAGTTAAATTCAGCTTTGTCCAGTTCAGTCCAGCAGAGTCAACGAGTAACAACACTTGTTGCTTTTGTTTCGATCATCATCATCATCATCGCGCTGCCTGCATTGCCGAGGGAACTTTTTCATCGGCGCCACATTTACAAGAATAATACTAATATTCCATAAAATGAACAGACCCACGACCATGACCACCACCAAAGCAGCAAGAATACTGCCGCCATCCTCCTCTTGGAGAAAAATTCCAAAGGCGGCAAATACGAATACGAATAGTAGTAGTACTACTAGTACCACGCCACCAGTCACAAAAATGCTGCTGGAAGAAGAAGAAATCTTTTGGCGTTGGGTCGACGAAGATCCGACCATTCAAGAATTATTGGCAACGGCTTTGATCGAAACGGATCTTGTCAACCATGATCCCTACATATATTCTCATGATCATAACGATCGTCGGCACCCGTACTACCAGCATCAGCACGATCATCATGTTGAGGATGAAGATGATCTGACCGCTGCCACAGATTATGAAGAATTCGATTTACTCATAAAACGTCACGATAACGGGAAAGACAGCCACAACGATGGTGGTAATGATGGTGATGATGATGATGATGATGGGCAATATCATGATCCGAACAACAACAACACCACCACCACCACCATCAAGATATCAGTCCACACAAACGATGCTCGTCCTCCTTCTCTGGCAATGACCACGACCTCCACCACAGCATCACATTATTTTTTACAACACCAAGAAGGGGGTTATTCTATTAATAATGATGGTGATTATGATGCTGGTGGAAGCATCTACTACGACTACTACGAGAAGGACGAGGATGATGATGATGGCTTGGCGTTGGAAATGAATCATATCCACATTCTCGAAGACAAGGTTCCAGCGTACGTCTTTGTGACGCCGCAGCAACAGTACCGCCGTTCACAAACAGCAACGCCGACAATGCTGATGGATATTGATGATCATGGAGTACCGCTGCTAATGATGGACGATTTGGAGGAGGAGGAGAAGATGATGGACCACAAGTTCAATTTTCTCGAAGCAGCGCTAGCCAATTTATTTCATCACGATCACCACGATGACGAAGGAGAAGAAGAAGGAGAAGGAGAACAAACGGCGGCACCAACACCCGTCATATATGTCGATGATGAGAATGATGATGATCCTTGGATGGTATACGGAGAAGAACATCATCATGAGGATGAGGATGATAATGATGATGATGATGATGATGGCAAGAAGAATTACAAGACTGACGAAGAAACGGGTTCTTCTACCATCCTCGAGGAAATGAATCATTCGAATTTTCTGGAAGAAAAACTAGCCAATGCGTTTCATCATCCTCATCATCATATCGAGGAACATCAGGCAGCGGATGATGATGACGACGACGATGATGATGGATTGGGCCTCGAGATGGACAATCTACATTTTCTAGAAGAAGACCTAGCCCAGCATGTGCTGGTGGCTCCTGCTAGCGTTGATGCACCAGAAGAGGACAAAGAAAACCCTCATGACCCCGACAGAAGCGTATTATTTCAATATGGGTTTGACCTTTTCAATGAAGAAAAGAACCAAGATGAGTCGGCTTCTACAGACTTTGTCTTCTTGGGTACAACGCCGGAGGAACAGGAGCCTACCACAGCGACGGAAAGTCGCCTTGCGAGTGAAACCACCACCACGAGGTCCTCGGATAGCATCATGGCTTCTTGTACGAATACGGTGACGACTAGAAAGGCTACGCCGATCGTCAGTCCAAGCAGCTTATCCCTTCCCAGGAGGTACCTGACTTCTTCGGTTGTCTCTGACGCAAAAACTTATTTATCGATGAGGAGTAGTGGTGCGTGGTCCCCAGTGTCGAGTCTTCCCCCTACCATGCAGGAAGCGGATCCGAACAGCGACAAAGGTTGCGGCAATGAAGCATTGGGACGAAATTACTGGTATCCCGTCCTTGCTAATATGCATCAAGACGCTACCGAGAAGAACCACCACCAGCAGCATGATGATCAACAACTGTTGCCACCTGATCACCATCACTGTCAGGAGAAGACAAACCTCTCTTCTTCAACCACCATAATCCAAGATGCGGTGATGGATACTTTCGACTATCGTCGCCACAACTTGATGTTTCTATCCGAAGATATATGGTCGGAGGGTGGAGATTGTTCCTTATCGACACGGCAGCGGGAAGGCGGTATCAACTCTTTGCCGTCTTTTGGCATGCACGACGACAAGGATGCACTATACGGAGTGGCTCCCAGCACGTGCGTTACTGATGAGTCTTTCCTTGCAGGCGAAATGATCCAAATTCCGGAGCGAATACCCGATGATCCTGGACCTCTCCTTCGAGTATCATTCGACGAAAGCGAAGCTAGATGCTCGATGCTGGGAGGGCGACCCTCCCCGTTCTTCTCGTGCAGGCCCTTTAAAGGGCCCGAGTCTTCTTTCGACTATAACCCCAAGAGGATGTGTGGAAATATGATACTCTACTACTGTGATGATCCTGATTCATCTGGTGAGGGTACTAGTATTCTCGCAAGTGTCGATGATCCCCTGAGCTCGCAACAAGAACAAGACAGCGAAATGATCTACGACGATACCGAAATGCCGGGTAACTCCAGCATCCCCGTAGATCACGAAACGATCAACGAGCAAGACAACGAAATGTCAGGTCACTTAAGCGTCGCCAACGACGATTACAAAATGTTGGGTTGCTCCATCATCCCCGTGGTCCCCGTGAATTGGGGTCGTTTTTTTTCGATCCGTCACAAAGCAGAGACCGATAAAGAAATGTCGGTAAACTCTAGCTTCCCCGTGGATCACGAAACGATCTTCGAGGACGACAACGAAATGTCGGGTTACTCAAGCATCCCCCGCGAAATGATCTACGACGATACCGAAATGCCGGGTAACTCCAGCATCCCCGTAGATCACGAAACGATCAACGAGCAAGACAACGAAATGTCAGGTCACTTAAGCGTCGCCAACGACGATTACAAAATGTTGGGTTGCTCCATCATCCCCGTGGTCCCCGTGAATTGGGGTCGTTTTTTTTCGATCCGTCACAAAGCAGAGACCGATAAAGAAATGTCGGTAAACTCTAGCTTCCCCGTGGATCACGAAACGATCTTCGAGGACGACAACGAAATGTCGGGTTACTCAAGCATCCCCCCGGAACACGGATTGGCCTACGAGGGCGATAACGAAATGTCGGGTTACTCAAGCATCCTTCCGGAACAAGAAACGATCTACGAGGACGATAACGAAATGTCTGGTTACTCAAGTATCGCCACCGACGATAACAAAATAATGTTGGGTTGCCCCATCATCCCCGTGGGTTGGGGTCTTTGTTCTTCGATCCGTCGCAAAGAAGAGACCGAACATGCCGTCGAGAATAGTCTGCTCAGGCTGTCGCAGCAATCCTTCAAGACACGCGTGACGATTGTTCCCAACTTGAATGACCGCTCGTTCTTTACACCTGGGCCGGCGGTTTCCAAAAAAGAGGGACCCCGCAGTCTTGTTGATATATCCGCCGAAACAGCAGCCAGCAGCAGCTTTGCGGACACGTCGACCGAACAATTAGAACAGCCCTGGAATTTGTTTGATCAACTCATCTCTGGGTGTGTAGCACACCCATGTTCGGACAGCCACAAGAACGAGTCCACCCTGGAGAGGAATAATAAGGAGGTGATTGTATGGGACAGTGTAGGGCGGATTCGACTACCGAAGAAGGTGGCGAAGAAAGAGGGAAGAAACAATGGTTGGGCCGGGAAACACGGTAGTAGGAAGGGAAAAGTGAAAGTGAAAAAGAGGGCATACTTCGTAGAGAAGTTGAGGGGAGTGGGAAGGAAGATGAAGACAACTCATGGGCGAGATTTCGTGGAGAAGCTCGTGAAAGGACTTGGTAGAAGGAGGATAAAGACAAACGATAGGCCTCGAGGAAGATGGAGAAAATTGGGTTGCGACGAGAAGGAAAGGGATGAAAGAAAAAGAATGGTGTGAAAGGAAACGGGAGATGGGAATCCGACCGAGGGGACGGGGGGGGAAGGTATAGAAATACCGACCAAGCTGTTTGTTAAATACACTGGGCAACACTACAATAGCAGCTGATTTTACATGTTATGGCTACTTCGTACACGTAGTAAACGTTTTGCTATTCTTCGGCTCCTCCTCTCCATTCCACTCGAAATTCGTTCGGAGACAATATAAGCGGCGTCCTGATGGCCCCGTCTCCGTCCGTATTATTTCTATTGCTATTGGTAGATGTTGTTGATCCATCATGGTTCTCTTCCTCCTTGTTCGTCGTTTCCGCCGAAAGTAGTTGCCACCCATCAAAAGCCACAATTTCTTCCGCAGTCGCAATTTCTAGCCACCGTTGATAGACTTGATGTGGTTTACGGTTGGAAAAGTGTTTCCGAGCGATATCTGCCAAACGAGTAGTAGTATTAGCTCCACTTCTACCAGCTGCATCCGCTGCCGCAACATTATCATCGTTCATCGTTCTTGCTGCGGTCGTTTTGGTATTTTTTCCAACAACACCACCACGGAGGACTTGATAAATAGCTCGTTTCAATCGTTCATCTTCTTCTGGCTTCCACGGTTGATGATCCAATTGGGGATCCAAACTTCGTTGCCATTTATGACTGACTTGATCTCGTGTCCGGTTGGGAAAATGGGCCGCGACATGGGCCATGTTAGGATAGCCAGAAGAGGAGGGCGAGGTGTGCTGGTTATCATCATCATCATCGTCGTCGTCGTCGTCATCATCATTATTCTTATGAGTAGGTGTGGTTGTAGTAGCGTTATCGTGTCCTTTTTGTTGCTGTCCTTCTTCTTTTTCTTCCTGATGATAGATCTTCATGAGCAAGACCAACTTTTGTTCTTGATTGGCAGTCCAATATGGCCGTGAAGCCAGTTTGGGATTGATGGACGCTGTGAGATTGGATCGTCCCAAGAGTTGGGACAGTGTCACGGGGCTCATCGTCGTGGTCGTGCTGCTTTTTTTACTACTACCCAACAACAAGGGCGAGGCTGCCACAGAGGCCGCGGCCATCGAGTCCCAAACAAATTGAGGTCCCATCAAGGCCAAGTATCGAAATAGAATCTCATCTTGTTCCAAGGTCATGATATTGGACGAAGTAGTAGTAGTAGTAGCTGCTGGGGAGGGAGATGAAGCAGACAAAGAAGAGGCTTCTTCTTGCAGTTGCTGCTGCTGCTGCTGTTGCTGCTGCTTCCGGCGGGTGACGTTGTGGTTGGCGAGAGAAGACTGCTGAACGTAGTGACACATGCATTCCCAGACGGTCCGTCGTTGGGTAGTAGTAGAAAACTTCTCATGCATCGCCTGGACGATCGAATCCCAGTCGATCATGGTAGTAATAGTGGTGGTGGTGGTAGCAGTGGAGTCTAATACTTCTTGCTGTTGTCGCTGTTGTTGTTGCTGTTGTTGTCGCTGTTGTTGTTGTTGCTGTTGTCGCTGTTGTCGCTGTTGTCGCTGTTGTTGCTGTTGTTGCTGTTGTTGCTTTTGCTGTTCTTCCACAAGTTCCCAAAAGTATTTCGTTTCCATCTTGGAAAAACCGCGGCGGCGTGGAGTGGTGGCAGTCATAATATTACCAGAAGAAGAAGAATCACCACCACCACCACCACCACCACCACCATCATCATCAACATCATCATCAACATCATCATGAATTGATTTGTTTTTGGCTGCTGCTGCTGCTGCTATCGGCAATAAAATAGGAGCTCGTAATTCTTGGCGCCGTACGGTATCCGCATTCGGCGCTGGATGATGATGATGATGATGATGACTCGGCATGCTACTACTGCCCAGCAGCGGCGGCAGCATCATCAAGACGGGATCCCTAAAATATTCCAAGTTCCATTTGCGATCCCTTTGAAATTGAAATTTTTTCGCCTTGGAATGAGACAACAATACTGGTATTGGTACTGGTACTGGTACTGGTGCTGGAAGAGGAAGAGTGGAGGATGACGACTCGTCCTTGTCTCCACCACTCGTGGTTGCACTTGCAGTTGCAGTTGATGCTCCAGTTTGCTCCTTTTTCATTGCCGCCGCTGCACAAAAGGCAATGATTTGTTTGGGTTTGGCATGACAGGGAATGATTGTGTCTTCTTCTTCTTCTACTTCATCCTCATCCTCATCCTCATCTTCTTCATCCCCATCATCATCTTCTTTGTTGCCTTGATGATGGAGATGGAGATTGCGATGGCGATGGTGGTGATGAAAGTAATAAGGATAATACTTCTCCAAACACTGGGCGGCAGCTTGTCGGTTGGTTTGCTTTTGTTCCGTAATTTCTTTCCACTGCGTTTGGAGTTGCTTTTGCAACGCTCGATTGGCATCCAAGGCTTCCTGAAGAGAATTCCGTATTTTTTCCTCATTATCATCATTATCGTCCTCATCATCAGCATCATCATTAAAACTTGCATTGTGATGATACTTTCCACCGTAACCTCGGGGCCGTTTGCGACTACTATTATTGCTCGTATTGCTCTTCCACATCCTTTAGATGCACTTAGCTTTTGCGAGCTATTCTACTTCTAGCTACTAGTAGATAATAGCTACTACTAGCTAGCTATAGCAGCCTTCTTTGAAGTTTGCACGGCCGAGTAATCTCCTGCCTTTCTTCCTTTCTATTCGTTTCTATTCTATTCTTTCATGCATCCGTCCACGAAGTGTCTAATACTGTGCTGTGTAATGATAAGGATGCGTTCCGGTCTTATGGTACGATATATAATATGAGGGAGGAATCGAAGGATGAATGAATGATGCGATGAAAGACGCATATCATGCGAAAGATGAAAATAATAGAAATAATACAATAAGCAACAAGCTAATAAGGGCGCAAAATAACAGCGGAGGGAAGAGTCGAGGGGGAGGGGGCAAAAAAGACATGCCAAAAAAGGGGGGGGGGAAGGAAATCGGAATGGATGATTAGCAGTCGAATAGATCAATCATCTACCTTCGTCCGTCCGCCAGACCTTTCGCGCGAGCGCGGACGTCATCCAGGCAGGCGGGAAAGCGAACATATAATTATTTTATTCGGTTCTGAACATGGACGAAATATTCCTCGCGCCGGCTGAGCCACCATCCATCGCTCATCCGTCCAGCACATCTCCTCTCGCTCTTCGCATCCATCGCGATGCGATGCCATTTTGCAAACCACGCTTCACTCCTCATTCGCATTCATCTCCTATAGTACTCATACCAGTACGAAGCTCTCATAGAATAGGAGAGATACAGGCGTAAAAGAAAATAAATACCATACTATGTACGCGAAAACAAACATCATGAGTTCAGTCGATGATGATTATGATGATGATGATTATTATGATGCTATTATTTTGGAGGAAGACAGATGGGATGGTGAGGAACATCCTCATCACAACAATAACAAAAACAATAGAAGAGGATGCTCGTCCTGGGACGACGACGAGGAGCAGCAGCAGCAGGAGGAAGAAGCCGAATGGCGTCGCATCGAACAAAACAAACGAACTTGTCTCATGCGTAGAACATGCGTGATTGCCGTCTTGATTGTCTACGTCTTTTTAATTCTCCATTGGCGACTGCTGGTGACTCATTGATGAAAGTGATGGATGCTGGTGGCGGTCGCTGGACGATTGTTGATTCAAAATAATTTGTTTTGAACAAGACGAAACAGCAAGCAAGCACGCAGCCACCACTTCTTGTTCATGATGTGGTTGGCTTGTTGGGCGGTGGTTTTGTGTTGATATTTTCTTCTACTAAGTCTACAGTAGAAGAATGTAAGAATTCCTCGTGAAACAAGTCGAAGATCTCGCAGGAGGTGGTGGGGTGGACACCGACAACTGGCCAAGAAGAAGGCGCCATCATGCTGATATCATGAGGAGCTCCTTGCCTTTTGGCTCTTCCCGCTGAAAAAGAAAAAGCAGACAGTCAGACAGTCGTCAGAGCGACGACTAAGCTATTATTTCGCGTCCAGTACGAGAAATGATTAGTTCTGCGGACGAAAATTAACGTTCCCAGGGGCTTCTTCCTCGTCACACAATCCAACCAACCAACCAAAGCATGCGATGTCATCGTGTAGGTACTTTGCAGCTTCGTTGACGAAAGTGCTCTTGACCATGGTGCAGTATTGAGTTTGGAACACAAAGTAGAACCACTTGGCTGGTGGCGTGGATCTATCGGAGGATAAGTCGAAGACGACGTCAGCCGGTCTATCATGAGCGAGAAACAACCACTTCTATCCTCTCTCTCTCTCTCTCTCTATCTATCTATCTCTACTCTAGAGTACTACAAAATAGTAGAGAGCGAACGCTCGACTACTAGTAGTAGAAAAGAAGTGACCAGTCAGTCAGTCAGTCAGTCGCTGGCTTCCATTATTTTATTTGTAGTATATAGTGCCGCCACCGTTCTTCTTGCTGTTATTATTGTTATTGTTATTGTAGTTGTTATTGTTGATGACGACGACGACGACTTTTCACCCATTGAATGATACGACGAATAGGAATGGAGATATCCGCACCTTGCTGTTGGATGATGTTCTGATTCACCGCCATTAGTTCCTGTTCCTTTTCGTCCATACAGACTGGTACTTGCGCGTTGGCACTGGTAATGCTTCGATCCGCCTGTTTCATAAACTCGGCATCAATTGTAGTCGTAGTAGTAGTAGTAGCAGCAGCAGCAGTGCCCGAAGAAGAAGAAGAAGAAGAAGTGCCACTAGGATACACTCCGGCCATGGTACTGATGTTCTTTCCATCCAGCCTGGCTTGCAATTCATCCTCGAGTCCTCGGACCATGATCTTCAATACATTATCGACATTGTAGGCTCCCCCGGCGGGGCGCCACAATTCTCCCACAACCTAGAATAAGTAGTGACAGTGAAAGTGAAAGTAAAAGTAAAAGTGCAATAGGGTCAACGAGAACGAGAACGGTCAGTCAGTCAGTCAGTCAGTCAGTCAGAGAGAATGGCTGGAAAAGTGAACCAACCAGCACAAATCCAGTGCTATTACGTACCCTCAATGTCATGACAATTCCAGTCGTCATGACTCCGAACAAACATCCTTCAATCGTCAAGATATTGTATCCTCCAATCGTTTGGGTCCCGGCTCCCAACAAGGGAAAGCTACTCAATTCCAGTGCGGCCAAGAACCACAGGAGCAACATGTGGACTTGGGGCAATTTTCGTTGCAGGGCTCCCAATCGCTGCGCCCGCGCTTGTCGCAAACTCTTGACCGTTTCATAGACAGTACTGGGCACACCGACGCTGGTCAAGTACATGATCGTTTCCAATGGATCATCAATCGGTCGGGCGCTCAACAAGACGGCCGGATCGGCTTGTAATTTCTTCAAATCTTGCGTGACATATTTTTGAATACTTCCCAATACCTTGGGATACATACTCCGTCCTTGACATACCAATGCGACCTGTTCGAGTAACGATTTGGCTTCGGTCACTTCATTAAACAAGGCATAGTAGACCATTTCTTGTTGCTGATACATGAAATAGTACGTTTGTCCGACCAAAATACTAAAGAGCAAGCCTGCCACGGTCAAGAAATTTTGGACAAATTGACTGGAATCCGTCGACAGTACCGTCAAGGTTCCTGCATTTTGGGTCATGACCGAAGCCAATCCCAAACTCATGGCCGGAAAGGCCAAAAAGGACAAGAATCCGACCAGTGCCGCAGGCAATCCGACTCGGACCAAAGTCAGAGCATTCAACCCCGCTTCGCTGCTGGCATTGAAATCGACGCCATACTTTTTGGCAATTTTCGAAGCAGCGACAGTCGACAAGGCCATGGAAATGCGTTCCCAAAAGGAAATCTTGCCATCGCCATTTTTATCCGCACTGCTCCTCTCCAAAGATGATGATGATGATGATGAAGATGAATCATCATGATTGGAACGAAGTGTCGTCAAGGATTGAGAGGAATGCCGTTTGTTGTTGTTGTTGTGGTGGTGGTGGTGGTGGCGGTTACTACTTCTAGCAGTAGTCGGAAAGGGAGTTGCTGCTGAAGGCGCCACTGCCACTGATGAGGATTTCCAAAGGAGGGCATTGCTGCTAATACTACTAACTGTATTCCCGGTACGTCCTCCTAATGGCGGTCCTTGTTGTGCAACAAAGGCCGTTGTCGGAGCCAGGAGCACAAAGTATGATGCCAATAGAAGTAGTAGTGGCGAAATACTAAACGACTTCATGGAAAGGACAGGATAAGGGGATCGTATCGTATCGTATCGTAGCGAAAGTAACAAACTTGGCACTAACTATATCGCGGGTAATAATACCGCAGGTCATTATTATGCAACAAATGAGTCCGCGGATACCTTGAGCGAAAGGACGACGTCTCGCCATGGTCGCGATCATCATCGCATCATATCGGCGCAGGCATCATATCGCGGTACAGCATCATCCGTTGTTTGGATGACGTTTGTCGATAGATTTTTTGGGGGGGATCGGATGCGTCTGTGGGGTGTCCGTTTTGGGTTCGAAGGGAAGGGGTCAATTTCGTGGATGACGTGGACTGCTGACGACGACACCAGTCGGTCTATGTACTGCGTACCGGTAGGTCGCACGAATCATCGCCGCCGCGCCGCTCGCTCGCTCTAAATTTCAAAAAAGCATCATGCACATCGTCCCACGCACTCGCGTACGAGTACGTACTGTACAGGTACGGTACGGTCGTACACGTCTTCTTACAGTAGTCATCATACTTTATAGTCCGCAAAAAATGACACAAACATCATCTCTCTCAATCATCATCATTGCGTTTTTGTTGTACTGTACCGATACTTGTATGTACCGATATTCATACTACCAGGTACATACATAATACTGTAATACAGTAATAGAGCGATTCTTCTCCAGCTGTGCCGCTTTTTGTCTGGGTATATACAGTAATAAATTGTTTGATTGTTTGATTGAGTGAAACGAAACGAAACGAAACGAAACAAATTAATATAAATGGTCTCGGCTAATACTAATCCTAATCCTAATACTGCCGGAGAAGCAAGTATGCAAGCCTACTGGGAAAGCATCATGGGATCTGTCACCGCCAGAGACGGAGGAGAATCGTCGTCGTCCTCTTCTTCTTCTTCTGGTGCCGCCATGACGATGATCATGATCGATTTGGCTACCGCGGTCGCCATGGGAATGGCTGGGCTTGGAATCGGCTGGATTGCCGGTTTTGCTTGGGGTCGGCGGAGTAATAATAAACAATCCAAGTCGCTCTTGGCGTCACGCCCTCCGTATACACCGGGCCAAACTCCGCCTCCTCCTCCTCCATCATCACTACTCCCTTCCTCCTTTGGAAAAAAGGTCCATACCTTTGATCCATCCAAATTATCGTCGGCCTACAATCTCATGATTTCGACCATTACTCCCCGTCCCATTGCGTTAGTGGCCACTACTCATCCTACGACTGGTATCGATAACCTCGCTCCCTTTTCCTATTTTGGTTGTGTCGGTCATGATCCACCCATGATTGCCATTGGATTTTGTCGCCATCGGAATGGCCAGCTCAAAGATTCGATTGCCAATATCTTGACGGCCCAAGAATTCACTGTGCAAATTGTGAGTGAATGGTATTTAGATGCCGCCAATCATTCGTGTGGGGCCTTTCCTCCCGAAACGGATGAATTTGTCGAATCGGGCCTTTCCAAAATCCAGCCGTTTTCGTCAGAGAATGATGATGTGGTGGCGGCGCCCCGAGTCGCTCAAGCGGGGGTGGTCTATGAATGTCAATTGGTCCACGTCCAACCCATGAAGAGTCCTACGACGGGCCAACCAACCACGGAAATTATTTTGGCCAAGGTGGTGCGGATCCATGTCGATGACACATTGTTGGTAAAAGACATTATCCACAACAAAAAAATGGACGACGACGACGACGATGGTTATTCTTATTCGTTTGATCCATTAAGACCGGTGGTCGATACGACCAAACTTCGGCCATTGGGACGACTGGGAGGGAATCTATATACGACATTGGGAGAAATTATCGATATTCCTAGACCGACCGTATAACAATAACAATAATAATAATAATAATAGTACTGTATATGTACTAGTTGGGGTTGGAAGTGATACGAATGAACGAAGAAGTACAGTACAGTGCGAGTAGACTACATTATTAGCCAGAATATATTATAATAATAAGAATATACGAATATAATAGCAGTATTATTCCAATAGGAGGAGTTGTTGGATGATGATTCGTTGACGTGCTCTACTAGCTATGTAGTCACATACCAGCTCTCTACTACAGGGAGTAAGTAGACTACACATAAATACGTATTACAAATAATTGGTACACATGGATTGGAACATCATTCTATTATTATTTCGGGCTAATTTTTAAAATCAAGTATTCAATCAAAAAGTACTGGTAGTAGTAGTAGTATAGTCAGTAAGTACTAGCTAGCTAGTGTGCATGACTATCATCTTCCATTGCCCCCGCTGCCATTGCTGCTAGTAGGCAATAGCAGCAGCAATACTAGTACTGCTGCTCCAGCAACCACTCCCGTTACGGACGCTCCCAAGATGGCCGAAGGAACATGAACTTGTTGGATGAAGTCTTCCGTTTGGGCCTTGGTTTGTTGATACAAGGACAATGATTCTTTCTTGGTAGACTGATAGAGCGCTTTGGTGTTTTGGATACTGGCTAGCACCAGCTCGGAAGATGTGATGGATTTGACCCATTTGGTTTCTTGGAGCTTTACCAGCCATTCTGGAAGGGGCTTGCTGATGCTGCTGATGCTGCTGCTGCTGCTCCTGTTGCTGGGTGATGATGTCGAGGATGATGACGATTCTTCTCGCTTGTCGGCAGCGACAGTTGTATTAGCAGCAGCAGCAGCAGCAGCAGTAGTCGAGGAATCTTGGACGTCGTCTTTGTCATCCAAAGCACTACTACTCGCGGTGGTTGTTTTCGTAGTCGTACTCGTTGCTGGCGTTGCTGTAGTAGCTGTCGTTGCCTTTTCTGCCGCAAAGGCTTGCCGTTCGGCCACCATGGAATCTTTAAAGGCTTCTTGAGATGCCACATTTTCCTTGACCAAATATTCCAAATGCTTTAATTTTCGTGCTTCTCGTTGATAATGAAAGAATTGCGATGCCAAAAAGACACACGAGTTCAACATGATCAATGCCCATGTCCCATACGTTCCCAATACTCGCCATTGATCTTGCCAAATTTGTTCTTCGTGATATCGTTTCCTCATGGCATTCATATATTCCAATTGACAATGGCTCAAGTTTTGTTCCGATGCCGTCAATTCCTTGCGTGCCATTTCCATGGCCGTTCGTGTTTCGACTTCTTTTCCAATCAAGTTGGCAAATTGTTGCGCATCGGCCGACGTCCAGGAATCTCGTCGTTGCATTAATTGTAAATGTTGTCCATTGGTACGTTCCCACAAGAGCATCGTTTCATCCAACGTCCGACGAGCATGAGTGACACGGACACTGGCCGCATCAAAGGCATGCGATTTGTGCGATACGTCTTCTTTCAAGGCCAACACTTCGGCGGTCCCACTTTGTTTCTTCCATACTTCCAATGCATCGTCCATCCAAGACGGTAAAAAAGAGGATGATGAGGATGATGATGATGATGAGGAGGAGGATGGCGGTGAAGTATCCGATAATGTAGACGTTTTGGAAACGTTGGTGGTGGTGGTGATGACAGTCGGCGTATCTTCTTTATTATTGGATACAGGAGGAGGGGAGGAGGAGGCGGTGGTGCTGGTGCTGGTGCTAGGGCTAGTGGCAGTGTCTCTGGATGTCGTGGCAGCATGCATTTTCAACATTTCATCTTGTTTCACAATATCCTCGAATTCTGCTGCTGCTGCGGTTGGTGTTGGTGTTGCTGTTGCTGTCTTTTCTCCTTTGATCACCGCTTCGTTATCACTCAGGGAGGGAGACGCGGACGATGCCGATGAAGACGACGAAGGAGTAGTAGTAGTAGGAGGAGGAGGCTTGTTGTTGGTGGTCATCAAGGATCGTACGGGTATTACTTGACGATCCATCGTTCGACGGCCAACATTACTACTACCGCCGACCCAAAAAGAATGCCTTAAAGCTGATGTTGTTGCTGATGCTGCTGACGCTGTTGAATGATGTGCATGTTGTTGGTTCTCGCCCAGAATAATCATCATATGATTCGTCATCGTCGTCGTCGTCATGCTAGCATTCTTCCTCACCAACATTGTTAGGCGATGCTGATGCTGATGAGGAGGAGACGCAAAGGCTCGTCGTAGCAGCGACATTTATTGTTCGTACAAAGTTTGTAATGTTCTTATCCGTATATATATTCCAGATACGAATCGACCAGAAAGCAAGAATGTGGAGGAGGCGAGGAGGAGGAGGTGCAAGATTATATATGCTATGATATGATATGCGCATAAAATAGTAATTCCAATGACGGCGGCGCCGATAGATTTTTTTTTGGCGTGGTCGTTATTATTATTTATTAGCGACACCTTTTCGTACTAGTAGACTGTAGACCTACACACTAAAATTTTCTCGCGGGAACCAAACACTCCCGACTGAAAGGATCGGTTGGGTCGAACAAGCGTACGTACGTACTGCGTACGACATACAGTATCATCATCACCACCACTCATCTCATGTTGTTACGTTGTTACACGCGTAATGCATTCCCGCAGGCGAAATCCGAACCGAACATCGCGATCGGCATCTCGCATCGGTGATGTCTCTTTGCGCCGCCGGCGCGTGATCGCGGGCCGCAAACAGAACAGAACAGAACAAACAAGCACCTTCTTTTTATCTCTATGCGCTGCTGCTTCTCGCACCCGCCGCAACGCACCGATGATAGATGCACACATGCTGGTCGGCAAAGATATTACCCGCCCGTACTACTACGGTAATACTGTCGCTCTATCTTCACAACAAGAACAAGTCTACTCTACTACTACTACTAGAGTAGTAGTTGTAGCTGCTCTATCTATCGACTAGCTACTAGTAGACAACTATTGGTCTGACTGAACGGAACAGAACTGAACGGACCAAGCAATAGTATCGAATATACTGCTGTCGGCGTTCCTACATCAAGAAAAGACTCCTCATGATGATGATGATGATGATGCGTGGTCGCTCTTCGTCTTCTTCTTCGTTTTGCCATCTGCCAATGATGATGGTGTTGGTGGCGACGCTCCTTCTCCTTCTCAATGATAATAACCATCACACGGCAACTGCTTTCTCCCTTCTTCCTCTACCATCCCCAGTGATGGTGGGAACAACAACAACAACAACAACAACTCGAACTAGTACCAGTTCTACTACTTCTTTGTTTGTCAGCGCGGCCAGCAGGGATACTACTACTACTACTACTACTACTTCTTCATCATCAGTTGTTACTTCTACTACCGATATTGATGATGATGATTCTTCTTCGTCTTTGTCTTTGTCAAGGATTCTCTCCCTCTTGGAAAAGCGAATCCAAAATGGTCCTGGATCTCTCTCGGTATTCGAAGTGGAAGAAATGGAGATTCATAGCGATCGAATTATTCAAGAGACGATGATGATCCTCGTCCGCAACGAAAAGAAAGCTTTTGCAGCTACTACTGGTACTACTGCTACTGCTGTTGGGGTTGTTCCTCCTCTGGTTCTTCCGGAAGTAGTCGTATTCAATGATGAAGTAGAAGATGACGACGACGAGGACGAAGCGGCTGTTGTTGCTCTAGTCGAAAAGAAGAAGAAGACGAAGAAGCATGTCATGTCGGATGCCGATGTATATGATCTTCAAAATGCCGTCCAACGAATGGATGCTGCGGGAGTTGCCACCCTCCTCGAAGCAGGTTTGGAAATGGACGAGGCGACGACCAACATGGCCTTTTGGGCGGTCGTCAGTGCTGTTGATCGGGCCGAAGAACAAGACATTCCCCTTTCGGCCGATATCACCAATATGCTCCATCATGTCTTTGATGCCGACCTTCAACTTCTTTTGCAAAGAGAAAAGCAGAGCACCAATCTGACCTGTATGCAACCCAATCTCGATGATGAACAAGCCTCGGCACGGGCCATGAATTATATCTTTGATGATTCCGCCCACAAAGATCTTCCCCTCAAGGAAGGTCGGCGTTGCGAAGATGGACGTTGTTGCGATGCTTGCAGCCGGAATATCTTTCCGACCTTTTGCTCTCCTGCCGAATGCAGTACCGATTCCTTTCCAGGATTAACGTCCTTGACCTTTAATAATTTAAAAGAGGTTCCGGCCGCTACCATTCTGCAATTCGCCCGGCTGGTGGAACGCGTCCGTCGTACCATTTCTCATGAATATGGCGTACCGCTGTCGTATATTTTGCCCCTCCAGGCCTATTCTCGCATGTATGTCGCGGGTACTACGCAAAAGGGAGGCGGTGGAGGAGAAGGAGACTTTGTCACCCTCCATACCGATGAAGCGACTCATGCGGGGTATCACTATTCCAGCGTGTTGTATCTCAACACACAAGGCGTCGACTTTGAAGGAGGCGACTTTGTCTTTAACGACCCCGCCAAGAACAAAACCGTAGCTGTCAAGAAGGAAGACGATGGCTTTGGGTACGAAGACCCGGATTGGGAACCCGAATATTCCTCCCTGGCAGAACAAATGCGACGATCCGGACGGGACCTCACTCCCTTTAGTCCCACCAAGGGTTCGGCCGTGATCTTTTCGTCCGGATGGGAAAATATGCACGAGGTGGAAACGATTACATCGGGTACCCGCTACGTCGTCCCGTGTTTCTTTACGACTTGTCCCGTCCCTGAAATTGCCTATACCCAAATGGTACAAGGAAAGCCCAAGACGGATGAAGACATTGCCGATGACTGGTTGCATCTCTTGCTCGCGCATCGGGATGAATCGCCCATGGAAGCGGTAGGGCGTGTCAAGGAGTTGCTCATGAAGTGGCATTACATGTGTACACCCTTGAGTCGGCATAATAATTGATTCCCCTATGATGTATTTTTTAAATTAACTAAACTACTAAAACTTGTTCGTATTTGTATTCATATTGTTTGGTCTACTGCTGTTGAATATCATCGGCCATGATCTGTGGAGCGCATGCGACTGGTTTGCAAAGAAGGATCGTTTTCGTATCTTTCTTGCGGTCACCACCACCAGGAGCAGCAACAAAAATAATTATGGTCAAGAAGAAGTATTTTACAGAATTTGGTTCAAACCGGGTAGCAACCGTATGAAGAAGGCCAGAGGCCAAATAATAAGTTGCACCAAGGTGCAAATGAAGAGCCAGCCGAGCCATATCTGACCCTCTGTTAATTTCGTGTGACTGATGGAAGTCCCTGGTTCAAAGATGACATCAATCCCCATCCCATCGCGCAAGATGAAAATCCACAGCCAGGTCACCGCCGCAATCACAGGCGCTTGAATCAAATAGACTGTATACGCTGCGGGCATCATGAACAAGATATATTTGTTGAATACCATGTTGAAATGACGACTCGCCGCATCCAAGATCACCAAAATCATCCCGAGTCCGACCACAGCGTTCAAGCATTCCAGGACAATAAGGTCCGTCAAAACCACGCCATCATCACCGTTTTCAAATGGATTGTGTCCAAGTACCAGTACGAGATAAACTGTCAACGCCAAGAGGCAGAGCACAAAGATAGGGGCCGTCCAGTATGCACATCGAATGAAACTTCTCTGAGCAGCGGCAGAAGCTACTGCTGCTCGAGTAGCAGTACCGTTCGAATGAGACGACGCTGGCTCATCTCTTATAGTACTAGGACCATCATGGCGGTTGTTCTTGAATGCATCCATCCATTGATGGGAAGACGCAAAACATCCTCCGAAAAAGTACGGAACCCAGTAGGGGAAAAAGTCTCCTGGCAATGGAGAACGGTCCTGACAAAATAATAAGCATTGCATAGAGGAATAGAAGAGAAGCCAAAGTCAGTCGGGCGATCTACTAGTACGAGTAGTAAACAATGCTCGTGCTCATGCAGTAGTGCTGTACGTACCAGCATTTGAATGCCCTTGTAACCACCGGATGCGAACACCACCAAGGCTTCGATACAACCAATGCCAAGAATCCATAGATTCAAAGTTGAATCAAAGGTGAAAAGCGACTGCCGCCAAGAAGAAGAAGAAGAATGCGACAAGGAACGCTCCTCGGTCGTCTTCTGCTGGTGCTCCACTGCTGTGGTGGTCGTGGTGGTCGTGGTGGTTATTGGAATTTCTGAAGAAGAAGAAGAATGAGGCTGATATTGTTGGTGGTGCACAGTGGTGTCAGCATTCTTTAGTTCGACATTGTCGGCGGCGGTACCTGCACCGATGCTATCGTCATGCTGATAATGTTGCTGAGAAGACGAAGGGATGCTGGATGATATGCTTTTTCTCCTTGTACCGCTGGCATTTGTTGCGAGTAATGTTGCACTTGAGCTGGCACTCATCCTGATAGTAGCATGGAGTGATTCCTCTGGCCGTACGATTTCTTCATGGTCGCTATCGCCATCATCATCATCATCATCATCATGAGGAGAGTCGACTTGTTGTACAATAGCATATGCCAAGTTAAAGAGTGATAGCCAAAGCAGGAACCAGGCCGGCCCCAAACCTCCTGCAAAATCACTGTATCGAAACTCCTTTCCAGTGGCCAAGGCTGTGAGGTACACGGAAAGGGGCATGATGATGAGCCATGACAACAGTGTCGGCAACATGTATCGTTGTAGCTTGTCTTTGATAAACACCCATCGGCGCTTCTTTTTTCGCTCCAAGGATCCCGGAACAAACAATCCGCTAATGAAAAAGAACAAGTTCATGGCCACGGGAAAAATAGGAATCGAAATTACCAGGCAGCAAAAATACAGCGACGGTGGATGCTCGTAGCCACTGGCCAGTGTGGGGCTAAAGACATCATCGATTCCACCTGCCGATTCGGAACAGTGCCCGAGCACGACCAGAAAGGTCAAGGCCACCTTGATATTGTCCAAGTAGTGGGTGCGTCTGTCCAAAAGTTCTTGAATTTGTTGTTGTTGTTGTTGTTGTTGCCGCGGGGGCTCCTGTTGTTCTTGCTGTTCTTGTTCTTGTTCTTCTTCTTGTTGTGGCTGCTCTTGTTGCTGTAGCGGTAATGGTACCGATATTACCTTTCGGTCCGACGAGGACAAGGCAATACTAGCGATATGATTGTCGCGATTGTTGTCGCGAGAACAGAAATCATTCCCGACAGCTGATGCAGCGAGGACGCCAAAAAGTAAGGTACCCAAGATCAGTAGCGCTCCATACACTTTGAGGTCCGTATCCGCGCTGACTGGCACAGCTACGTAGACAACAAAGGTCGAAAGGAGCAAGAAAGTAAAGCAAAGTGACCTTCTGGCGACGATGGTTCTCATTATTTTTCATGTGCCATAGAAATAGCTGCCTGCGGTGTCGTATAATATCCGATGCGCACAGCAGTCTCGCAGTCTTGTTTGCTCCGTCCTCAAAAGTTGGTAGTTTTGGTAGTAGTAACAGACAAAGCGCCAAACAGAGTCTCTATTGTTATCTTCAATACTTGTATGCACACTCAAACGTTGTGCAAAGCATCTCCTCTGCAGCAGTTGATGTGCTGTTGCTGCGTTCTGTTCTGTTTGTTGTTTTATCTTCTCGATCGACATGAGATGCGAACCCTGCTATTGTCGTGAATTGGATTCACGATGTACAGAAACAGTCCCAAATGGAGATCCAATCGGATGAGTCTGCGATTCAATCGCACTGTGGTCTTGGAAGCGACGCCGTTCCGGCGGAAACTGCGGGCCTGCATACTGCTTGTACAATACCTCATCGCCGTCGGCCGTCGACCCCGCCGCTCCTCATCACGCATCGACCACTCGTCGTCGCATGTACTATCGGATGACCGAACATCAGCACACAGCATCCAATATTTGCTTCCAAGAGGAACGACAATGGAATTACCGAGAATCACATATTCTCAGTTCTCGCATCGAATAACCCTTCCTCTTCATCAAAGGATTTCGAGGAGTGGATTTGGTGCATGCCGTGAGAACAAATAAATCCGAGCCAAGATGGCGAAGCAATACAAGTCGGTTGTGTGCACAGCCTACGTCGTCCCGACCATACCTTGTTTAGACGGGGCCATCGGCGACCCGGATGGGCCAGGCTTTGTCACTGGTCAGTACACTGGCCTCGATGATTCGAAGGCAGATATTGCCGCCCGTTTCGGCCTGGCAGAAGTGGCCGCTCGACAGGCGTGGGATCTTGCATCCGACACGCGCGACGATCCGACTGTGCTGCACATATTTTGCTTTCCAGAATTTTTCTTCCGAGGCAAGCAGGGCGCCTACCCCTCGGGGAAGGAACACGAACTGCGCCACATCCTCGGGGAGCTCGTTCGAAAGCTGGCCAACGAGCCGAAGTTTGCCCACTGGGTGTTCCTCGCTGGGACAATGTTAGAGAGTGATGCGTCGTTTTCTTCTCCCGAGATGCAGCAGAAGGCGTCATTGCGGAATGACCTGGCGCAGGCCATTGCTCGTGCTTACAAGCAGGCCCAAGATGATGAAACAAAGGACTTTGTATTTGGACTGCTCACTCAGATGACGGACTTTGCACAATCGAGGCCTCTATGCAAGGTTCGGAACCAGTGCTACATCTACAAACAGAATTGGGAGGAATGGCCGAAGGGAGTTTGCGTCAACAAGCGGTTCGTTTCCCACGAAGACTTTGTGGCGTCCTACTATGCACCGGGCGTGTACTCGGAAGAATCCGTTGCCTACCCCTTCATCGATGAGAGTAATGGCGAGATTAAGAAGGTTGCAAATGATAGCAAGGGCATCTTCAAGCTTGGGGGCATCAACCTTGCCGTCGAAATCTGTCTGGACCACCGGAGATCGAGGCTTCGTAGGGTGCGTAATGAGCACGAGGAATCGCGGCTTCCCATTGACATCCAGCTCGTTGTCAGCTGCGGTATGCAGCTTCAGCAACCATCCATCGTGGCTAGATCTGGTGGCGTCGTCTTCAATTGCGACGGGCAATACGCAAAGCGCGACACGGGTGCTAGCCCCGACGATAAGACATCTATCTTTGTTGGGTCAGCTGACCAAAAGGGTCACTCGCAGCTGTGCACAGTTATAAAAGAGGCTGGCTGGACGGACGGCGAAGATGCAGAGGTGGAGGTACCCCATGGGCTCGGCTTTGTTACTGCTCCTTTACAGCCGCCCTATGACATCTCCGTTGACCAAATTGAGGCATATGGGGCAGGGGAAGTACATGTCTATACAAAGGTCATGTTACCATAACTCCATACTATGATAGTCTTTGAAGGATATTATAGCTTCTTATAGAGACGCGAGCCACTTTCACAGTACCCTTAGGAATTGACAGCAAGAACACGACGTAGGAAATCCTGCGTGCGCTATCAAATGAGCCACTGCGCTTGTCATTGCGAGGAAGAGTACAATCTCGGGAAGACCCTATTCAAAAAGGCACTTCCAGAACATCTAGTAGTTCGATGGACCTCTTAAACGAGACCCGGATATGCGAATGACTGGTGTTTCGTCTGGCGTTCTGTCCCCACTGCGGCTTGAGGGTTGGTCCACCTTGCCAGAGGCACAAACTCCGTCCTTCCCCAACCATCATGCTAAGCTCCAGCGCACCCTTGTGGTGCAACTTGTTTGTAACGCCTTGACTCGATGATGAAGACGACCTTGCAGTTTTGGCTTCCGAAAAGGGGCCGTATTTGATGCTGGAACGATATGAAGTGGAATGGTACTCGAGTAGTTTCTTTTGGGGTAGTACGTCTGTGTGTGGCCCGTTTCTTGCTTCGACCTATACCACGGCACTCATACTCCCTTGTAGAGCTCAGATAGATACTTAGGTCAGAAGCCCGAAGAACACGAACTTCATTCTCCGCTTACCACCCTAATTAAACATCGAAATAGAAAAGGCAGGGACCACGGTCTTCTTTGGATTTCGACGACATGCATGATCGTTCTATTTATCATTATAACTAAACATCGAACTAGCTAGAAAAGGCAGAGACAGTAATACGCTCTTTGGATTTCAACCTTCTTTCGACGCACGAGACGAAAAATGTTGAGAAGTCCCTTTTAATTATTATCTATCGGCGTCCACGCGCGTGAACCCCTTCTTTCCCTTTATTCAGAAGTGATGGACGGAAGAATCATCAAGCCCCGCCCTTTTCGCAAAGGACAGCAGAACGCAACTGCTACGAGTACCAACAGCAGCACGCGAAATCCAAATCATCCTTCACTCGTGATGCGGTGCTATGCGTGATGCAGTATTCTTAATTCTTCTTCTCTCTCCTCGTCAATACTATTTTCATTTTTTGTTTCATATCCTAGTACATCACTTGGAAGGAAGTCAGCAGGAAGAAGAAACAACAAGAAGGACGAGGAGGAAAAGGCAAGAAGAACGACAAGAAGAACAAACAAAGAAACAAGAATCATATCATGAAGATCATCGTTAGTACCTCGTACTACGCCTGGCCCGTCGTCCTCCTCGCCGCCTTGGCTGTTCCCGTCGTTGTTCTTGCGGTTCCGTCATCCTCCTCTATTACGAAAGAAGATGATATTATGCTGCATAAAGGAGCAGCAGCAGCAGCAGCAGGAAGCAAAAAGAACCTGCGTGTGGCACGTCAACTTACCGGAGGAGGAGGAGCCGCTTCATCTGCTGCTGCCTGGATCGTCGATGGTGCTTCTGATTCTAGTAAAGAGGACAAAGAAGCAGAAGAAGGACGCCGAGAAGAAGGACGGCAGCTCTGGTTGACTGGTGCTGCAGCGTATTATTGTTTTCCAAAGTGCGATGCTTCTCAAGGTATGGTTTGTTTGAAGCAGACCTCCTCGCTCTTCCCCACGTGCACTTTCGTCGAGGTAAGCACTGGCGGCGACTGTCAGGCCGACATTCAATGCGTGGACTCCAAGGGTCTGGAGGAGTGTGTTGATGGTACGTGCCTTCTCGTTCCGAAAGATCTTGGAGATCCCTGTGAGGATACCATTCAATGCGTGGACAACAACCTGCACTGCCTTCAAGGTGTTTGTACCGTTCCGAAAGATCTTGGAGACTCCTGTGAAAATGACGAGGAATGTGTGGCTGCGCCTAGCCTGAAATGTCGTCCAGATGAAGATGATAACAACAACGGGGAGGTATGTACCTTCGTTGTACCTTGCTTCGAGACTACCGAACAGGTACACAAGGCAGTAGACCTCTATACGGAAAGAAGAAATAACCCCGTTTACGGCAACAATCTCTGTGAGTGGTGCTTCGCACCCACTGTCACCAGCTTGGCGGGCCTGTTCTGGCGTAAATTCTACTCCTTCAACGAAGACATCTCTTGTTGGGACGTCTCGGGGATTACTGACTTTAGGATCATGTTTGCTCAGGCACATGCGTTCAACCAAGACTTGTCTGCCTGGGACGTCTCGAACGGACTTTATTTCGATCGGATGTTTGAAAGAGCAACGGCATTCAATGGAAACATTAGCAACTGGAATGTGGAAAATGGAATCAGCTTTTCCGAAATGTTCCTCCAAGCAGAGTCTTTCAATCAGGATTTGTCTTCTTGGGACCTTGGATTCAATTACGATGATGGATTCAATCAGGATATGTTCTCGAAGAGCACCCATGACATGTTCAAAGACGCAACTGCTTTCTTAGCAGACCCGCATTATCTTTCCAGATTGCCAATAGGAGTTGATATTCTCGCTCGAAGGGATGTTGGAGATCCATGCACCATGAATGAAGAATGCGTGGCTACGCCCTACCCCAATGGCGAGCAGTGTCTTCCTGATCCTTGGTCTTCCCGCGACCTTAAGTGCGCGGATGCTCCCGACGTGCAGTGTCTTCCGTCGGATAATGACCCTAACAGCAGCATGGAATGCACCGTCGTTCCATATTGTTTCGAGACTTACGAACAGGCACTCGTCTCAGCTAAAACGTATACGATCGGAGAAAATGTCCCCATCTACGGCAACACTCTCTGCGACTGGTGCTTCGGACCCACTGTCACGAGCTTGGAGAGGCTGTTTGACCCGAGCTTATTGTTGGAGGGCGTGCCTCCCGAGAGAAAAAACTTCACTGAAGACATCTCCTGTTGGGACGTCTCGGGAATCACCAACTTTCGGAACATGTTTTCGGGGGCGGTATCGTTCAACCAAGACATTGGCACCTGGAACGTGGAAAGAGGAATCATCTTTGAAGGCATGTTCTCCGACACGGAGGCTTTCAATCAGGATTTGTCCTCTTGGAACTTAGGTACTAATCCAGGAGTAATCACCTGGCGCATGTTCATGTATGCGACCGCGTTCGACCAAGATTTGTCCTCTTGGAACGTAAGTAACGCAAAGCTCCGTCACAGTGACATGTTTCTAGGCGCAACTGCTTTCTTGGAAAACCCAGCCAATCGTTCCAGAGTGCCGTTTGGATATGATCTAACTCAAGATATTGGGTGGTAGGAGCGTACGAGGATGCGACCTGGACCACGTAAAGAAACACACAAATACATATAAATATATGATACGATGCGCATCCGCAAAGCACGAAACAAGTATAAAGATAACATGATGCGGCCGGTCACGTAAATAAGCACGAAACAATTGAGATAACACGTAGATAAAGCAACAAATACCTACAACAAATAATGCTCGGAAGACACCACTCTTGGCGACATCATAATTTATCGAATCGATCGATCATCGATCGGCATTAGCGATTGGACCATAGGTGTTGCATGGATCAGCAGTCGTCGATGTGTTTGCCAACTACTAGAGAGAGAGAGAGAGAGAGTGGTCTACTGAGGTACTCTAGAGAGGTAGCTTGAGACTCCATACAATAATGATTTGAGCTTCACTGCTCCTTTTAAAATCCCTCCACTTTTATATCTCTGGCAGGCACTTTTATATCTCTGGCAGTAGCAGTGCTAAACACTTCGAGTACAGTAATCGAGCGTACGCGGGCGCACGGGGCCGATGATTCATTCGCTTGGCAATGGCCCCGATCAATATCCGACTTTTCAAAGACAGTACCTATTATATCCAATACTGCGGAATCGCCCATACCCCCGTGCTGCTGGCTGGATCGAACAGGCCTCCCTCCAGCCACAGTCTTCCTCCTGGCCAATCGGGGAACCATCCAGTATATGCAAAACTAAACGCTTCTACATCGGCGAGTCCTAAAAGTCCAAGAAGCGTCACGATCGCCGCCCATCCCACCGCTTTACCATAAAGCAATTCACTTTTGAAGGTCTCCAAAGATTCCTTGTAGCTGTCGAGTTTGGCTTGGGCGATCTCCGGATCGCTCACCTCTGTCGATTGACTAAAGCAATCAAAAATAGCTCGGACTGCCAACGGATCGACTCTTTCGTTGGCTTGTTTGAACGCTTGATAGGTAATGTACCCCTTCCTGGCCCATAGATTGTTGTCGACGGGATATTTGGCCACGATTTGATCGATCGACAGAGGATTTTGCAATATAGCTTCGATATCTTTCACCTCCAAATCACGGGGATAACCACAAAGTGGACTAATACCAACCGTCTCGCCATCTGCATGATTATCTTGTCTCTTTGGATTATTGCGGTACGATTGAATTTCCCGAATATTGTTGAACATGCGAGGAAAGGCCGATCGAGCGACACCGGCGGCCCCCGATGCGCCAAACGCCCAGATGAAAAAATTCGTCCGGGCTGCCACTTGCTCGGCTCCCAGCTCGGATGCATCGAGATTTAGGCTGGAACTTTTCCGTGTTGATGATGGAGGTATCGTTGTTATTTGTGGGGCGAAGGCAGTCACCATCATGGACGAGCTGATCATGGAGACGAGGAGCGACAGGGAAAAGAACCGATGGCCAAGCATGATGGTAGACTACTAATGGTTTGAGGATGCAGTATTGGGCTTTGAAATGGCTTTGACCGACCACGGTGCAGCAGTCGTCAAACTTCCTCGAATTATATAAGCAGACAAGCAGAGAGTGCTTTCGATGCTTGATGCACTATCGTGCCTACTGTTTACTTTCACATCACGTTGTGGTCGCGATACCAGCACCGGAATGTAGTTTCTCGGAGGATGAAGAAGAAAGAAGATCGTGCAGCAATGAGCAATGACGTACTTGAACAGTACGCGTGTATGGGGAAACGGCTTGAAGCTTGAAATCCATTTTGTCGCGTGTGAATAAGAAACGGGCCAAGCTATTTCCTATTGCAAGCTTGGATATTTCCGCGGGACGGCGGGGGGACACGGGCAAAGCGAGAAGAAGTCCACCTAGTCTAATCTTTCCAGGGTAATAGCCTAGCTCACCACACTCTCTTCTCGTCGTCTCGGCTCGTGCTGGAAGTGTTTTCCTCTTTATTCGCTCGTCGTATACGCTCTCTGATCTTGTTACTAGACAGTTAGAAGGCTACGGTACGCATGATACAAAGAGATGTTGTTGTTGCGTTAACCTATATTTTAATATTAGCAAGCAGTAAAGTGCTGCTGCTTCGCTTCTTCGTGCGAGGGAGGGAGGTCGCTCGTTTCGAGTCCCGAATCGACAAGTCTGGCTGCCAACCGGGAAATTGAGTTTTGGGCTTCGTTCGTTTTTTTTTTCAGGCCACAAAAATCATTTCGGACGATGGCGCGATGACTCCTCCGATGGCGGAGCTTCATGCTGGGCGATAGCATCATTAACTTGTGCATGGTCTGCTTCTTCGTCTTCCTCATCTTCTCCACTATCTTCATCCAACCGAGAATCATCCCAGCTGAGAGCGCGAATGGAAGGAGGCGTCACCGAAAGATGAGGATGTTTGTGCAAGTTGGTGATCGTGGGCGATGACACCATCATGTTTTGGCGGCGGGGATTGTTCATCATGGCAGAGCGACGTGGTGTCAACGGACTTCGTCGATTGATAGGTGGTGGGGGAGGAGGCAACATGTTTGACTCCAAAACATCCAAATCGCCATCAACACCATCATCGTCCTCTTCGAGACGAACTACAAACCCATAGTCGTGGTGGTCTTGAATCATCATCATCGCCGCGTCTTGGTCTTGCTGGTCCGCATCGCCATCCAGGCTTTCCCAAATAGAGGAATCACGAGAATGGCCGGACAGCTCCGAAGCCGCCACCGAAGAAGAAAAGGAGCGGCTGGTCTTGGTCAAAGCAGTATTAGCAGTACCACTGGCTGTGGTCTTGACCACAATGGGAGGAGTCGACGGCTGTTCCGAAGCAAAAGAAGAAAGTCTTCGACGGGACATGATAATTGGAGACATACTGCTGCTTCTGCTTCTTGAGAAGCGTCTGCTGGAGCTTCCACCTCGAACAAGGCTGCTTCGTTTGTTGGGAGAGTGATGTGACTGCAGCTCGTGTTGGTGTTGCTGCTGCTCTTGAAAGTTGCGAATACTGGTAGATAATCGCTCCAAAGAATGCAAGGTACGGTCGGTAGCGGAAGAACCACCACCACTCATCTTGCGGGTGCCAACAATAGGCGATGAGAGATCGATCGAGGCGAAACTCGATCCACTCTTGGGAGGAGTAGGCGCCACCGAAAAGGACGAAGAGGCAAACGAGGACGTACTTTTGGGGGACAAGGGACTGCCGCTCACCACAGAGGATGTCATGCCCGAAGACGAATCGTAGCTCATTTGACTGCCGCTGCGGCTGCGAGTGCCTAGCTCGGGATCCGAGTTTCCTCGAGTCAAGCCATGGGCCGACGAGAAGCTGCGAATGGTACGCTGGTGGCGACTCAAGGACTGTTCCACCCTGGCTCGATGGAGGTCTTCTTCTAGCTCCCCAAATAAATCTTGCCACGTCTCGATTTGACGTTGATAGTCCTGTTGCTCTTCGATTTGCGCCTTGAAAAATTCCAGATCTGAAATGAGATAGACACCCATGCCAAGCAGGCACAAGGCTGTGGCGTATCCCGCCCAGGAACTGACCACGCGGGCATCTCCCCAGACAATCAAACCGGTGGCGGCATTCAGCAATATGCTTCCAAAGGTCATGGCAGGCAGAAACCGTCCGAGCGAGCGGACATGGCGGCCTTCCAAGTAGTTCTCGAGACTCCAGCAGATGATAATGATCCATGTCAGAGCAATCAGGCCCGTACGGAGTGGGGCGTCTTGGGGTTCGGTCAAGGTCGAGGCGGCCTTGCTGGCGGTCGCACTCAAGACAGAGCATGTCGTACTGACGAGCAAGAGAACCGTCTCGATAACGAGAGGTGAAGCAAACAAGCTTCTCGGGGTGGTGTTGTTGCTCGCTGATTCCTCGGTGCCTTCTTGCTGCTGCTGCTGCTGCTGCTGCTCTTTGTTCTTTGGCTGTTTTCGTCTACGACAGTTGCCAATCAAAAAGGACAACATGACAAGGAACGAGACGCTAAAGATCAAACAGAGAAGACCCAACCAAATCATTGCGAACCAGTTGCCACCCACCAACACTTTGATATCTTGTTCCTCTTGTGGTTCTCCCGGTCCCGTAATGGTAATGTAAAGGACGGCCGCAACCACCACCAAGGTAGCAATCTGAGCTGGCTTGTCAAAGCGTTCGTGTTGCAAGCACGTTCCAACAATCAGCATGTTAGAGAGGAGCTGCGAGGCAATGTAGGCGGGCCAGTAAATCGAGACGGGTCCGAACCAAGGCGCCACAAAGATGCAACCATTGGCAATGATTTGAAAGACAAGAAAGCAGGTTAAGATCCAATACGTTTCCCATTTCTTGTTCATTTTGCTTCCTCGGGTGCTGTTGTTGACTTTCACATCGTCGTCTTGGCCGAGACTCAACGCGCAAGATCGCGGGCGCTCTTGCGAATGTTCTTGCCGCATGGCTTTGCGGCGTCTCGCTAGTTGCAACACTACCACTTTGCCGGCAATGGTAAAGATAGCGGCCAAGGCTGAAAACAGCAAGCACAGAAACAAGTTTTGTTCAACCATGATTGTTGTTGTGAATGTGGCAGCGGCAGTTTGGAGATGAAATTGCAGAGGCCGAGCGCCGCTTCCTTCTTTTTCTTCTTCATAAAACCCAAAAAATGGCGACCATCACATCCTCGGCGGAAGAGCGATATTCTTGAGAAGCTTCTTCGGCTTTGGAGGATCCTTCTCCTTGATCGCTTCGAAAAGATATTATCCCGGTACAATTTCTACTAGATCCTCTGTACAAACGTATTCGGATCCTATTCATTCAACGATACTTACTGATACTTGGGAAAGAACGTGCTCTACCGGTACCGTATCCATCTGCCTGCCACGTCTCCTCTTGAATCGGAACTGTGTCTGGTACTAATGCCTCTGATTCCCACTTTGCTTATGGCAAGAGGGGCCGCAGTGACGTTTTGCTGACGCATAATCTATCAATGAGGTACTAGTCCACAGTAGAGATGGGATGTCGGATGTGGGATTGATGGATGGACGACCCCTGGAAGGATGGATTTTTGTCTTTGAGAAGCTTTTTGTTGGTGTGATATGATGAGCTCGATCGCGAGATCGGAGGTTCGGATCGTCGAACAATAAAAACTTGAAAATGGATACATATTTATTATTGCCCAACGTTCGTAAAAATACACGTCATCATCAAAAGGCATCTGGCTGGAATTCTGCCCGTCCGTCTCCCGTTGGAAGGCGTCGAAACTTGGCGAAATAAGCCGCACCGAAAATAAAACAGGATGATGTAGCTATGATGCATGCTGAATGATGATGATTTGTGTTGAAGAGGGACTTCGAGGGGGCAGCTGAATCGGCACGGGCTCTCGAGACGCGATACGTCGCTTATCCCCCGAAGAGGGGTCTGCGGAGCTTTCTCATCCGGCTCAACATACAGCTCCTCTTCAAATTCCCATTGCTCTTCTGGATTCATCTTGGTACATAGCTTTTCCACAGGATTCTAGGTGAAAACCGGGTATTTGCGATAGTTGGCTTCGCGATTGGTGCCTTCGGGTATGTAGTTTTGTAGTTGCAGCCTTGGTTTTTAAAGGACTCATTCGAACGCTAGGACTTCCTGTCCGTCTTCCTTCCACGGGTGACCTGTCGATTGTGGGAAGCGCTGAGATTGATTCATTTCCGCTAAATAAAGAGAGATACTGTAGATTGAAACTCATAATATCCAGTCTCCTCCATCACTCTGCCGTTCAGCTTCTCCAGAATAGAGCGCTAGAAAATTACCCAGTCTAGCTAGTACTGCAGGATGCAGATTGAAAGCGCTCTTTCGAATGTCAAGGCAAAGTAAGTAAGTAGGAGAGTAGGAGAGCATGGCGCTTACGTGTTTCTCATGCACGCCTCTTCTCTTCCATCGTAGATACGAGTTGTTGGAAGTCATAGGCTCCGGTGCCTTTGGAGTCGTTCGAAAATGTCGGAATCGTCAAACGGGAGAACTGGCGGCGGTCAAAACGATTGAAAAGGCGCGAGTGGAGAATTTGGAAAACTTGCAACGGGAGATTGAATTGCTTCGAGAAGTCCACCATCCACATATTATCGAATTGTATGACGTCTACGACGATGCCTTGAGTCTTCATTTAGTGACGGAATTATGTACCGGAGGAGAATTGTATGACAAAGTGATTGAAAAGGCCGAGAATGACGAAGGACATTTTAGTGAAGAAGATGCTGCCATTTTGATTCGGGATATTTTGGATGCAATCCGGTACATTCATGATGAATTGAACATTGTCCATCGGGATCTCAAGCCAGAAAACTTTTTATTAAAAGATGAGACGGACGATGCGGATATCAAGATTATCGATTTTGGATTGTCGAGACGAAACGATGCTCCTTTTGGACTCATGAGTAGTCGAGTAGGTACGTACTACAGATACGAAGTGATATTTGATACGACACAAGAACTCACCCCAATCCATCTATATAGGAACTCCATATTATGTAGCTCCAGAGGTCTTGACCGATAGTTACACATTCAAGTGTGATATTTGGTCGATAGGAGGTGAGTGAGTGGTAATGATGATGATGATGTGGTTTCCTCTTTCGACAGACTTGCAGGGTCAAGTGCTGATAGAACTGTTTCTGACGCACAACAACAACAACAACAAAAATCCTTGCTCCTTCTTGCATATTAGTCATTACGTATATTCTTCTTTGCGGATTTTGTCCCTTTGCTGGAGATGATGACATGGAAACAATTTATTTGGTCGAGAACGCGGCACTGGACTTTCCTTCGCCCGAATGGGATACGATATCGAACGAAGCCAAGGATTTTGTACAATCCCTGTTACAGAGAGAACCCTTTATGCGTCCGACCGCCGCCGAAGCATTGAAACATCCATGGATTGCCAAATATTATGTGGTGCAACCAGGAATTCCTCCCCCGCGGCCCTTTCGTTTCGGAAGTAGTACTAAAAGTAGTGGCAGTCTTCGGCTCAGCGATGGGAGCACTGATGAGCAGCACGTACGGGCTCAATCCGAGTCGATCGAATTGCGTTTGGACAGTACGAGGCGTACCGCCTTTCAAAAATTCTTGGCCTCGCTCAAGATTAAAAAGGCGATTACGGGGGCGGCGCAATTGTTAACACCCAAGGAAGCGATGCAACTGGGAGAAGTCTTTCGAAAGGTCGACAAGGATCAGGATGGTAAAATCTCGGTAGAGGATTTGGACGTGGCAATCCAAAATCAAGGATTCTCCCACTCGGTCAAGGAAAATTTGACCCAAATGAGAAACCATCTGCAAACCTACTCCAAAGTCAAGTTCGATATTCGACCTTATATTGGGCTAGTCGCGCAACGAGCGCATTCGGATTCGACGGCAGAAGAACGAGTGCTGAATCCATTGAAAAAGTAGTATTCTACTAGCTAGGCACTACTGTACGTAATGTAATAGACATGATGATTCTAAATGCGGTCTACGTTTAGAACCATGTTTGTTCTACTTTAGTTGTTTGGATCGCGCTTGCCATACGGTCTTGTTGAGCGTAGCCCACCGTTTCATAAACGGTTCAGATTGGTATCGATCCCAAATTGGCACCGAACTCATCATGACAAAGGTTTGGAATTCAGTCAGGGAAGGGAGGACCACTTGATGTTGGACCAATGTTTCAAGAGCCGCCTTGGCCTGGTCGTCTTGGTTGCACGTCATGTGCGCCGCCGCCAAGACGCAAAGATCTTGGACCCGCGTTTCTTGACGCAGACCGCCACGGATGGCATATCCCAACTCTACGGCCGCTTGGACGGACTCTAATGTACCATGGCGGTCGCCTTGACTAGCACGTTGCAAGGCGTCCATCATGTGAATATTATACATGGTTTGCTGGAAGCGATCGGGGACATCATGACTAGTATTTCGATGTGTCTTTTGGATCTCAGCTCGACGAGAGGGGGATATAGCATGACCCAGTCGGAGAGCTTCCTTCACTTCTTCATTCATGGCTTGTAGCTCCGGATTTTGGCGCATCCAATGACACCATTCGCATCCACATTCAAAACCCTTTCCGCCACTCCAACGTTGAAATCGTTCCTTTCGGTCTTGAAACGAAAGCGCTGGGTGAACATAACTAATGCACAACTCGCTGCCCTTGGCAATGGGCTTGGAGGCATGCACAAACATGTAATTGCCAATCTGAGCCCACGTACAATTGGGAGTACAAGAGTGATTGAACATCGACTCGCGCAGCCACAGCCCAACACCGAAAAAGTCGTCGCTGCTGTCCTGTTGTTGTTCCGAAGGAGATTTTAGCTCAAATGGAGACGCCGGACCATTGTCCAAATCAACTCCAAATCGATTGGATTCCAAAATGGAACGTATCTTGGCCAAATCGATAATCGTTTCTGAAGGTTCAGTGCTCTTCGCGTCTGTCGTCGGTGTCTTGGTGTTGTCATCTGCGGTGGTGGGGACCTCGCCGGCGGCTTCCAGACAATAGAAGGCCTTGCCAAGGGATGGATTCTTGAGAATCATGGATACTGCCTGATGAACTTGACTCACTTCATAAAGATACTTTTTGCGAGATGCATCATCATGATCATCGGCGGAACTGTGCTGGTAATAGGCAAACGCAAAGGAGCGCGATGCCGTCAACAGAGTGCCTTCGGAAATATCTTCCTTGGCCAAAACTCCACGATAGGTACCTCCATCAGAGGGACGAACCACCGTCACACCCAAATCAATTTGCGGGGAGAGATAGTCGGCATGGAAGGGAAGGATGGGCGACAAGGTAGCTTCTCCCAACATTTTCGAAATGTTGTACATGCCCCGACTCTCCATAATCGCTTGGAGACACTCACCCAGTAGACTTTGTAAGGAGCCCGAATTCTTGGGATATTTTTGGCGGAGATCCATGACAATATCCTTGGCTTCGTTGGGTTGATTTTGATATAACAATGCTCGGGCAAGTCGAAATTGTGCCTTGAAATGGTTTGGGTCATATTGGTGAAGGATTTGCCTCGAAAATGACTCGGCTTGTTCGTATCGTCCCGATTGCAAGCAAGCCTCGGCCATGTTTCCCAAACACGAAATGGCAATATCCTTGTCATCATCCCCCGGTGATGATTCAGTAGATGCTACCTGGAGGGCTTGTTGGTAGAATCTCAAGGCGGCCAAGTATGCCTTTTTTCCAAACGCTGCGTTTCCTTGATCTTTGAGTTGGGCCGCAGTCGAGTTTCCATCGTTGCTTGTTGGAGTAGGGGTCGGATGGTCGGATGGCAACAATGTCTCCCTGGCTTTGCGCCAAGCGTTTTCATTTTCAAAGATTCGAATACATTGTGGATTATCGCACCGCAACATGAGGAGAGGTCGAGCTGCTGCTGTTGTTGTTGTTGTCGACTTGCTTGTTTCCCACATGTCATTGGGCACCAACAAAGGATGATACAAGGCCACGTAGGAACCCATGGGTAATTCCAAGTCCAGCGTACTAGTATCGGCATTCCCAAGGTATTCGTCCTTGCTCGAAAGTGGTAAATAATTCCACAAGGACAATACCATGCTGATCGCGTGGTTGGTCTCTCCTTCTTGCAGTAAGCTCCAAAGTCCAGTGGTGGAATGCTGTTGCGGTTGCTGCTGTTGTTGTTGTTGTTGGAAAGGGGGTCGAATTGTTCGTGCAAACAAAATCCGATCCGACCAAACATGATTGACTTGGGTGGCCATTTCTACCAAATCGATAGTAGTCTTGAACAACTTGTTGTTTGACTTTTCTGGCACTATTACTAGCGGCCCTTGTTCTATCGGTGGACGCCCTGTCATAAACCATTGGCGACCGTGACCGTGTTTCGCATTCTTCTTATTGTGTTTATTCTTGATCGCCGCGTTTCGTGCTTCTTGGTCGTAGTCCGATTCCACCACGGCACAGTCGTAGTTGTTGTTTTCTAACAACGATACGGAAAAGACCTGAGGAGGTACTGCTATCCTGCTCGCGGATCCTGTTAGCCCGAGCTTTTCAATTTGCTCTTCCAAAGACATATTGTTAGGATATGATCTCTGCTTGATGTGGCCGCACTGATATTGTTCTCCGCTTTTTAGGTAATACGTGGTGTGTGCCTTTTGCTGTGAGGATCCGCAAACGGAAACGAAAAGACAAGATACATATCACGAAATCGAAAAAGGTGATGTGCGGTTCACGAAGAAAAGCGCGGGCGCGCCTTTTTGTAGAACGGGTAATGAGCCTTAGTAAATGGTCGGTGATGTGGGCGACTCATTCGAATAAGCACCTCTCATGTGCAATGAGCAGTGGCCAGTGTTTGTTCTCAATTCTACGTGCTAGCTAGCTAGAGCAGAGTATCATACCGGCACGAGACTTCAATCCACCACGGAATGCCCTTGCCTGGTTATTGTGCTTTTTAGTTTGTTCCCTCGTGTAGAGAGAGTTTATAGTACCGGCTGCAATAGCTATACTTAGCGAGTGCTGCTGCTCGTGCTTGCATGATTCGTCGCGATCCAACCAAACCAAATGATGCTTTTCGGTGTTGTAACAACTCGCTCGTGCTTCGATCACCGCACATCCCGAATTTGATCCTCTCTTAGTGCCAGTAGAAGTAGAGAGTACTACAGTAGCCTGTTACTAGCCTACGTCAATCCAAGGGCCGTTGCACGTGAAACTTCCCAGACTTGAGCCAGCGAATGAAATTCGCCTTTTTCTCCAAACCCATCAAGACCCAGAGAAATGGCTCGTTCGTAAAAGTCTCGATCAAAAGTAGTACCGACTGCCACGGAATCCACTGTGCTCCCCGAGATACTGCAGGGTACTTGCGAAAGCTCCAAATCTTCGAGCAAGGTCGAATATGGAACTTTCCACAACGGATACTCCAACTGACAAGAAAACTTGTCCAACGTCTTGTCCCGCCACTCCTTGATGTGCTCCAAATGCAAATCCCCAAAGACCAAACTCTCAATTTTACTAGGTGAACATTCCTCTCGCACCAATGCGAGTCCTCGTTCGATCCTTTCTTGATATGTTTCTCCACTCCCCCTACGTAGGGGGATACCAACGAGAGTAATGTTCAAATGCTCGGCTTGCCGAATCACTTGCTCAATCTTGACATTTTGATGGGCGATATTTCGTGTCGTGGCATCAAAGGTAGTCAAGAGTATCAAACCAAACAACGGTCCTTGTTCTTCATTCTTCTTCTTCTTGGCGTTCAAGTAGTATTCACGGACCAGTGCTCGAATGGTCAAGAAGGAATCCTTGCCGCCGCTAAAGAATAGTACTTTGATCTTGGCATTGTCTTGAATGGAAAAGAGGGATGACTCTTGATGGTGGGTACTAGAGTCGTCGTCAGTATTTGTTGTTGTTGTTGTTGTTGTGGTTGTTGTACTCTCCTCTTTCATTCGGTACAATATCGACGGTTGTTGAATCCGAGCCGCCTTGTCTTTCACATTCTGGTGACTGAACGGACAATGTCGACAACCACTTCCACAACACCAGCCACGTTCTTTATGACCCACCGCTGTAAATACAGTATATCCCGTCACTGGATCCAAGTAGGTTTTCTCGCCTTGTTGACACGCACGTTCGTGCGCAGCGGCAAATCCCTCCTGTTGGGCGGTCGTGGACGAAGAAGAACAGCATTCGCCTCCCATGAGGTCTTCCATATCTATCACAAGCGGCTCGGCAATATCATCCTCATGGGGGGTGGTGGTTGTTTTTAGTTTCTTGGCTACTATTCCCGAGTGTGCATCATCATGGTCATGATCATGATCATGATCATTGTCATCATTGTCATCGCCAATAATATTATCCATGACATTCACGTGCTTCCAAGCCGTAGCTTCTTCCTGTTTGTCCAAAAATCCCAACGCATCAATCGCTTCTAGAACCTTTGGTTGATCTTGATAGGCACATTTGGCCAATACGACCGCGCCTTGCAACAGGCTAGGCCCTGGTTGGGCAATATAAATATTCCCATTGCAGGCATACACACGTTGCTGCTTTCCGGCACGAAGCTTCTGAAAGCGTCGTGCCTGAGCGTGGACATCTTGGACGTTGCGGGCCAAATCAAATCCGCAACACCCCACGACAATCACATCTGGATCACAAGCACTGCTTTCAATAAACGACCATTCAATTTGTTTTGACTTTGGTTCTTCTTCTTGGTCATCATCCTTTTGTTTTTGTTTTTGTTTTTGTTTGATCGAATTGGCATTGATCACTCCGGCATGGTCCATCATTTGATACGTCCAATGTCCTCCATCAAAGGGCGGATCCAACCATTCCAAAATGAGAAGGCGTGGCGGTGTAGTATCGTCATCGGAACGATTATTATTATTCGTCCGATGGATAGCCTCTTGCAATTGTTGAAATTGGGATAACCATTGTGTCTTCAAGGCTTGGCCCCGTTCTTCGACTCCACAAGCACGGGCGACGGTCACAAAGGTTTCGGCCACCTCTTCCAGCGTATGGGGTTGCAACGAAACGACTTGACATTTCGATACTGATACTGATGATGATGATAATGATGATCCCTCTTGTTGTTGGTGTTGTTGTTGTTGTTGTTGTTGTTGTAACAAGACTTCTTGAACATCCTTGACGGTAGGAGCACAAACGGCACATAGATTTTGAGTAAAGATCACCGTTGGTTGGGCTGCCGCGAGTTCCTCTGCTAACAAGGGATACAAAGAGGGAATGCTGTCTTGGAGGGCCGCCGCCAGACCTGATGATGATGATGATGATGATGGAAGTGGACAAACGGCAGATGTAAGAGCACTAGCTTTAGCTGCTGCCGCATCTTGTACCGCTTGGTGGATATCTTTTTGAGAGGTTACAGTCAGTCCATTCTTGGTCAAGGTGCGAATGTGGGGCGACGCAATCAGGAGTGGTTCCACCAATTCATGGCATTCATGCGTGACTCCAACCAACGAATCTTGCAATCCAAGAGCTAGACAAATGGCCGTCGCCGAAGGTTCCAAGCAGGCAATTCGAAGAGGGGAACTACTACCGGTAGTAGTAGTCTCACTCATCATAGAGATGATTAATGATGGTTATGAAGAAGTAAATTGGAGAGTAGTACCTCCTGTAGAGGGGTCGGGAATGAAGGAAAAAATGGACTCTTGCCGCGTCTCTCGCCCATCTTTTTTTCGCGCCCTTTTCTTCGTGTGGAAGAAAAGATCTTGTGGATTCCACGTGGCACTTCGTGACGCATGCACGTGCTTCGAAAAAAAGATCCCACCGACCGACCGACGAAGCAGAAGGAGGACAGAAGACAGACGCGCGAGAACTAAAACCAATCCAGTGAGTCGAATCATCATCAAATCATCAACTACTACTGCTGTATCACCGCCGCTCTCCATAGAGCTAGTAGAGCAGTTCTACTTACGACGCTCTATTTGCTATACTATCTATGTTTGACACTCAAACCAAGGTAAATCATAGTTGGTATACCTGGTATTTGCATTGGTGAGTATAAGTAGGAGCTACCAGTACAGTGTGCTCTACTAGTAGTACTAGGGTATTTCTCCTGTGGTTCGTCCCGAGATTCGTCTGCAGTCGTCGAGGAGTGAACCTGCGACAAGTACACCAGTATTGTAGTAGTCCTGACTGTCATCTACTACTACTAGCTAGCTAGCTAGTCCACTGTTCTGAGCTACTACTTATCAAATCGTCACACGGAGTCGCTTAGTGGACCACTCTTCCTCCTTGCTGCTGGCACAGTCCTCGTTCTTGTGGGTGTCCTCGCCGGGGTCCTTCTTCTTCTTCTTTTTCTTCGACAAAGCTTTGAGAACCAGTTCCCGTCGCGACCGAAACAAATGACTCACTTTCAGTCGGGCCGTCTCATCGTCCATCACTAACCATACTCCCGACGACGAAGACTCGTTTGAATGATCATCTTGATCTTGTAGTAGTAGTTGTTGTTGTTGTTTCAGAAATCGACCACCTCGTTCCTCTTTGATAGTTTGCACTATTTGTTGCGTCAGCTCTGTCTTTTTGGCGCGTCGTCCGGCCTCATATTCGGGAACAGCGGCATCGACCAGACGGCGGAGTACCATATTCCCTTGATGGGCATTGATTGTGGTTCCTCGGCCCAATAAAATATCCGACAACGAAGGGACAATCACAATACTCATTGGGGACTGATGATACGAAGACGACGACGACGACGAAGATGAAGACGACGACTGGTTGTTTCCCCTTTGTCGTCCATGGTCTGCCGCAGCAGCAGCAGCAGCAGCAGCAGGACTGTCGACGAGGCCCCAACGAATTTGAGTCAACGACCGAAGCTTTCCCTCTCGCATCATCTTTTCTTGCGTGGCCCGCATTTGGATCCAATCATGATGCGGTTTCAAAATCAATTCTCGATGTACATTGAATGGTAGAGCGTGGTCTGGAATTCCAAAGCCCAAAAGCGTATATAGACATTCCATATGGGTTCCGAAATGAAGCTTGTTCCGTGCCCGAAAGTGTCGCGGCAATAGTTTCAATCCCATTTGAGTAATGAATTTGAAGCGTTCATCGGAAAAGCAATGATGCAAGACTACATATTTGACAGGTGCCGCCAAGAGTGCTTTGACGGCCACGGGAACCAATGCCATGTCAAACACTGGTCGGGGATGGTCGCCCGACTCGAACGAAATCAACGCGACACCCCGTCTCTGTGTATCTTCGTCCTGCGCCATACTCCAGTTTTCGTACATGTACATTCGTCCCTAACATAATAAATAAAAAAGAGGAACAAAAAGTGGAACAAGTTTTTTTGTTGTTGAATGATGTGAGTATTTCATTCACCCTTGACTGAAATCACTGGAGAATACTAGAGTAGCAATAGACTACTATAATAGTAGTAGTAGTCCACTTACCAAACTTTCGGGAGACTCGAAGTGAGTCAAATGAGGCGAATTCAAATAGAGACAGCGGCCGGATCGATCTCGGCGCGGCAGAACTTGATTGCAACCTCTTCTCATGCTTGCTAGATCCCCTGGCGTCAACATGGCTTGAGTGATATCTTGACAGAGGTAGGATTGATCACTATTGGCATCATCATCATCGCCATCACCATCATCGCTCCGCTGGTGGTTCGCACCAAAACACCACGCCTTCATATCAAAGAATCGAACCATCCGAATGGCCGCCGCCTTGGCATCAAATCGTTCGGCCCTTAAAAATGCCTTGTAGAAAAAAGGGGAATGCACATAATCATAATCCTGTAGTTGCGCCCTGACAAGAGGCCCACAATTGATGTTGTTGTGCTGATTGCTGTTGTGACGAGAATTTTTATTCTCGTCAAACGCCGACACTAGCACTTGGAGTTCCTTTTGGAGTGCATCGAATGACTTCTTCAAGAATTCTGGAGTTTCTTCCATCACTTCTTCTACACCATGGACTTCATGATACACTTGATCCCGATCTTGTAGAGACATGTTTTGCAATGCCTCGGCGATATACGCATGCGAGGAGGATTCATCGCCTCGTTCGTCTCCTTGATGATGATGATGATGGAGTGAAGCAGCATGTGATGATGTTGGGAAAGATCGAAAGGACCAAGACGGTGTTGCCGAATTGTTCGAAGAATACGATGCCGAAATCATTCTGCTGCTGGTCTGATGATTATGATGATGATGATGCTCTGCGGATGATGGCTGTGAAGCATCAGCCGTTGCTTTCCCAGTGACATTCCAGCCACCAGTACTATCGAGAGTTACTATATTATTGTCGGCCTGACCGTTGCAAAAAGGCATGCTACTAGCTAGCTACCGGTAGTACTTGCTCATGGGCGCTCGCTTGCAGGGTTGTTTGCTTTTACGAAGAGACAATATGATGCTCTGCATGCGGGGAACCTGCTCCCTGATGAGGATAGAGGGGAATGATGTCAAAATAAGTAAAATGTGCGCTATTTGTGCGTTTTGTGCACAAAAAAGCTACATATCGCGGTGAATTTAGTACAGTAGTTGTTTGGTACTAATCTAGTTCTTTGATTCTTCTTCTTCCAGAACGCTCACGACTCACGAGTACGACTCAACCAGGCCCCATTTTCTGGTGGGGGTAGCGCGTCATCTAGCTAGTAGAAGGGCCCTCTACTAGTAGTAGAGTAGAGAGTAGAGAAGAATGGCTACCAGATAGAGTAGATTATGTTGTTAGGTACTACCGGTACAGTAGCAACCTGAATGCAGAGATCTGATCATGTGTTCTTTTAGGATACAGGAGAGACCACACCAGCGTGGCTGCAAGAGTGATCGTAACGACCGCATATCGGAAGAACGTCATCTTTTCTCATTGTATAGATAGTCCGACGAGAGCTACGAACGACCATTAGGTACTACTACTACTAGTAGAGTCTTATTGGCCCTCTCAATATGTTCTCTCTAAACAGCAATATGTTCTTCCAACAACATTTGGTGAGCAAGAAAGTATGCCAATTCATCGTCGATCAATCGCCCAAAGAGCCTGAGATCAACTGGGTCGTCCATCATGGTTGACAAGGGCAACCAATGAACTCGTAGATACGAGGCATGATTCCAAAAATCCCAATCCAACATAGCCGGCATGTTGGTGCTTTTGGTAGATTTAGGATTGTCGTTGTTACTGACGAAATCGTCAATGTCATTGAAATACAAGATCAAACAGGAATTTCTTTCCAGAAACATGGCGGTCGAGGCGGATCCTCCAATCACAGTAACAAAGATGGAAGAGTCTTGCATGACTTGGAGTTGCTCTTGTAGAGAAAGATTCACCAACTGCACGGCTTGGACATTGACCAAACTCGTTGGATAGCGAGATTGCAATAGCTTGATTTGAGACGAAAAGTCTCGTTTTCGGGATGGATTGTTGCTGGAATTGATGGAAAATGTAATCGTCAAGGGCAGTTTTCTCTTTCGGTCCTGATGGATGGGCAATCCCATGTTCCTCAGCATGAAATTCCGAAATCGCCAAAAGGCCATCCCACGCCCTACATTACGCACGGTCTTATAATCTTCCATCAGTTGCCCGTGTTTCTTGACGCCATGATCCGTCAGTATACCAATCCCCATGAGACTATTTGCTGCACAAACGAGCTTGGTTTCTGGCTCCACGACCTGGTGGCCGAGATGATGGTCCTTGATACCCAAGTAAGATCCTTCTGCATTTACCAAGGGAGAAGTAACTCCCAAGAGTGGCAAAAACTTTTGAGTAAGTTTGTAGCAAGCATCCTTTGAATTGGTCGAGACACAGTCGGTATCCAAATTCGTCAAGAGAAGACGAGGATAATTGTCGTGTTGGCCTGGTTGTTGCGGTTGTCGCGGCCCGTAAAAGAGCTCCATCAATGTGTAGATAGGCAAGAAAAAGTCCCACAGTAAATGCCCTGGATTGTTGGCGTTGGGGACTTCGGCAAAGTAGGGGAGCCATACAATGTTGGAGGGCAACGAGTAGTAAGAAGTAGTAGTAGTAGTATTACTAATCGCCAAGTCCGTTGGAAACCATGGCTCTGCATGTCCTCTGCGAATCGATTGCCCCATCATGACACCGAATGTATTATCCTTATCTTTGCCGTCAGCTGCAGTAGTGAGAGTAGTAGTAGGTAGTGTGGAAAGAGTATCTGTGGGCGGTCGCGAAGACACTTGTAGGCGTTTGGACGAAAATTCTTCTTGAGACGACGACTCGTCCAATGTTGTGTTCGGCTGAAAGACAAATTGGTGCGTCTCGACATTCATACACATATTTTCAATCTGACAGGACCGATAGTTGGGAGCATCCCATTCCCAATTTTCTCCAATACAATGCACGTTGGAGGGCAAAGGCGATCGATACACTAGATTGACAGGATGAGCCCCATTGAAGGTCCAGTCCTCCTTTCCGACTGAATCCGAAATCGCACAGACTCTTCGTTTCTGTATTTGAATGATTTGTTTCAAAAGCGACACCAACGAGTCCAGATCCTTAGTAGTACTAGCAGGAGTAGTAGTAGTACTATCGCCATTTTGGCTTTTCATCTTGCTTCTGCTTGGTAGAGCAAGCCAATGAACTTGAAGATGTGATATTTGGTTCCACCATCCAAAATCCGGATAGATTGGATGCTGCCCTATTCCGGGCGGGTCTTGGGGACGACGCTTGGGTATTTGGGTAGCATTATACAGCAGCACCAAGGTCGAACCTCGTGGCATGAAGAATGCTGGCCATGTCCACTGGTCTTGGTCCGCGGGAGCCACCCAAACGTTGGATTGTTGGGCCACTTGGAGCATCGCAAGTTGCCGACGACGACGATGATTCGTGGTAGAGGATGATGGTGTTGACGATGATTCCACTTTTAAGAGATCCTCCAAGCTGTCAACTTGCCATTCGGAAGTCGCGTTCTTTGGAAAGGCACGATGTAATTCCTGGGAAAGAATGGATGTCCACCAGGACGATGAAGCAGAAAAAGAAGAATCATCGATCTTCTCTTTGGGAACCGCTCCTATTACTCCCATCGCCAGTACGGCTCTGACTTTTTCCATTCGTTCAATCGATATTGCATCCTCGTTATTATTTAAGAAGGATGAAGAGGATACTGATTTTTTTTCTAGGACGGCGTTTCGAAATTCCCACAAGGTGGCTCCTCGACCGGCATTATGAACGGCTCGATTTTGATGAATCGTATAATCTTTGGCATCATATCCTCGCTTCGATAGCCCCGTGGCAGATAATAATCCCATTCCTGCGGCGGCCCGTTTGAGACACAAAGGACGACGATGACGACTACTACTACTACTACTCCGATTGTGGCTGTTGTTGTTGTTGTGGTGGTGGTGGTGGTCAATCATTCGTTCCTGAATGGATTCCAAAGACCATCCCATGAGTTCTTCGACACCCCATTGAAGCCATGATATTGATGTTGTGGATGTGGATGATGCAAGACGAGGATCATCATGGTCATGCAATAGATCCTTTTGAACCGTTTCATGCTGTTGATCTTGATCTTGTTTTTCAAACAATCCCAATGAATCATCCAGAGGATCATCATTCAACAGATAAATTCGAATAATCTGATTCGTTTGTGAGGATGATGGATCATCTTGCTCTTGCTCTTGATGATGATGATGATGATAATCCTGCCATCCAAACAATCCCAATAAATTATAAATGGGCAACAAGACTTGTGTCAATAATTCCATCGTCTTGTCATCGTAGTCAGCATCGTCATCTTCATCATGATCGTTCTTGTTGTCGGTTTTCGTCGTCTGCTTGGTTTTGGTCGAAAGAAAGTACGATGGGACATAAATGAATACTCCAATGATGTCATCGGTGCTGGCGTCGTCGTCGGGCGGCAACAAGGGTGGCGGTAGTGGTAGTGGTAGTGTTGCTTTTGATGATGGTCCTCCTCCTCCTCCTGCTGCTCCTCTCACTATAATTTTTTGAGGTGTCCACATGTAGGTTTGTTTCCGAATATGAAACGGAGTTGCGGCAATCGGTGACACGAAACTGGTTGTTGTTTGATTATTATTATTCGTTTTCCAAGAAGTCGAACGCCGAGCGTACTTGTGTCGTTGGAGCCATGCTGCTTCCTCTTGTTCTTCCTCTTGTTGTTGTTGTTCATCTTGTTGTTGTTGTTCTTTTTCAGGAAAATACAAGGTCCACTTTCCTCCCGCAGTCGGGTCATCATCATCATCATCATCATGATACTCTCGACAAATATTTCGATATTGACAGGATCGATACAGCCATGCCGTGTGTGGTAAAAAGTTGTCACCGATGCAATGAATATGAGAAAAGAATGATAAGGAAGAAGAAGAAGAAGAACGATGATGATCATATTCATCATTCGGATTCTTCCGAAAAGACGATGATGATGATGATGATGATGATTCTTGTTGTTGTTGTTGCTGTTGTTGTTTCTTGGAAGAAGAAGAAGAAGAAGGGATGATGTCATGTTGCAATGATGAGGAGAAGGGAATCCAACTGATGATTTGATTCTCAGCAGAAGCAGCAGCAGTACCAGCACTCGACAACAGACCCAGTTGGATCCATGCCGACACGAGCGCCAACCCGACCAACAGGCAAGCGAAAAGATGATGATGACGATGACCTCGACCCCGACGCCGCCGCCTCCTCCGCCACCACCACCACCACCATGAAGACGACGACGACGACGATGATGATGATGCACTACCACTCGTACTTTTAGTAGTTCCTCCTCGTTCCGCCGCCATCACCGCCGCCATCCAGTATGATTATCGTCAATCACTCCTTCTCTCTCAGAAAAAAGAAGAAGAAGATTGACTGACTGACTAGTATACTGACTGACTGACTGACTTCAAGCCATCATCATGGTCATCATCCTGCTGTGCTTGTTGTCCCAATTCTATAATACTTCTATAATGATGATGGATGGATGGGGGGGGGGGGTCAATGTGTTCTGTAGTTTTTGGTTGAGAGCGATGATACAATGTATGTAGAAGATGTGTTCATTCGTGGAGTGTCTTGTGATGAAAGAAAGATCACACGGATTATTCATTCTTCTTTTTGCGCGGGAAAGAAGGTAATAATCGACTCCTTCGAGTTGCGAAGGAATTATACGATGTCACGTGGAAGCATTTCACAGAAGACCTTGGAGAAGACCCGGAGGTTATCACGTGCGCTGATCGATGAGAATAGGACCGCGTGACATCAGGGATGAATAAATAACATGGGATGTGCAACGCCTCGTAGAGCACCGCGCACGGATCGCGTTCCGTTCGTGGAGTCCAGGAGCAAGACGGCCGCGCGATAGCTCGTGATGACTCCTAAAGCACGGAGAAACCTCGCAAAATACAAAAACGAACACGCCCCATACCGTGCACAGGCGATAACACGTGTTGTAGTAACTACCTGTCTGGCAATGTATTACTATCACCAAATTAATCGACTGACGTTACGAATCGTCTAAGTATCTTTTGGTTGAACGTGCTGCACCAAGGAAAGGATCTACAGAGCTGTTTATGATCATTTAGAGCTTGGCCAAATTTAACTAGTAATATCACGTTTGACGCACTCGCGTGTTGTTGCTAGTTAAATTTGGCCAAGCTCTAAATGATCATAAACAGCTCTGAAGGTCATACCATTGCACAGCACACTCTACCTAAACATATTTAGATGATTCGTAACGTCAGTCGATTAATTTGGTGATAGTGATTCATTGCCAGACAGGTAGTTACTACAACACGTGTTATCGCCTGTGCACGGTATGGGGCGTGTTCGTTTTTGTATTTTGCGAGGTTTCTCCGTGCTTTAGGAGTCATCACGAGCTATCGCGCGGCCGTCTTGCTCCTGGACTCCACGAACGGAACGCGGCCCTCTATGGGCGTTGCACATCCCAAGTTATTTATTCATCCCTGCGTGACATGATGTGACATCCTATCCACGAGCTATTGAAAACGACCTCTTGAATGTTTTGTGGTCGAACAAGTCATTCAAAACAACACAAACCACCGCACGAAAAGCTACCACTAAACTGACTGCGTAGCTTTTTGTGCGTATATATGTGGGATAAGTATTAGACCATGATGTAGGCGTCGCGAAGAAAGAAGAGAAATTATATGTGATGGATAGGATGCATGCTGCGTGTTGAAATATTGTTGTTGTAGTTGATGAAGAGAATGAGACATGGTACTTGTACTGTAGTCTACTGCTAGACCTGTTTGTTACCTTATTGATCTTGTGATTTCCGAGAACGAAAAGTCTACTATTATCTAGTTTCTTATTTTCATCAGTCATCTTCTTTTCTCTCATGAAGAATCTTCAACATCCTCCAAAAATAACCAAGACGAATCTTCTTCTTCTGCTCAACAACAACAGCCACATCAACAGCCACATCAACAACAACAACAACAACATTAACATCAACCATCCCCACCCAAGACGACGAATACCACGTGTCTTTTTATTTTTCCTATCGAGTGCATTATTATTATTGTTATTATTTTGCGATTCTTCACCAGCATCAACATCACCAGCATCATCATCACCAGCATCATCATCACCAGCATCACTCCTCAGCGTCATGACGACGACGATGATGATGACGAGGTTTCAAAGTAGTAGTGCTGTGATGGCACTTGGAAGAAGGGCGGGTCGTGGTGGTGGTTCTGCCCCCACAAGGCTCATCGTCTCGGCAGCACCCATTCGGATTCCAAGCAGTATTAGTAGTGCATCGATGCTACTTCGTTCTTCCAAGAATCATCATCATCGATTCTATTCATCCTCCAGGAGAGGAGGAGGAGGAGGTGGTGGATCTCAACAGCAACAAGAACAACAACAAAAGTACAACTCCGTCCTGTACTCTCAGCGGCGTTTCTTTGGTTCCACCACCAGCACCACTGGCAGTAGCAGCTCCTCAGACAAGAATAATAACGACGACGACTCCTCATCATCCAACAACTCTACCCAGTCGTCCACCACCGAGACATCCGAAGAGTTTTCTACTACTACTACTACTACTTCCGGCGACGAAACAACGTCCATTGAAGACGCAACCAAAACAACGGCAACAAAACCATCAGTGAATACTGCTGTTCTCCAAAAGAAAAAGTCGTCTTCTAGTAGTAGTAGTAGGAGCCGACGATTTCGTCAAGGCGTCGGAGACCTCTTGTCGGCCGCGGGTTTTATCTCCAGTTCCGTGCTGAGTATTGTCCGGGGGAATCCGGAACGAGTCTGGAAGCAAACCCAACCTCAGCTACAAGCCTTTCTAGACTTTTTAAAAGCTTCAGGGATTGATTTGGAATTGGAAGATACCTTTTTGAAATCCAAATCCGGAGCCTCCATGTCCTTGGCCTTGTTGGCCCGAGTCCATGCCCATTTGTATTTTAACAAGAACGACAAAGCGGAGGCAACAGAAGCAACAGCAACAGCAACATCCTCTTTACAACAACAACATTCTCCAGAATTTTGGAATCGCGCCCGAAGATATATGCGATATGCGACAGCCGTATATGGACCTGCCATGGTTCGAGCCGCACAAATCGATCTGGGTAAAAGTCGTATGCGGGATGTCATGTTTGGTGGACTCTTTGGTTCTCGATTTTTAGTATGGAGTACTAGTACTAGTACCGGTACTGGATTCTTTGGACAGAAGCAGCAGCAGCAATCCAAATCGAATAATACCACCACCACCACCACCACCAACAACAACAACAATAATATCAATAATAATCTGGAAGTCCTTTCCCAACATATTGGAGTACCGGCCCAAGATCTACTATGGGTCGAAGTGGATGTGAATTATGCGCCGGAATCAGATGACGACGATGATGAGGATGATGACGATCATTGTTTGCGTCATTTGGTGGCCATTGATCATACACACAAAGAAGTGGTATTGGCCATTCGGGGAACCTTTTCTTTACAAGAGATTGTTGTGGATATTGCCAGTTATTCCAAACAATTTTGTGGAGGAGAAGCTCATGAAGGCATGGCCGCCATGGCAGAACAACTCTGGAGCGTGGCGGGTCCGACGATTGTCCAGACGCTCCAGGAGCATCCCGACTATGAGTTGGTAGTGACGGGCCATTCGTTGGGAGCAGGAACGGCCAGTCTCTTGGCAGTATTGCTCAAACAACAACAGCTGCAACAACAACGAAATCAATACACCAGCAATACCCTTCTTCCTCCAGATACTTCTCTCCGTTGCTTTGCCTATGCCTCTCCTCCGGTCTTTACACCACTCGAGTTTATTCCTCAAGCCACCCAGGTGATTACCAATTTTATTCATGAAACGGACGTGGTTCCCTTTTTGTCCGTCTATTCGGTCCGCCACCTGATGGCGGACTTGCGAGCAATTCAATCCGCCACCTCGGGACTCTCATGGGTCCAAAAACTGGCCATTGTCAGTGGATCCCAACCCCTTCCGGAAGATCTCATTGATGCCGTTGTACAATCCTCTTCCCGTCCGATGCTTGTTCCCAAGCAAGGAGCACCACGCCTGAAAGTACCAGCAGGCGAAACCATTTGGCTGCTGCGATCCATATTATCCAATGATGATAATGATGATGATGATGATGATGGATATTATTATACTCCTCATATCTATCGAGATAGGATTTTTCCATTTCCATACATTCGTGTCAATCCTGACATGTTGATGGATCATTTACCCGCGCGGTATGAATATGCGTTGGAACACTTGGATTTGCATGGTGGTGATGATGATGATGATACTGGTAACAACAACGATTGATTAGGCAAGGAATTAAGTAAGTAAGTAAGTGATAATATACATTCGATGAAGGAAAAGTCTCTACTATATCATAGTAGTAGAGTAATAGTAACAGTCGATTCTTATATATTGTATTTACTGCCGTTCTGCACTATTACTTCCACTGGAAGAAGATGTCTTTTTCAATGCTCCGCTGCTCCCGTAGCGACGTTGCAAGGCACCTCCTCTCCAGGGCAACAGCAAGGTAGGCATACCAATATTAATCCCATTAGGAGGTTCCTTGCCATTCAAGGGAGGTGTAGTGATATCATCTTCGGGATGTACGGCATCCATGATAGATCGCAATTCCTCATTGAAATCACGGATACCATGACTGTTGTTGTTGTCGTTGTTGTTGTTGCTGTTGTTCCCGCGAGGACTGTAAGTATCGTTGTTGTTGTTGGAGTTGCTGTCGTTGTTGCCACTAGAAGAAGTAGACAAAGAACGATGGTGGTGATCATTACTCATCAGTTGAATCGTTGGAATATTGTTCATGGAAGAAGACCACGACCCGGAGGGGGGTAACCCATACAGTTCCCCCAACTGTCGATACTCCTCCCGACCCGCATCGCTAGCACTACTCACATTTCGGACCATGCCTCCGACTCGAGTACTGTTATCGTTGCTATTTAGCTGGGTCCGAGCTGGAGACTGGTATGCTGGTTCTTGCTGTTGCTGTTGTTGCGGCTGGGTGGGAGCAATGATAGTAGCAGGGGGTGTCGGCCGTGGAGACGGCTCGGGAGTTCTTGATGATGTCGATGGCCATGATGGATGAAGAAGCACCAGATCGGATTCATCCAAAAACGGATTGACAAAGTCTTCTGCAAGATCTTCCGCAGCTGAACTACTATCCGGTACCCATCCTCCTGAAATGTCTGACAAGGCCAAGGAATGGGTCCGATGCATGAAATTGTTATTTGCACCACGGGCCGCGGGGGCTGGGATGGGGGGTGGCACTACCATGGGCGGTGATATCGTGGAAGTCAGAGGAGGCGTTTCGGTATAGACATACATGCTGCTGCCGTTGTTGCTCTCTACTCGAGGTTTCTTGTTGGAGGATGGTTCTTCATCCACTTGCTGCTGTAGTTGCTGCTGTTGCTGAAACTCTTTGTTGCTCATAAGAGGTCGGGAGTAGCTAGGCAATGTTGCTGTTTGGTGCGGTTTGTCCAATGATTTTGCCGCTAAGGACTTGGCTTCCAACAAGTTACGGCCCAGCTCGTTCAGCGCCTCTTGCGTTCCGCTCGGAACTTCTCGATGGTGGGGCATGTTCTCATTGTTGTTATCGCTGGGAGGAGCAGGAGGGACAGTTTGTGGCCAGCCCGAGGAAGGCGAGGTGGTAGTACTAGCTTTGCTGGAACCAGTTCGACTACTTCCTCCTCCTCCTCCTTTGGGTCCTCGGCTACTCTTTCGCTTGCGCGTGGCTGGTTTTTCGTCTTGATGGGCGGCACGAATTTGGGGCGCCCCTTCTCGTAAGGCTTGACTGGTTTTCGCCAACGCCCGCAACTCATCGACTTCCACCCACCACCCACTGGACATGGAAGAAGAGGGGTCCTTTTGCAGAAAGCGGCCTCCTTTATCGGTCACCAACGCCATGACTTCCTTGGCAACTCGCGTCTTTTCCGCCTTGCTTCCTGCCAAGTTGTAATCTTCCTTGCGTTCATGGACCCAATCTCGAAAGACTTTGTTCCCTACATGACTGTTGATCCCTCCACCGCGGCCCAGCAAGACATCGGAAGGGTGAGGAGTTCTTATTCTCACGGACCCACTGCCGGTCATGTAGCTGTTCGTATTGCTGCTATTGTTATTCGGCATGATGCTGGTTTTTTATTGTTTGATGTGTTTGTTTCGGACGTTTTTGTTTTTGTGAGAAAGTTTGAGGTTTTGGTGAAGTAGTTGTGGTTTGTTCTGCTGTATGTTTTAAAATGTAATGACTCAATGTGGTTTCTTGCTGCTGATGGTTCTTTTCTTCGCTGTCCTTTTATTTTTGTGTATCGCTGATTGCCTTTGATCGATGATGGCGAAGAAGTCAGACGTGGAACAGAATACTAATGTGACGCAGACGATGACTGGTGGTCAGGTACGGTAGATAGAGTGAGTTGATGGATTTCGGATGGAGTCCGATGTGATGCCTTGTTTCGCCGTCTTCGCTTTAGAAATTTTGTGAGGAAGAATGCGAAGTGTCAGAGAACCTGGCCGACGCAGAATCCACGTCAACGAAGAAGCATTTCGAATTCTTCACAATAATCCATCTGTTTATGGGCCCGGGCAGTTCGATACCTTCCGGCGGTCGCCGGGTTCTGAAACTAAAACAACACGTGGAAGGTGGTAATGAGAAGCTGTAGAATTGACAAACAGATGGTGCGTGAATGCGCGTGGACACCAGCTGCCCTGCACGCCGGGCGGGCCGGGCGCCCATTCGTGTGTCGCACTGTAAGTTCGTAGGTAAGCACAATAGCTATAGGAATACCATCTGAAATTATTTCGATGATGTTCGACGAGAAGACGATGCGTACGTGTACCGCTTCGTAGACAATTACCGGACCAGGTACGTACAGTACCGTTACGTAGCAAGTACGTACCAGGACGAACGAACGAACCGAACGCACGACAAAAAATCGCGGCGAGTATTGACACGTCATTTTCAATTAAGGCCAACTCCGTCTCCAGTCTATCAAAAGGCACAAACGAGGTGGTCCGTCAATGGTGGGATGATGTGCATTTGCACAAACAGAGGAAACAATAGTGCGGCACTTTCGAACTCTTTTTCGTCTCCGTCTTCGTACAGTACCACCGTTTCTCCGATGATGATGATCGATGATAGAAAATGCTCAAACAAACACAAACACAGAAAACACAACTGACTGTATGTACTCACTGACCGTACCTGGTAGCCTTATTATAACCGAGCAAGATGACGAGACATACCCCCCTTCTGTTAATGACAGTCATTATTATCGGCTCCACCTGTATCTATTTACCGACAATAACAGCAGAGCCGAGCTTTGAAGGGGATCATCCGGTAAGAACGGTTGGAGTGTAGCAGTCGCATACGTAGACCAATGGGTAGGTGCTTCGCTATTACCAGCCATCTCACCTTTTACATGATCTCACATCACCATCAGGATAAGAGGCCGCAGCAGCAGCAGCAGAAACAGCAGCAGAAACATCGATCCTTGATTATCGGAGGCCACGATGCGACGCCCAACAAATATCCTTATTTCGCCACATTTGATCATTTTGGTGGAGGCGTTCTCATTGCCCCCGATATTGTCTTAACAGCGGGCCATGTGAATCCATCATTGGAACAGCACGTACAAGTCCGACTCAATCATTCCCATTTTGATTCCATCAACTTTGCAGCGACACCCAAAGACTCCAATACGTTTGGTATTGCTGCCATAGTCCAGCATCCGGACTATTACACCATTTCGTGGGATGAAAAGGTGAACGATTTCAATATTTTTCTATTGGATGGGCAATCGACTATAGAACCCGTCAAATTGAATCGCAATTCACATCTCCCCCGAGCCGGTCAAATGGTCAAAGTCATAGGAATGGGAAGTACGTCACCGAATCCGGCAACCTTTGTGGAATCTTCGGCAACGACACTCCAAGAGGTCAAATTGGAAATTTTGAGTCAACGGGAATGTTTAAAGTATTCTGGAGGGGACCCAACACGACCAGGAGTTTCGTATCATGGTCGACTCTTTGAAGAAAGTATGATCTGCACCAGTGGAGGACCTCACAACGAAAAGGATGCCTGTGCATTTGATAGTGGGAGTCCGCTACTGATCCAGAATAGTCGGGGCAAGACCCGTGTGGTAGGAATGGTCTCGTGGGGCGAACACTGTGCGGATCCTTACTTTCCGGCCGTCAATTCACGCGTCTCCTATGCTATGGATTGGATTGACAAGACTGTCTGCAAGCTCTCTCGTGCCGATCCATCCGAGCTCCGAGAATTTCGTTGTGGCGACTATGATGATGACGACGATGATGACTATTGGGATTCCGGATTTGCCGAAATGTATTCCCCACGGGAGTTTAACCATCTCATCTCTTCGTCGTCCCCCATGATGAGTGATGGCGGTCTTCAAGCCATGGCGGCCCTCGTCGCGGCGGCAGGAGTAGGTTTGATGGCTGTAGCTTGGCGTCTCATCCAAGGTCGTCGGCGCCCGCTGCGATCTCGACTATCCTCAATGTCGCGACGATACTCCATGCACGAATCAGAACGATTACTTTCAGTTCCTCCCGCCAAGGCTGTTCAAGAACGCACAGAGGGACACTCTCCCAGTGAGTCGGAAAAGACCTACGATACCTTTTCGGGCAAGTCGATATAGTAGCACTACTGGCTGGCAGCGATACCACTACATCTCTCTAGTAATAACATCTCTCTAGTAATACCATTGAGAAGTAGACATCCTGTAGAGACTTCTTCTTGTAGTACCCAACTTGCTGCCAGCAGGACTAGTACTCGTATACTCGCCACCCTCTACCTACTACTAGTACTAGAGCTCGATCTGAGCACTATCTGTAGTATATTCTTTGCTAGCTCTAGAGAGGGCCTTTCAATCTACTCCTTGTCTCATCCCTATCGGTGCGTAGTAGTAGTCTACCGTTGGTTAGTAGTACGGCACCACCTCCACTCGTCTCGCCCCTGCTGGTGCATTCAATGCATCATAAAGGATAAAGGTCCAAACGAACCATCCGACCCAAAATCCAAACTCAACGCCTTCGTCCGTCCTTCCCCCCAAATATTTCTGTTGTCCGTCAGAGTGTTTGTCCTTGTGCGTTGAATTTTCTGATAGTGCGACCAGTGAACTCCAATGGGATGCCGATATCGCCGGCCTTTCCACATGTAAAATCCATAATAGCGTATTAAACGTTTACAAGAAACACATAAAAGGGCATAGAAATAGAAGCGATCACTCTATGTAAATAATTCTCAAGCTCGGCCTGTGTTTCAGCGAAGACTGATTATCATTGAAAAGCTTCGGCGATGAAGATAAAACGAATACTGCAATGGAAGCGCGTGCGCAAGGCAGGCTTGAACGGATTGTTTGAACCCAATGAGTTGTGTAGAGTCTACGTGGATGAGTACCAAAGCTGAGCGATCGAAAGATTACGAAGCCTCCGATCAACTTTTTGTCTTGTGAGCACTATCATCAGACCATCATCTCCGTCTCTCACTTTCTTTGATCGTGACAAATACATCTCAATCAATACCTTTTAAAACCATCACCATGAAGCTTTCCTTGACTCTCCTTTTGGCCTCCCTAGCCACCACCTCCGCCACCAAGGCCGTTTCGGCTAAGAACGCCGCCAAGGTCTTGCGTGCCGCTCGTAAGATGGAAGATGCCAACGCTGACGCTAACAACGGCGAGGTCGACTACAGCTATTTGGCCAAGTACAGCCTCAAGATGATTGGATGCAAGGCCGGTATGCAAGTCATGGACGCCGAAACCGGCGAGTACGAGTACAATGCTGCCATCTTCCGTCTGTGCCCCACCGAGTCTGGCTGCGCCGACGAGAGCGTCAATGGATGCAAGGAGGGATACGGTGACTTTGTCGTCGGCCTCAACACCTTTGTCCAAGGATACTTCGAGGACCAGCGCGACAACATGAACTGGGACGATCAGTTCCAAGTCGATCGTTACGCCGAGTGCGGCCAATACGAGATTGAACAAGCTGAAGGTGACGACGCCAATGCCAACCAGTACGCTGACATGCAATTCTTCATTGGACCCACCTGTACCTCGGACGAGCTCGATGTCAAGCTCGCTCTCTTCTCTGAAGAGACATGCACCACCGCTTCCAGTGTTTCCTTCGAAGAGATCTCCAACGGATGGACCATGCCCTTCTCCTCGGGAGGTATGGTTTCCACCTACTGCTCTGACTGTGTTGAGCTCAACGAAAACGATGGCACTTACGGACTCCGTGAAATGTGCACCAACTTGTACATGGAAGCTGCCTACGCTTGCGAAGAAAAGATGGAGTACTTCTCGTACTACGGACAAAACACCCAAGGATGCTCCACCATCGATGAATCTATGCCCAGCGCCGTCAAGAAGGCCAGCAAGAACAGCAGCGGAGGAAAGGTCTTTGGATGGATTGTATTTGCCCTCCTTGTTGTTGGAATGGGCTCTTACGTTATGTGGTGGCGCAAGAGTAAGTACCGAAACTTTTCGCAATACAATGAAGAAACGGAAGCCCAAATCCAGCAAATGATGGCCAAACGTCAACAGCGTGTCCGATGGTGGCAATGGCTGCGAAGATGTTAATGCATTCTTGTATGTTGTACTGTACTGCTACTAGTAGACGGCTCTTTCTCACGCACACTTGTTTCTTCTTTTACGCTCTACGATTACAGAGAAGCAAGCCTCCAACGCTGGACTTGTCGCCTAAGCAGTTCCAATGTCACTCGTGCGACATTTTTTCAACTGCAGCATCAAGCGCCTCATTATTATTCGTCAACACCTATAGTAGATCTTGGTACTTTTTTTAAAAAGCATTACTGTCAGTACTACAATCATATATATTTATTCAGTATCTGTCTCAACTACTGGACTGTAGATTAGAAGGTGATGGCTAGTCTCTTTCAGAGGGCTGTTGGATCCGAGATTCGTTTTTTACCTTTCTTGTACCACGAGTAGGACGAAGAAGAAACATCATCATCGTCGATGCACCTTCTCTTTTTTCCGAAGTCGAAGTGTACCGTACTACGCCGCATGCATGGAGAACAAGGCGCGCAGAACATCTTTTCGCAAGCATTGGTTGGACGTTGAGGAGTTGAGAATCCAATTGCGCGCCGGCAGGCTAGGTTTTGGCACCATAGTTCGTGCGTTGGCGTTGACAGCGACGGTTGACACACGCGCCAGGCGATGCCGCCTATTGGTGGGTATCGTGCTGTTCTGCCTGATCATGCTTTGCAGGAGTGCGTGAGTGGAAGAAAAACAAGAACAAGCATGCAGGAGGCAGGTTCAGGTTGTTATTCTTCTTCGTAGACGAGATAGATGGAAGGATGCTACAGTACTACCGGTAGTACGCTACTAGCAGGTAAATGAGAGAACCACTGGATGGAGGGATGCGAGAGGTGGTGGATAGACTATCTAGTAGTAGTAGGAGCTTGTAGTACTACTAGTAGACAAATATGTACGAGTTCGTCTTCTGGTAGATCGTAATCAACAAAAAGTGAGTGGAAGAATCCATCATACTCGTACTGTTGTAATAAGAAGCCATCCTTGTTGTTGTTCATTATGTTTTTATTAAAAACGTCAAAATATATGCATGCATTCATTCATTTTAATAATTGATCATTATTCTTTCTTGGTAGTGGTGGTACTGCCGATATTTGGGTAATATTAGTAGTGGTGGTGATGTTATGGTAGTAGAAGAGTAGCCATCATATTAAAGTTTGGCGGCAAAAAAACAGACAACAATAGTACAGACAGGGTTTCACATTCACATTCATCTCTTCTATAAAGCAAGAACAGACGACAAATATTTGTCGTTCCGTTTTCAAAATAGTAGTTCTGATGGATTGGTTCCTTGATTGATTGATTCATATTGTTTATGAAAACCATCCCATGAGAGCACTGGGTTCCGATTCTTCTTCTTCGTGTTCATCGCCTTCTTGTGCCTGATAGTCCACGTCCGGATCTTCGTCACCAAGTTCTTCCTCATCATCAATCTTTTCCAGATTTTGTTTTTCTGCAGTCACAGAAGAAAGAGAAAAGGATAAATTGTGAGTAAGTTGAGTGAGTGACTTGTAGTCAATGACACGGACTTGCACGTGTCCAGTGCAATCAATCGTAGTATGTTACTTACGCTTCTTCCACCACAATGTGTACCATACGGCTCCCGCCATACTGCCCATGACCAACAAGGCCAGTCCAAAGATACTGGCCCACTCTCCAAAGGGCTCTGGAGTCTTGTCCATCCATCCAATTCTCTTGCACCCAGTAGTATCTTTTCCAAATCGGTATACTTCTGTAATGGAGTCCCAGTAGTAGTGTGAGATGTCCCAGTCTTCGCAAGATAAAGCGGCGTCTTCGTAGATTCCAGCACACATATCCTTGAGGTAAGTGACGCCGTCGTCACCCTTGTATCCGCAGTCCAAGCACTTGTAACTGACCAACCCGCCGGTGCTAAAGGGCAGAGTCCATCCGTTGGAGATTTCTTGAAACTTCTTGCTGTTCGCAGGTTGCGAGCACGAAGCGTCTTCAAAGAGTCCTAGCATGACATCGTTCCCATTGCTGGTACAGGTAGGACCGACGTAGTACGACGCAGCGTTTGCTCCATCGTCGTCCGGCTGGTACTCATACTGAGCACACTGCGCCCAGTTGGCCGCATCGTTCATTTGATCGTCCCAGTTCATGTTGTCGGCCTGGTCGTCCATGTAGGCTTCCACAAAGTCGCCCAGCGGCACGGCAAAGTCCGCGTGGCCCGAGGTGCACCCGCCCTGCTTGGAGGAACTGCACGAGTTCTTGGGACATGCCCGGACAATCGCCACCCCGTATTGCAGGTTGCCGTTGTCGTCCTTGCTGCCCAGCGTCTCGTCGCCTTGGCACTTGAGTAGTTTGAGAGAATAATCCATGAGCTTTTCTTCGACTTCTGCAATGCCTTCTGCCGAAAATTCTTCATCGTACGGATCGTCGTCGTCTCCCAACCGCCGGCGTTGTGCTCTTGATAACAGCTTGCGAATACGACTTTGATTGTTCGTCGAAATCTCCCGTTCCGCTTGGGCGGTGGTGACAATCATGGTGAGCAGTACCGTGGAGAGCTTCATCGTCTTCTTCTGCTTGTTGTTGTTGTTGTACTGGATGCGTACTTTTTGTGTTGCGGGACGAAGTCAGAAGCTCAGCAATCAATGCAAAAGCGTTGGGAACTGACTGACTGGAAGGAACGCTGACACTAATGATAACAACTACAACTAACGGGCGGCACAAAAAATCCAACCAAATTCTCCTCTACGTAGTACAACACCAAAAAAGTTTTTAAAGAGCACCTTGTTGACACAAGAGTTGGATGAAAAAAACTTGCGGGTGCACGATAATCGATCGAGAGAATAGAGTTCGATACCGGTAATTGTATTGTACTGGTACAGAACAGTCGCGCAAAATTTTTGATAGCGGCAATGCGATCGCTCGACCATCCGGTGCACCTCCAAATTTTCAGCACTCTCTGCGCGTGCTGCCTTATGTAACGATCGATTCTTCCATCAGTTGGATCTCGGCGTGCGCTGCTGTATGTATCACATTCTTTTGTGTATCCAATAAGTGGCAATACTCCAATGATGGAACACTGGAAATATATACAGAAACGTAGAGGAAGATAAAAGATTTGTGGCGACGCTCGCTCGCCCGATCTCCGTTTGTGAAATCCGACCGATCCGACTAAAAAATCGTAGTGTGTTGTCGGCTCTCCTTTTTTTTCCAACGGAAGGTTGCGGTAGAGGTACGGTACAAGAAGAAGGAGAACCCCAACCCCATCGAAGAAGCACAGGTACCGGTATCATACTAGTGGTACTAGTAGTAGCAGGTGTGCTGAAGAAGTGATATATTATAATCTACCGGTACTTGTAGTAGCAGGAGTACTGTAGCTCTAGCTAGAGAGAGAGAGAGAGAGAGAGGGCCTCTTCTTGATGGCAGTTCTATATTTAGATAGAAAGAGCTGCAGCTACTAGTAAACGACTCTACGAGGAGAGAACTCCTCTGGTGTCTCCCTCTGTCTCTCTCTCTGTCTCTCTCTCGGAGGAGAAGAGGTGTCAAGCATGAGCATAAAGAATGATGATAGTACCGTAGTACGGTAGAACGATGTGGGGAGGAGGACTTCCGCTATTACTAGCTAGATACTCCTCCGCTGAACTTCAGCATACTTTTCATGTCCACAAGAATCTATTATTCTTTAGTTCTAGTAGTACATACATGTGCATTTCATTTCATTTCATTCCATTGCTCGTCGTTGCCGTCGCCGTACTCCATTTTCTTAAGAGAAAATTCCTCGTCGATACCGGGAAGCTTCCTCGTGGGCGGCCAGTGCAGCCTTTTCTTCCTTTCGGTTGTTGCTGCTGCTGCTGGCACCGCCGCAAGGGGCGCCCACCAAGGCTGCCGCCTGCTTTTGCATTTGCTTGTGTTTTTTCCAAAACCAGAAACCAAAGAGCACAAACACAAATAGAAAGATATGAAACAGAAAATTGGGTTTAACAGCTCCCGTCATGGCAGATATTTTGGAACATCCGGAAGTATCCTTTCCAAATCGGCTCACTTGTGTCTTGGGATCCCAATAATAATGATCCACACCCCACTCGCTTTCGCATCGAAGGGTCGACTGGTCGGTAAATGTGGCGCACATATCTTTGACATAGTCAGCAGCGCCATCATCGTCTCCGTTATTGGTCACTGCACAACTCATACAACTGCTGCTGCCGCTACCAATCATTCCCCCCTCGCTGCTGCTAGTACTAAATGGAAGGTTGTTCCAGGAGGATTCATCGTCATCGACGTTGTTCGAGATGAGGTCTGCCAGTGTCATTTCAGTGGCCGGCAGAGAGCAGTAGGCATCTTCAAACAAACCCAGTTCGATATCCTTGCCATTACTGGAACAAGTGGGTCCCACATAGTAATACACCTGCTGATTATATTTGTCATCATCGTCCTCATCCCCGTCTTCTTCCCCATCGTCGAAGGCTGTACAGGACGCCAAATTAGTCACTTGATCATCTTCCGCCCATACTTGTTGGGCTTGCTGATCTTGAACGTAGGCAGCGACAAAGTCGGCGAGTGGAACGGCAAAGTCGGCATATCCCGAGGTGCAGCCGCCGCTGCTCTTGTTTTTACACGACTTTTGCGGACAGGCTCGTAGAATGACATATTCCGTCGCGACATACTTGCTGCTACTGCGAGTGCATTGCAGCAGTTTGAGGGAATAATTCATCAAAAAGTCAGTGTCGATAGCACTATCATCGTTACCATCATCACCGTCACCATCGCCTTCCAACTGACGATGAACCTTGTTGCTGCTGATGTTGTCCAAAAGTAGTTTTCGGACATGGCCTGTTACCGGCACTGCTGCTGCAGCTGCTGCTGTTTCCTTCGAGATCACTTGCTGTGCGGCGGAGGTTGCTGCTTGCACCGATACTGTCTGTGCTAGAACAGAAAGGACCGCGACCATCATTGCGGTGGACAACGAAAGGAAGGAGGAGACCTTCATCATTGTCATCTTATTGTTTGTAAATGAACGATGTTATTGTTGTTGTTGTTGTTGTTGTTAGTCAAGAGAGAGTAGAGTAGCAGCTACTGGTGGTTGCGAAGAATATTTATTGCAACGACCAATACATGATACGGTAGTACATGCACATCATATGCACAACAACAACCCCATTACGCTACCGGTAGGTCAACTACTCTACTACTACTAGAGCAAGAACTCTCGGCCATACAAATGCCCCCAGATTTTTCGTTTTGAACGGCTCGGCACTTTTGCTCGGCTTGCGCCAAAAATTCGCCGGTTGAGCGAGCACTGCCGCCAAAAAGTGGATTTGGGTTTGGCATGTCCGGCGCGTGGTTCGACGATTTGATTGCATCGGAATACAGTAATAATTCGATCGCGCGGCGGGTCGGTCGGTGGCAGCTGGCGGTTGTGGCGGAAAGAAGATAATGGACGTATGAGACACCCATTCAACATGACACATTCCAATTCTTCGTCTGGATGATGCGACCGGGCCCGCTCGTATTTACACCTAAGGCGCTCGGTCTGTCCTCCTTACGTCTTCTGCTACTTCGATCGTTGAACCGGTATGTATAGCCTCCTCCTATCTCTATTAGTAGTACTAGTAGATCTACAATATTGACATTCCAAGAAAGAAGCCCTGTTCGAACCCACTCACTACAGCTTTTTTGCACAGTCTGCACAGTCATAGTACATTCGTGGGACGTTCTTTTCAAAGCTTGGTTCGTTTCCCTGCTGGTGGAGGTGGCAAGTCCGCAGAGGGCAGCACATCCGCTTTAGCTTCGCTGGTAGTACTACCATCCCCTTGTTGTTGTTGTTGTTGTTGTTTACGTCGTCTGGCGATTTCTGCGAGTACTGCCCCCCGCCTGGCTCGAAAGAGATGGCTGACCTTGTTGCGCGAGGCTTCGTCGTCCGTGACGAGCCATACACCCGAGGAATCTTGTTTGAGAAAACGTCCACCGTATTCGTTCTTGATGATATTGACCAATTCAAAAGTAAGTCCAGTCTTGTCGAGTTTCCGGGAGGCCTCATAGCGTGGAATGGCATCGTCCACAAGTTGATGGAGTCGAACATTGCCGGCATGCGAATGGATCGGCTTGCCGCGTCCCAATAAGATATCCGCCTGAGCCGGTACCACAATGACCCTTTTGGATTCATAATGGTCTTCTTCTTCTTCTTCTTCTTGGTCGTCGTCTTGATGTTCTTGTCCTTCTTCTCGTTGTTGTTGTTGTTGTTGTTGTTCTTGTTCTTGGTAGCTGCTACTGCTGCTTCCACGATGATTGTCAGAACTACTAGGATTGTCTTCTGCTTGGTCCTCCTGTGTTTGTGGTTTGCGTATTCTTCTTTGTCTTGCTGTTTTTGTTTTTCTGGCCGACAGTGTAATGAGTTTTCCCTGTTCTACCATTTCTTCTTGCTTCTTTCGCATTTTGATAAAGTCGACATGTTGTTTCGTCTTGACTTCTCCATGCATATTGACGGGGAGACAATCGGGAGGGATGCCGTATCCCACGAGTTCATAGGCACATTGCATAATGGAGGCTCCAAAATGGATCTTGTTTCGTGCCCGTAAATCACGACTTATCAATTGCATCCCCAACTTCATGACGTGTTTCCATTGACTATCGGCAAAACAATTATGTACCACCGCAAATCGAAGAGGTAGGGACATGAGTGCGGCAGACAGAGTCGGGATCATTTCAAAGTCCATCATGGAATGTGCCGAAGAAGAAGAAGAACTTGCATCAGCAGTACTAGTACTAGTACTAGCAGAACCTGTAGCATGCTGTTGTTGCTCTTGTTGTTGTGGTGGTGGTGGTTTTCTCGTCGTCGTCGTTCCTCCATTTTGTCCTCCTCCTCCTCCTCCTCCTTCTTCTTCTTTTTTGGTCGCCCCTGGACTGACAACGACGACACATGTCGCTCCCTTGCGTTGTGTTTCTTCATCTTGAATGGCGCTCCAGTTTTCGTACATTAAAATACGTCCCTATAGTAGAGTAATAGTAGTAGTCGAGAAGAGATAGAGAAGAGATAGAGATGGAAAGATGATTTTAGCCGCAACAAGAAGGAAAGAGGAGTGTGAGTAAAAGAGAATATTATGATGATGATGATGAGCTGATGATGATATATGAGTCGACGCCCTCGTCCTTTTCAACCACGACAAAAGAAAAAGAAGAAGAAGAACAACAACTTACCAATCGATCCGGAGTTCCAATCGGATGAACAAAGGTCAATCTCGGAAAGAGGACAAATATCGCTCGTCCCATAACATCCCGACAGGGTAGAATTTGATTGTATCCATTCCGATAAATCTTGAGATCCTTGTCCGAAAGTAACTTTTGTGTAATATCTTGACACAATGCCTCTTCTCCAAAACTCTTGAGTTTGTATTCATAAAAACGAATCATCCGATGTGCCGACGCTTGCACATCAAATCGTTCGGCCCGTAAAAAGGCCTTGTATAAAAACTCGGAATGGACATACGAATAATCTTTTTCTTGGGCCAGTTGAAAGGGACGACAATTCAAACTCCCCACAAAGGTTTTGGATGTCTGAACTTGCAGCTCTTCTTTTAATGCCCGGAAGGATTCCTCAATCAACTCGGGTGTTTCTTCAATGACATCGGCCACCCCATGCAATTCATGATACAAGATATCTCGTTCTTGTAAACTCATGTTCTTGAGAGCATTGGCAATATACGCATCTGATTCAGCGTGTTCCTCGTCAGTCGTGGTATTGTTCTTGTTGCTGCTGCTGTTGTTGTTGCTGTGATTAGTACTACTACATGTACTTCTTCTTGTTCTGCTACTATTAGCAGTAGTAGGCGCTGTTGTTTTTGTTGCTGCTGCTGTACTTGTTGCTATTTGTGGCGGCTGATGGTGTGGTTGTGGCTGATGATCATGATGTGGTTGAGGAGCGGGAGCTGTTGGAGAGGAGGCGGGATCTATCATCATCATCATGTGCACCATGTCGTGGTTGTTGTTGTTGTTGATGCTCGAAGAGGACGAGGACGAGGACGAACCGAGTGCTGATGCTGCTGCTGCTGCTGCGGATGATGCTTCCGGAGGATGACGATGCTGCTGCTGCTGCTGCTGATGGTGATGAGGTGCATGATGATCGCCGCCGTGGTGAATATTACTCGCAGAGCCTTCCGTCGGTGATGATATTGATAATGATGATGATGAGGGCGACATCATCATGATCCCCATGCGGCTAATATCACTGCTGGGATCATCATCGTCGCTTCTTGTTGTTGTTGTTGTTGCAGCAGAAGAGGACATTGCAGAATTTGTATCAATGATACTAATACAACAGCACGGAGGGATATATAGGACTATAAGAGAGGGGGAGGAGTCGTCAACTACTCTAGTAGTAGTAGAAGGCATACAATCAAACAGGCAGGCAGGCAGGCAGGCAGAGTAGGGAGTGACGCATAGTCAGTCGTACCGGTATTATCGCACAACAGGGGAGAATATGATAATGCGGAGCATCGCATCGAACACTATTATTACGTACCGCGGTAATTAGGCCTCTACTATTCTATGATATTCTATTACAGTAGTTGTATCTGTGCTGTATCTGATGTGCTCCAGAAACAAGCAAGAGCGAAAGGCCGGAAACTTCTTGTGTCGGATGCTGTATTTATGTAGTGTACGTGACTTTTGGTAATAGCGCGTGTTTATTGTTTTCATCATCATCTTACCACCTCCTATATCTGGTTCTCCTCACGCGGGATCGGATGGCCGCGGACGGATGATCGAAAGCTACATGGCGAGTTCCAGTGGGGCTTATTATGTTCGGGTCGTCGTTGAAGAGAAGATTTTAATAGCGCACAGTACAGTACCAGGTACCTGTACCGCTAATTCCCTTGTACTCGAGAACTACAGCGTAGTCTTGTTGTTGAGAAGAACCGGCGAGCGGAATAATGTCAACGCAGGGGCGCAACGTTCTTGAACGTGAACGGGACAGCGTGCGTCCGTGCATACGTGGGGTTTCGATTTCTCAAACAAGCAACTAACATACAAGCGCTACTTGTACCGGTAGACTGACCTTACTATCCGCCCGCTACATACATTCTACAGTCGTAATACGAAATAACGGGCGAAGCAAGGTCGGTATGTGTGTAGTAGTTAGATGTAGTGACTTGAAGAATGTTGCGTGTGGTAGCGGGAGCAATAATTCTTTCAGGACGACCGGTACGTGTACTTCGTACGAGTGTACGAGTAGTTGTTGTTTAATTGCAAACTCACGACAATTCTTTTAATTGCAAACTCACGACAATAAATTCCATGGCCAAGAACAACCTTGGCCACGTGGCCAGTCCCGCAGGTGTTTTAGCAGGTGATTCGCCGGGTGATTCAAATTTCCAACTCCTGGTGATAAGTCGGCCTTTCGTCGTCCTTTCTCCACAAACGCCTCCCAGCTCTCCGCCTTTTCAAACTTCCTTAACTACTAGGGTCGTCCGATCTTGACGACGAGGACTATAAAAGAAGAAGTAGTACTACTAGTATTAGTATGAGTGCTGGTATCATCACCACGGCTACTGGTAAGGAGGAGGCTGCTGTCGTCCTCCTCGTGTGACTGAAAAATACCCAGGATTTCTTGTTCTTCTTGACGTTGTTCTTCCTCCTCGTTCTTGTTTGCTGGTGAGTGGTGATGACGACGACCCGCCAGCAAATCATAAAGAATAATTCATTCACCACCGCCATTCTTTTCGATACTAGTAGTAGTATGTATCTATGTTGATCTCAGCATCACCTCGTATCAGCAGGTCATCACGACCACCACCACCCGGCGCACTGGAAGAACCGATGAGGAGATGATGACGTTGAGGAATAATAAAGAAGCAACAAGGAGGCAGCAGCAGGTGTCTCGTTTCCCACCAGCAGAGCAGCAGGAGGAACAAGTAGTAGTGGTCGTCGTGCTCCTCCTGTAACGTAAAATAATCATTATATTTTTTTTGGCGGCAGATGTATTGAAACAGTAAGGCAGCTAGTAGTAGAAGTAGCTACTGCTTGTACTAGCAGCAGACGATACAGCAGGTAGTACGATGCTGCAGTACTACTAACGAACTAACTAGAAAGTAGATACCGTAGCTTTTATTATTTGTTGGATGTTTTGCAACAAGAACATGACCCTCCTGCCAGATGCTCTGCGAGTGCTGCAGTGCAGTGCCGTGCCGTGCAGTCCTACTGTAGTAGCGGTGGTGATGTCGTCCATGATGAGAGACGATCGATGATGGTGATCCATTCGTCGCTCATCCATTCGCACTTACTACTCTTCCTCATTAGAAAGTACAAGTAGTACCGGTATAAGCAACGTACCGGTAGAGTACTACGGTACTAGCTATTCGTACCGACGAATGAGCACATAATAATAACCACCACCATCCCATCATCACCACCACCAGGAGATGAATGACGTAGTAGTAATAACTTCTTGTCTCCCTCCAATCAGGCAGGCACAGGCGGAATTCATCATCATCATCATCATCATCATCAATAATGTCGACGGAGAACGGAGAACAATGACGATGACGATGAGAAGAAGGAGAAAGAGAAGACGAGAAAGAGAGAGAGAAAGAGGTGTGTTTGTTTGTTCGTTGTTGTATGTGTTGACAGAGTTTGAGTTTGTGACCTTGGTTCATTCATTTTTTGATTTTCTCACGGCGCACCTCCGAAATTCAACTGGGTCGGCTTGCGCGCGCGCAAGCATCCTGTATTGGATCTTTGATGGAAGGATCTCGGCGGTCGGCCGGTCGGTGTCTGGCGTGTGTACAAGCTCACCTACAGTAGTACCGCGTTTGAACGCCAACCGAGCGCCGCCGCCGCGTGTTTCGTTGAGTGGAGGGAAATTTTGCATCCCGGGCGCGCACTTCGGCGCGCCAAATTGTAGTGAGAGCCCATAAGTAAAAGACATGTGTGAGCATATAAAAATCATGAATAGAAGTGTTCGTTACTGTAGTATATATTTCCTTTGAACCCTCCTGGCGGCATCTTCCCCTGCTGGTTTGAAATCTCCCGCGGTCACAAAACCTCCGTGTCGTCGGGAAGTTGTCTATCATTCAATTCATTCGTTTGTTGCATTGGGGCGGCCGCGGGGTACGGTACTGTAGATGTACTTGTACCGTATTCTTCCTCTATCCACCGGTACTTGTATGCCGATCGGTCGGTGGCGCCAATAATTCATTCATTCATTCATTCTTCAGTTGCTACAGTATTACCAGGTACTGTACATAATCTATAGCGACACAATCCAGCTTTTCCACCAACCAAAAGCTGCTGGCACCATTTTGGTTTGGTTTGGTTTGGTTTGTTTCGGTTTGGTGTCTCGCTCCCTGGTGCCGTGCCGTACTAGTTTGTTTCCTATCCTCTTTGCATCATATCCTTCGCCTCTGTCAATCCAATCTTTCAAGACCAGTACCGTATCAATCAATCAATCAATCACACACTACTACTTACTACTACTACTACTACACGATCATGGTGCTCTCCCAACCGATTTCCTCTTCCTTTTTGTTGCGGCCATCGCAGCACTGTCCGAGGCAAATGCAACTCATCTTTACTCATCGCGAACCTCCGGCACGGCCATTCTCATCATCCGCATCAGCATCAGCATCAGCATCAGCATCAGCATCATCACTACGTATTCCACCCACCAAACTCTTTGCTGCTGCTGCTGGTGGTGCTGCTGCTGCTGCTGGTGGACGACCTTGCTATACATCCTCCTCTTCGGCGTCGGTATCGGTATCGGAATCGGAAGAAGACGACACCACCCCCAACACAGAAGGGGCCATCAAAAAGGGTGGTGGTGATACCATCATTATTCCGGCGGCTGCTGCAGCGGCAGTAGCTCCGGTGGACGACGACAATGATGATGATGATGATCATGTGATGGTGCCAGTGCCACCGCCAAGCAAACGCCGTCGCCTGGTGAGTCCTCCGCCTACTTCTCTACTTCAGCAACAACAACAACAACAGCCGCAGCAGCAACCGATTCTTCCTCCTCGTACTACGGTATTGCCCTGGAACAAGGCGTTGCGAGAAACCAATCAACCCAACTGGATGGTACAACAAGTACTACTTCACACCAACAACCATAACCACAACAAGAACAACAACATCAACCACGACTCCTCTTCACATCATCATCATCATCTTACAACTAGTACTAAGACGAGAGAAGCATTCGCAGCCTCCGCAGCTGGCGCAGCTGCAGAACAAGCAGCAGAACAAGCAGCCTTTGACTTTGAACCACCGGCCGATCCAATGTATTGGAAAAAACGTTGCTTTCATTGGCAGGGAATTTGTCAAACATCTCGGCAACGGATTCGAGAAATGGAAGAAGATCAACGACAGTTGCGGAAACGGATTTGGGAACTGGAAAATCAAGTGGTATGGAGCAGCAGCGTTGCAAACAGTAGTCGTCGTTGTACCACCAGAGGACAGTCTTCGTCACCGTTCGTGATGAACAAAAAGAAGCAAGTTCCCATTTCACCAAGTTCGCAAGATAAGGAGCAGCAACAACAGCAACAACACCAGCAGCAGTCGCAGCAGCAGCCACAACAGCAACAAGCATCTACAGCAGTAGCAGCAACAGCAGCAACAGCAACAGCACCATCTGGAGCTGATCCTGCAGAACAACAGCCTCCTACTTGGATTGTGGCGGTCAAACCTCGAAAGTGTTGTTTCTACTTGACCGATGGGGAAGGATTGTCCGATTCGGAAGACTTGTTGTACGGTGACGATGAGTATGATCGTGATCATGATCATGAGGATCAGCATCATGATCATGAGGATCATAATCATGATGATCATGAGGATCATCATGATCATGATGACGAGCATGATCATGAGCACGAAGACGACGAAGGAGATGAGGAAAAGGAGAATGAAAACAACGATCCAAAAGCAGTGACAGCAACAGCAACAGCAACAGCAACAGCTGCTGGTGCTGCTGCTGCCAAACAGGGGGGTGTAGATGAAGAAAAGACTACTACTACTACTACTACTACACAGCAGGGAGATGCTCCAGCAGCAGCAGCAGCAGCAGCGACCGTGGGGGTTGCCACCACTAAAGTTGTTCCAGAGGACAAAGCACCGGAAGACTTCGTCGTTTCGGAACAGGAAAAGGAAAACAACAGCAAGAACAACAACAACAACAACAACTCGGGGATCATCCAGCAATCCGTACCGCCGGTAGAAGAGGAAGGGACAGAACAACAACATTCTTGTTCCATGGGGACAGCAGCTCTACAAGTACAAGAAGCAGCAGCACCACGGCAGCAGGCTTCTGCTGCTGCTGCTACTACTGCTGCTGCTGCTGCTGCTGCTAGTAGTAGTATTACTGTCGATGACGTCGTCGACGACGACGACGCCAAGAAGAAGGATAACACTGTGGCGGTCGTGGCCAAAGAGCAACAATAGAATTTGGTATTATAGAGATCACAACTACTAGTACCGTAGATCTTGTTGTCTTACTACAAACGAACACTACTATAAACACGATACAGTACACAAGTTCTCAAGTGTGCTAGCTAGCCAGCTGGCTAGCTAGTAAAGACTACTACAGTATGTCTCAAGTGCTCTACCGGTAGATAGACCATCTGTCTCTCTCTCTCTTTCAACGATGAAGGATCAATGATCATCATCATAGTAGATAGTAGAGATATCGAATGATCGGTGGTAGACTACTACAGAGATTCATTGCTCTCGACCGTCAAGGTAGTATCAGCTAAATTAGACAGTGCACTTTTTCGCTGCTTTACGATACACTATTTATCAGTAGTGGGTAGAGGACTTAAAAGTGCTTATCATTCCTTCTACGAATCATCCCTGATCCCTTCTCTACTACAGTAGTACGAGTAGACTACAAGTACTACTTCTCTACTCGCTATAGAGCTAGTACTACTACTAGTTAGTAGTAGATCCCAGCCCTCTCTGTACCGTACTAGTATCTATCAAGCTCTCTTGGTTACACTACTAGTAGCTCTAGCGAGACTACTCTCTACCACTAGTAGTAGAGAGCGATATCTCTACTCTCTAGAGAGAGTAGTACTACTGGTACAGCTACCGGTAGTCTCTCTACTAGTAGAGAGTAGTAGTAGTAGTAGTAGTAGAGTACCGGTAGTAGAGAGACAAGAGAGCGAGAAAGGATCCATCATGGTGGTGATCGTCCCATTCTCGCCCTTCTCGCGAAGTTTTCCGGCCGCGCACCCCTTCAGATTATTGTGAGGTTTGACTCGCAACGATCGGAGGGAGCAAGACGGCGGGCGTGCGCCGGGCGGGCACCACATCCATGTGACTGCTGATTTGAAGAGAAAGATGATAATCGTAATATTGTTGTGGCGCGCCCACACGCAAAACAAAAGGAAAAAGGATGCGCGGAGAAGCATGATGCAAGCATACTAAGATAAGAAGGCGGGGGGATGATATTAGATGGTGCAAACCCAAAGCTAGCTAGCTACAAGTAGTACCAGTATGGTAGCATTTTACTGACTGACTGTATCTTCCAGTTGCTTATTTATATTGCAATCCACAATCATCCGCGCCAAAAAGTATAATCCAAGCAGTACTAGTGCTAGAGAATGATGATGAGATTTTGCTCGTTTCCAGCCATCACGACCAGCACTCCTCCCTCTGCGATGGGAAACGACGACCGTTCCGCCGTGATGGTATGACCCGAGTTGAGAAGAGGAGTGAGATCATACCATAACAAGTAGTATAGTAATCCATGATTATTGCTGTCACATCCTGTTACCACCACCACCAAGAACGAACAAGCATACTAAGAAGACAAAGAAGAAGGTGGTGCTGATAAAGGTAGGGGACTTTGGGAACGAAGATATTGGATATTGTTCTTCATAGTGCTAGGAGAAGGTTTTGCTGCGGGAACTATGTACGTGAAGAATCACAATCATTATTGCGCAGCCATAATACGAGTACCGCCCGTGTTGGGACGACGCGAGGCTCCGAATCCCTTTTGGAGTTTCTAGTTCTCGAACCCCTTACGCCTGCCCTTCTCTACGGTGTGTCAGTTGTAGTGTGTCGGAACGTGCTAGTATTGATTGGGTGTGACCGTGGCTCCGTGTTACCGGGGCGCGGTTGACCCAAGCGACCTGAGAGATCGCCCGGGTGGGTGGGTGGCCTTAAAATTTCTATTGGCTTACTCGTAGAGCAAGCTTTTCAACTAATGTAATATCACGATCTAGATGGTCGAAAGATTTGTGTGCCATCGTCGTCACTGCTCCTTTTCGTTGACCTTCTGTTTTGGTCATTTCCAACGGATGGCAGAAATGACCATTTTGGGACCAGATGACTCGTTCGAGTCCTCACCACTTCCAATCTCTTCAACAATCATGGAAGCCACCACCATCAGCTGCCCCCGAGGAGCCGTACGATTTGAGTCCGTCCGTCCGTCCGTGAGTCTACTGGTGGTAGACCAGCAGAAAGCGAAGAAGTCGTCAAGTCACAGCAAGCGGGCAGCGCAGCCAGCATGATGATACAGAAGCTAGAAGTAGCAGTAGGAGGTCCGCACTGAAGAACACCACCACTTCTTGTCGACGAGCCTATATGACGACGACTGGTGCTGTTATAGTAGTCAACAACACTTGTTGTCGTCATCGGACGAGCCCGTGACTGCTGTAAGTAGTCAAGACTAGTAGTACTTAGTACTACTAGCATGTGATGTTGTAGTGTTCGTGTACTTGTAGCGGATTATAATATCATATTGCTATATTACTTACTGCAGAAGTACTCTACTATCTACTACGGTAGTATGTTAGAGTCTTGCCGGCAGTAGTACGTACGTACGTAGCTTTCGTTCCTTCATTCAATGCGTGTTGATCATGAATGATGATGGTGGTGGTGTATCAAGGAGGAAGAGGATGAGCAGCAAGATGATACCGCATGGATTCATAGCTACACCAAATCAAAGCATGGATGGGTGCTGCCCGTAGTAGCAGAGTATGATTCGTCGTCGCCGCCAGTCGCAAAAATCGTGATGATAATGATAATGATGATGATAATGATGGAGTTGCTGCCAAGAAAAGGGATGATGTGACCATCACCGTGCTGGATTGGACCAATCCAGCGACAGCTCCAGCAGCAGCGACTTGGAGTAGTGGTGGGGGAGTAGTACTAGTAGTAGAGCCATACCAATAATGCGACTGTGGTTGTTGCTGCTGCTGCTGCTGCTGTTGTTGTTGTCGGATCCAATCATACGTTCCAAAATACAAGGTGGCCGCCAACATGGAGTGTCCCAAGTGTCGGGGCAGAGATGGTGTTGCTGTTGTAGCAGCAGAACCAGTACTGCTACTCGTCGTCGTCGTCGCCATCATCGTCATTGTCATCATCATTCGACTGGCTAGTCCTGAAATGAGACCCGCCACACTGGACGTAAAAATGTGATTGGATTCTTCCACTTCCAAATCCTCCAAATAGACCTTGGTACCGAACAAAACAGCAGTATTTGTCATTGCTGATGCGGCAGCAGCAAGCACCATGCGTGATGATGATGATGTAGTATATGAGGACGGCGTTGCGGCAAGTGCTGCTGCTGCTTGTCCTCCCCTTCTTTGCAATAAAAATATTCGTTGATGCAAGGCCAGTGATGGTGCCGAAAAGGAAGAATTGTTGCGAGGAGCAGCAGCAGCAGCAGCAGCAGTCCCCCGATGAAATGGATTATTCGTGACGTATGACGCCGATGGTCGTGCGTTGGTGGTCGTGGTGGGGGCAATGCCAAAGAAATAGAATCCCACTGCGGTAGCTCCGCTGGTCGCCAACATGGCTTGCAAGGCCGTCTGCCAAGCAATTCTACTACTAGTAGTACTACTACTAGAACGGGGAGTATGACTTGTCGGAATGGCATTGGAAAAGATCGTTTCCTCCGAATAAAAGTCGTCGTTTGCCGCAATAGTACTTGGCATCATTACTGCAGGAAGCTTATTCCTCGTCATCGTCGTCGCCTCGTTTGCTGGATCCTCATGCTCGTGGCCTGTACTACTACTACTAGTAGTAGTTGTAGGAGGAGGTTCGTAACGAGGAATGATAATGGAAAAACCTGGAAGAAGGGATAATACGCGCAACATGGGTGGTCGAGGATCGTCGCGAAGCCGATAGGTACGAATCCTTCGGGCTTCATGGCGTCGATAGATCGTCGACTGATTCATCCAAGCGCGAATAGAGATGGAAGAAGAAGAAGGGGAAGAGGACAAGGAGGACGGCGACGCCGCATCCTCGGAAGGAATGATAAAGGGGCTGGTGGAAGCGACCATGATGGTGTTCGATGATTGATGGCTTTCGTTGTTTGCTGTGTACTGTATGTTTGTTGTTGATGTGTCAAACAACAAAGATACAACAACCAAAGGGCATCAGACCCATTCGGGTAGCAAAGCGAAGCCTGATGCTTGTTGATGCATCTCGATATCGCGGCATATGCAGAGAACAACTGCCAATACAAACTTGTCTCGACAACAACTAACATGATTCTTCGCCGATCTTGCGGAGAATTGGCAGATGTCGCTTCTCTATTCATAACGTCGTTTCAATAAGTGGAATCCAGACGTAAAGAGTTTCAATTAGACAACCACGGATGAACTTTCATGGATCGAAAAGCTATTTGAGAGCGCAATTGCATAAGTCTGATCCAATCACAGAGAACAACAACATCACCAATTTATTGGTGTTCGTTCGTTGACACCAGTACAAACAAGTACTGTAGGCTACCTACTTGCTACCGGTCGGTAGGTACCGGTACCGGTACCGGTACCGGTGCAGTAGCTGTAAGGCCGGCGGCGCGGCCGGCGCGGTGGCGAAGGTCTTACAGTACGTTGACGTACCGGTAGTCGCTATACTGTACTTGTACGGCGCCAGCTCGGTCAAGGTTTGACGTTGACGTAATCATGACATCATTGTTATTCTTCCAGATTTTGGGCGGCAGTACTCGTTGTTTTGCGACACTATCGGACATCGGAGACCCCGCCCCCCGCCCCGAGGAGGATCCATCATCATCATCATCATCATCATCATCGTCCTCGCAGATACTACTACGGTACAGTAGACGACTACCTGATGGTACCGGTACCCCATGATTGTACAGGTACAGGAGTATCATACACCGACAGCAGTACCTAGTCCTGTGGCTACTAGAATTAGAGCTTTCGTGGAGGCAGAGACTACCTTCCACGGGTTCCAGTAATCAGTCGTCTACTAGAGAGAGAGTAGTAGTACTATTAGTAGTAGCTAGTAGTAGCTAGTAGTAGAGCACGAGTAGCCCGGCAGCCGGCAGCCCCCCGAAGTACTCATGCGAGGAGCATAAAAAGCTTTTCTTTTATTTGCGTTCAAGCAAGATAGAGCACTTGCGTTGTTCAAGTAAGTGTCTTACTCTTGTAAGTTGTTGTTCGTGATGATGAGGAAAAGGCGTGTTCTTCTTGGCCCACCGCAGCAAGAGCAAGCTGCCAAACCAGAACTTGTTGTTTTCCGCCGCTTCGAGATGCTCGCTTTTGAAATTCCCAACCAAGACGATGCTAAGACCGGGGCAATAGATCGAACGTTTAACAGGCAATTCAAGATATCGGAAGGGCTTTATAGAAGAAGACATGTACATTCTAGCAATTAAGTCCAACATTATGTCAATAGACATTTCCAATAGACACTACTTCAAGACACAGAGATGTTCTTTTTCGAATGCGAACATTTTCAATGGCATAATTGTTGCATCTATCATGTTGGGCCTACTTGGACGGTGTTGAAGTCATCGACTCCCAGTTATTTTATATGCCCTCATTGGGTCGTACTTATTGATTTCTCAGAATTCGGTCTTGCCCGAGAGCAGCAGTTCCATTCTAAAATCGAACATCTATGGCCCATCGAATTCTCGAAACCGCAACCGCAACAGATGATATACAATAGAACATCATCATCTCGTCACGACGCAAGAAACAAACACAACGCGGCGAGGCAAGATCGAAAGCATAATAATACATATATCCTTTTATCCTCCAAGACCAAGATCGTCAATGATGGAAAACAAGATGAACCGTTCCACCACATTGACCACGACAAACACGGCTCCCAAGCCACCTCTCCATCATTATAACAGGGCCACAACGCCAACACCACCAACAACAACAACAACAACCGCATCAAGATTTGCATCACCATCATCATCATCATCATCACCATCATACAAAGCATCAGCATCAACAAAAACAAAACCAAAAACGTCTGCTGACAATGGCTCTCCGTATCGAGAAGAGATTGATTTCACTCTTAGCCCTGGTCGTCGTTCTCGCTCCAATGATGCTCCTACCAGTGCGGAACATTCCTACCTCAAATCTCGTCGCTCCAATGCACGAGGGGAACGACGATCGAATATCATGAACATGCTGGATCGAAATATTCCCATGATGGACTCTTCTCTTTCCACCATCGAGAACAACACCCCCATCAGCAGCAAGAACAACATCAATAGCAGTATTACCAACTTTTCCGACAGTCAAAGCACCCTTGCCAAGTTCGCGTATCAGCCTCCGAGCAGTCAAACGAGTACGGCCACTACGGCTACCAATACCAGTCGGGGAGATGATCCATCGCCTCCCTCTTCTCCCGTCCTCGTCAGCAGCAGCAACAGCAGCAATAACAAGGGAAGCGTCCACCGCCGTGCCATGCATATCATGAACATGTTTCGACGCAACGAAAGCAATAACTCGTCTGGCCACAGTCGCAGTGCTGCTGTCAGCAGCCCCTCGAGGAGTCTTCGAGCAGGCCCAAGGACGACTGGTACTACTACTACTACTACTACTACTAGTAGTAGTACTTCCAGCCCCAAAGCGGCAAGGCGACGTCAAACATCATTATCATCATCAAAGGCGTCAACAACAACAACAACAGCAGCAGCAGGTGCGGTAGCAAAGCCCGAACCACCAACCAGCAAGCAGAACCGCAAAGTAGCTCAACTTCGCGACATGTTGGAACGCAAAAAGCTTCAAGAAGAAGAAAGAAAAACTAACCATGTGCAACAGGAAGATGAATCCATTGCGGATTCGACTGGTTTGGATGGCCATCATGGTGGAAGCAGCAATATCAGCAGTAGTGCTAGTGGCAGTGGTAGTGGTAGTGGTCCCAAGACAACAACAACCACTACCACCAACAACAAGACGAAAAAGACCAAGAAGAAGAGCCTCAACAAGACGACGAATAGCAGCAGCAACACCACTGAAGCCACCGCCCTCACCAAGAAACCAGGCAAGGTCCGAAGTGTCGTGGCTGCCTTTGAAGATCAAGAGGCAACTCGGCGAACTCGCAATACTACTAGTAGTAGTGCCACCACCACCACTACTGCTGCTTGTTCTGTCACCACCACCAAGAAGTCTCGTGCCAGTAGTACTCCTACTCCTACTACCAGGAAGACTTCTCATCCATCTTCGGACAGTGACAGTCATGCCGACTCTTCCTACCAGTTGACCGTCCCTTCGCCATCACCACCACAAAAACGAAAAGGATCCTCTTCTCATCATCATCGACGATCCATGGATCGGGTGACGACGGCGGCGGCGGCGGCGACGACTACAAAAGTGGCACTGCCAGTAGTAGAAGCCGACCGGCAGGATGCTGGTAGTAGTGCTCCTCGACCGACTACAGTCCACAACTTGTTGCTCATGGACACTTCTGGCAATGCTGGCAAATATACGGGAACGATTTCCGATAAAACCGGCAAGCCCCATGGCTACGGAAAGATGGTCTATGAAAAGAATACTGGTCCCGGTGAAGAAAAGGCACGCATCTATGAAGGGGAATGGAATCAGGGACAATGGAATGGTAAAGGACGTCATGTCAAACACAATGGCGATGTGTACGAAGGCCACTTTTGTGACGATCAAAAGCATGGCGACGGCGTCTACCTTTACCACGATGGAAACCGCCGCTTTGAGGGACGCTATGTCATGGGACATCGTGTCGAGGGGACCATGTTGTACAGTGATCGGTCCGTGTACAAGGGACAATGGTACAATGGAAAACGCCAAGGAAAAGGTATCTACCGATTCTCCGATCAAAGTATCTACAAGGGCGACTTTGATGGTGATCGGATCCATGGAGTGGGACAGCTACTTTGGCCCGATGGATCCCGATATTCGGGCGAATGGAGTCAAGGCCAACGCCATGGAAAGGGAAAAGAATACGATAGACATGGCAATATTCGATACAATGGAATGTGGAAACACAACAAGCCTCTCAAATAATACTAGAGCAACATTATACTATTATATATGTATATCAAACAACCATTTTTTTCAGCCCACCACCCGTATATTGCCTGTACACACTACGTACTTCGATTGCCAGTAGCCAGTAGAGTGTCGAATGCATTCCTAAACCAGAAATAAGCATATGTATGTAGCTGGAAGAAACTCTAAATGCTTTCTTTAGTACTAAGGCTGAGGCAACATCGCTGAAATGCCAATATACTAGATACTCCCTCTCGCTTGTCGTATCGTCGTTTCCATTTACGCAAAGATTCCGAAGACGAGTTCCTTGATTCGATCACGCTTTCTCATCTTGCCGCCATTTGCGGTGTTGCTAGTATTGATACCACCCATGGCAGCCGTAAACGGACACCCACCGGTCGATTTCCAGTTGGCATTGACGTCTTCGACCTTGGTGTTCCCCCGCAAGACGTTGATAAAGTCTTCGGCATTGTAAAAAATGTCAACATCTTTCAATTGGAGTTTGTCATTGACGACTGCCGTTCCAAATCCAAACATTTCGACCAGCTCTCCCTTGCCTTGATTGGTCTCGTACGTTCCCGTAAAGGTACCCCAGTGACGCCAGGTAAAGGCTACCTTGGGTGGTCCCGAGTACACATCGAGGACTTCCCATGGAAACGCAGCAAACGCATTATGAAAGGCATCGTGCGAGCCTTCCCAAGTAATATTTGAAGAGTCCCAAATATCTGCCGGACACGCATTCAATAGTACATTGTAATTCCCAACCTGGTTGGCCTCTTGATTGTTAAAGATTTTGCCTCCATTGGCCGAAATGCGAAAGTTTTCCACATCCGCCGACTTGTGCGACGTAGCATCCAATTTGTGGGAACGCTCCATTTCCCAAGTCTTGACGAGATTTTCAACGACTTGTTCCAAACTTCCATCGGGATGGATTTTGGACCGTTCCTTGAGATATTTCAAATTGGTCAAGGAATAGTCGGGAACGTCTCCAAATCGCCACTTGGTGTCGGGATCATCCATAAAGGATCGTTCCGGTTCCTTCCATCCAAACTCGGCCTTGATTTTCTCCAATTCGACCTTGACATCGTCAAGCTCTTCCTTGGTCAAAGCCTTTCCCGATCCAGTGACGGTCAACGGTCCTTGCATGTGTCTTTTTTATAGAATAGAACAAGAAAACAAGTAGTAAACATCATATTATGAGCGACGTATTCGGCAAGATGATTGCTGGAGACAAGAAGCAAGTTCGTGGTCGTCTACACGCGAACTTACGTTTGAGCCATGGAAGGAACATTATCCGACGCAGCAAAGAGAGCTGATGACGACGACGACGACGACGACGACGACGACGACGACGACGACGACGACGACGACGACGACGACGACGACGACGACGACGACGAGGACGACGACGACGACGACGAGGCATCAGCAGCAGAAGGAATCATCATCCTCATCGGGGCAAACGCTTGGCAACCTCCTGGTGCTGTGCTGCCCAAAACAAGGGCAGTTGCAACTGCGCTCTGAGAGAACTTCATGGTAGTACTATGAGTAGTAGCAATGCTTTCCAATCGGTCAGTCAAAATAATGGGGTATGCGAGGAGATATTATGCAATTCTTTGTTATAATATGCGGTCGGTCGGTACCGGTAGAGGCAGTTTTTGTGGGAAGAATCTTCGATGCTACTACATAGCTGATGGGTTTCCAAAAAATAAAGCTCGAACTTTGTTGTTCGCGGTATTAAAACTCTATTATGTGAACGGATGTGTGCGTGCGTCAGTTCCGTTTGGAGAATGACTTTTAAAAGAGAACTTGACGAAGTTTCTAGGTTTTTTCCGATGAATAATTACTTGGCATTTCAGAATCGGGAGATTCTTTTATATATGCCTTTCTTAAAGTAAATGACTGTACTTGGAAGGTCATTCACATACGTACGAGTATACGTCACTCGAAACATCCCTGGGTAATTGGCCACCACCAATGACGCAACTCTACGAGTACCGCGGTATTACGACTGGCTACAGTACAAGTACTGGTACTCTAATAGTAGTACATAGAGAGACGATATGATCTGGTGAAAGGGAGAAGGATAACGCGCAGAGCACTGGTAGTACCACGCGATAGTAGGGAGCCTTCGAGCTGAGCAAAACACTAGCTTCATACTATGTATGTACTAGTAGACTAGTTGGAGATCATAGTGATCCTATACCGCTCCCTCTACTTTTAAAAGTAGATTTGGAAGTGTTGCTTTGTTCTCCGGTCATTCGAGAGAGAGAGAGAGAGAGAGAGAGCAGACGACGCCAGAAGGCGATGATAGTAAAAAATTCCCCTCGAATCGAATCATCCAGAAACAGTATGCTCCATATTATGTACTCGGTATTCTTTAGGGCCGAATGAATCATCACCTGCGCCAGACAATTGGGCAGCTCTCATTTTGAAGAAAGAGGGAGGTTGACATCGAACTGCTGTCAGTATTATAACGTTGCCGAATCAATCCTCCTTATATTCACGAGAGCATAGCAGCAAAGATCTCTATTTAGGGCCGACTTGATCCTTTTTGATGAGCGAAGAGGCGTTCAGTGCATAAACGTCGGCTCACAGGGAGTAGGAGTAAATTTGGGCGAGGATCCATGATTTGTTACTCCACCACCAACACCCACCCTCGGACTTTTGTCAATCAATATTATTCCGTGTAGTAGCAACATTCCTTTCGATCAAGAAAGTAGCGGCGCGGTCAGTATTGTAGCCGCCACCACTACTTATCCGAATGCCCATTTCCATCATGTCGTCATCTTGGTCTTCAGCCGTGTTGTTGTGTGAGCCTCTCGATGATGATGATGATGATGATGTTGATTCATCCTCGTCGTCGTCCTCTCGATGATAATGATGATGATGGTGATTGGTGTTGATGTTTCCGTAATTGCAGACTTGTAAGATTACCCATGTTACTAGCCATAAACAAAGTTGACAGAGTCCGGCAATGGACATGAACAAATAATGATAATAATAATCGCCAGCCGTAAAATAATAGTAGTAGAGAAAAGATAGGTTTGCCGTCGTTCAATCAATATTACGGAATAGGTGCATATTATATACTTCGTATGTTGTTGTTGTTGTTGTTGTTGCTTTCCGCTACATCATCGCATTGCCGGCATCATCATAAAAGCGTATATATTACTGTTTGAGCTCTTCTTTCGACTGCTTCGATCTGGCCCTCGCGTGATATCTATCCGCTTGCATATCGGTATAGTCAGGTTGGGGAGCGAATACATGATGTAATACCGGTACCTGGTACCGGTAGAAAAATACTGGCGTAGGAGGATAGCCACCGATTTATGCAGGCGACGCGACGCTTTCTAGTTCTCGAACCCCTAACGAGCCTGCCTGTTGGAGATAAGGCTAACCATTTCCAACGGATGGCCGAGATGACCCTTTTGGGACCAGATGACTCGTTTGAGTCCTCACCACTTCCAACTTCCAATCTCTTCAAAGATGGATGGACCGTCGTCGAACGGATAGGTGATCGCCAATAACTTGGCGCGCTCTGGTCGACTTCTGGTCTGTCCGTCTCTCGTTGGGGGTGCGAAGCGCCAACCAACCCTCCACTCTCTCGTGGACATACATAGCGAGGAGGAGTCAGTCGTCGCGTCGTCGCCTCGCGTCTCGCGTCAAGCTGAACGTGAAAACCGGGAAAAAACCCAATTCATTTCATTCATGTCATGCTGGGTGTCGAGACCATTGTCTTGCATTGTCTAGCATGCTTGTCCTGTAGATCGTCCGTAGACACTGTACTAGTTCCGGTGCGTCCAGTTGGACATCTCGCCGACTATTATGTCTTGCATTGTCTAGCATGCTTGTCCTGTAGATCGTCCGTAGAAACTGTACTAGTTCCGGTGCGTCCAGTTGGACATCTCGAAATGCGGCAACTCGACGTCGGCGGGCGAGGCATAGATGTGATTCCGACCGTCTTTGATCATATTATTTGCAATCTCAAGCATTGGATACACTCTACGAATTATCATCAGCCTCGTCCCCATCATCATCATCATCATCATTGTCTAACAACAACAACAACACTGCCAGTACCTCTACTTCTACGACGACAACATTATGGCATTGGGAACGTCCCGATTGGACCTTTCATGCCAAGGTACGAGTAGCACGAGTAGCACGAGTAGCGTCGTCGTGTCTCCTGGACCCGCCGCTTTTTGTTGATGATGGGCTTGTAGTTTCATTTTTTGTTTCTTCGTATGACTATACTTGTCAGCTACGGTACATGTACTACCGGTATGACGGGACAAAAAAGTAAAGTAGTTAGCTACTACTAGCTAGTAGAGATGTAGCGCTAATAATAAGGGGACAACACTCTTGTCAAAACTGCATCCTTATGGAAGCATTAAAGATACATTATGGTACTAGCACCAGCAGATATAGGGTGTTCCTTCTTGTTCATCACTCTGCCGAATCGTCGATGATGATACTGGTAGAATCGTCGTCGTTGTCGTCGTCTTCCTCCGAGTGTTTTTTCTTTTTCTTCTTCTTCTTCTTCTTTTTCTTCTTATGGGCAGGAGGATCGTCAATGTCGTCAACAGATTCATCATCGTCGGGTGTTTGGTCCCATGAATATGGTGAATCGTCTTGGACTGCGGGTACTACTACTAGCACAGGGGCATCCTCCTCGCCGGATGCTGCTGCACCAGGTGAAGCATCGTCTTCAACCAGAGCTTCCTCTTGGTCAGGGGCATCAGGTGGCAGCACATCGTCTTGTCTTGCGTGATCTTCCGGTAGCCGTTCTTGTTCTTCAACCGGGCCTTCCTTCGGGGGAGAATCATATGGGGCTTCTACTTCTTCTTCCACGCCAGCAGGAGGCGACGAATCGTCCTCTACCGGAGCCTTCTTCTTTTTCTTTTTCTTCTTCTTCTTGGCGGCAAGCATCGAATTCAGAGCAAAGAATGCCTCAAATTCCTCCACATCAATTTCTCCACTACCATCAACGTCAACGGCACGGAACAATTCGTCAGCGTTTTCGAATTGGGCAGCGGGGGAAAGCCGGCGATTCAACACCTCCAAACCCTTCCGGAACTCGTCTGGATCGATAGTCCCTCCTCCATCCTTATCCAGCAGAACAAAGACACCCGATAGAACGTATTTATTTTCGTAAAGCGATGATATTTCCTCGTCCTGGAGCAGTTTCGAGATCTTTGCTAGTAGTTCGGTCGCTCCTTCTTCAGCTTCCTTGGTCACTTGAGTAACATCAAAGTCTTCGGGCACTTCGTCTGATGAAGCTGGATCAGGAACAACCGAGGTATTGTCGGTTTTCTCATAGCCATCGTCATAATCATTTCCGTCCACTACTTCTTCTTTTTGATCTGTGTCTTTGTACTGTAGCTTCTCTTGCCCATCTCGGTCCAGCAGCTCCGAACCTAGTTGCTGCTCGCACCGCTGCACGTCTTCTTCGGTCTCAGTGTAGAGAAGATGGTCGTAGTATTCACTTCGACAGACGGCGTCAAGGCATTTGTACATATTCCTTCGGTAGACATTCTTGAGTGCAGTGATACTGTCCAATATTTTGCCGACTTTCTCGACAGTGTATCGGATCTTCTGTTCGTCTGGAGACATTTCCATAGCTTTCTCTTCCTCGGCGGCGGCTGCTGCTGCGGCTGCAATAGCTTGCTTTTCAAGCCTGTCTGCCAAGTCTTTCTGGGCTGTCTCTAGTTCCTCGCGTTCCTTTTCAGCATCACTCATAGAGAGAGACAAGGTCTCTAACTCAGTTTTCAAGGCCTCACTCTCTTCTCGGAGCTCTTCCAGAGTGGAATTGTATTCCTTTTTTCGGGCACTGGCCACCTCGGCAATGTGTGCCTCCATCATTGCTCCTTTTCGACGATTGTATTCCTGGCGCAAAGACTCAATTCCCGCATCTCGTTGAATTCGCGTGTTGATCCACTTCTCTTTGACCTCGTCCAGTTCTTTTTTCAATGCGTTGATGTTGGTGTTTTGTTCCTTTTCAAATATCGCCATTTGATATTGTGCCTCCAAGGATCTCAATACGTCGTTTCGGCCCCGCGCCATGTGTACTCTCCTGGACAAAGTAACAGGATTGACAGATGGTTTCGGCGGTGGCTCCTTCTCCTTCGAGCTCTTGATTTGTATCAGTGAATTTCGTTTGTGGTCGCTCTGCGGTTTGAACCTTGACGAAGAAAGAACGTGTTCACTCTGCGACAAGCCCTCTTTCTTTATTCTTCGGACGCTCCGACGATCATCTGATCGAGGATTGTCAATCGCGGTGGTAAGCCCTTTTCTTGGTGATTCTCCCGTTTTTTGTATGGTATTCGTGGACATGCTCGTACTGCGTTTCAGCATTCTTTTTTTCAAGGAAGTGGAGCCTTCGTTTTCTGTTTCATCCTGTTGATGCTTTTGCTTTCGTCGCGATCCCGACCAACTAGTCGATCGTTTGATTTCTCGAGATTTTTCATCAATGGGTTCAATCTTTGAGAATGATCCCCCGTATCGTTTGGTTTTACCTCGGTCGTCTCCCGAACGACTCCTTGACTTGCTCGCCTCGCTTCTTCGACCCTTTGGGCTCACACTTCGAGAGGATAATGTCGGGCTCTCCGATCTCTTATTATTTCGTTTCCTTTCTTTGCTTTGACTTCTTGAAGAATACCGAGAGGAGGAGACGTCACTCTTCCGTCTAGACTGAGTTCTACTATCGTACTCGGGGCTGCTTGAGCTTGATCGTCGACGTTCATCGCTGTGACTTCGGGAACGTCGCGATGAAGATCGGTCGTGTAGTACGCGAGGACGCGAGCGAGAATCTGGGCTCTTGGATCTCCTCCTTCGTTCATCTTTATTATTCTGAGTTTTTGAGTATCGGGACGTGGAGACTTCATCATACTTGGGCCGATCACTACTACGTGTAGTATGCCTCGGGCTCCTTGATCTTGATCTACGACGTTCTTTGCTCCAGCTCCTGGAACGCCGAGACGAAGATCTTTCGTGTGACCTGGAGATCGAAGCTGTTGGACTTTTCGATTCTATTGACCTTCTTCGCTCCTTGCTACGGCTCCTTGACCGTCGCGATGAAGATCTTCTGTCGTGTGATCGATGCTGATTCGATGAGGAAAATTCACCTTTCCGTCCTTGGGAACTAGAAACTGGACTCCATGATCTCTCTCTACTGCTTCGTTCCTTGCTCCTGCTTCTGGAACGCCTCCGGGACGATGGACGATGATTCGAAATGGAAGAATCTCTGTTCTGCGGGGAAGTAGTACTAGCTGTTGGTGGACTTTGCGATCTCGACCTGCTATTCCTTTCCTTGCTGCGGCTTCTTGAACGCCGCGAAGAGCTTCGTCGATCAGTGCTTCGGTGCATACTAGAATTTTGGCGATCATGATGATGATGATGATGATGAGGAGGAGGATTATCAGAGGATATAACCTCAAATATGTCGACAGGAATAGGAGGTATGTAACTCGGATCTGTGGATGTTTCTCTTGTTGTTGGTGTCGTTGTTCGACGTTCCTCCATGGCTCTAGGTGAAAATCGGGCGTGCGAACCATGCACCGACACTCCCAACTCGCCGTTAGGTTTAGATGGTGGTTTGGAATTTGGACTTATGGGTCTCACACGTGTTGGTCGCCGATCATCATTACTATGGCTTCTGGAACGCCGCCGTGACGAAGGTCGATATGCCGACGACGAAGATACTATTTCTCGTTTTCTTCGTTCGGCACTCTCACTTCTACTACTAGAGCGTGGTCTTGACGATGATCGATGGTGCGATTCTCGGCGTGGGCTTTTGGATCTCTCTCTTCTTATTTGTCGTTCTTTGCTTCGACTTCTGGAAGAATATCGTCTTGATGAATATCTGTCATGATGATGTGATGATCTATGAGCCGATGATGAAGAATATTGACTTTTCCTTGTTGACGGGGGTAGTTTCTCGTCGCTTTTGGATCTCTCTCTTGTTCCACGTTCGTTACTTCGACTCCTCGACCTTCGCTGCCGCGAGGATGATGGTTCATCTGATGATCGACGGGAGCTGATATCACGTGAGCTCGATTCTCGGCCGTAGTTGTTTCGAGATGTTCTAAATTCCGCCGAGGAGGAGTCGTCGTTCGTTCTGCTAGGAGGAGGGCTCCTCGACCTGCTGGTCCTCCTTCGCCGTTCTTGTTCTTTGCTTGGAGGACTGGAATAATCTTTTTCGGATCGATGACGATAATTCTCTGATGAGGAAGACGACGATTTCCGTTTGGAAGTTTCCGATGATCTCCTGCCAACATCTGATTCTCTCTGGCTGTGGCTGGTGGTGGTTCGATTTCGACGTTCCTCCTCCCTACCTGGGCTTCTAACAGAGTGAGCAGGACGTTGATGATGGTAATGATCCTCCCTGCTGCTGGGCCTTCGACTGGACGAAGAAGCCCTATGATACTCTTTAGGAGATGATGACGGCATGATACTCTTCAACGACTTCTTGATAAATCCGGCGCTGGCATCCTTTATTACTGCACTCTCATCTCCTCGTCGTTTCCTCTACCAACCCATATTATTCTCACTCTCTGTTCCTCTGCTGTTCCACCACGGATATGTCTTATTTCTCTTGAGTCGAAACAGAATAATTATAGATGATAGAAGGCGGGTTCCTCGTGCAGTCAGAGAGTAGGTACGGTATGTGTGCTGCAGATGAGGATGCAGAAGATGCGATGACATGTGTCTCGTCGATTTCGAATTTGAAGTCAACGCTCGCTATCGTCGGGTCTTTCGCGCGCAAAAATGGAAACGCATCGCCTTGCGCTGCCGCGTGGATTCTACATGGTTTTGTACGAAGAACATTGCATAAGGCTAGTAGCCACCTAAAAATGTCCGAAAAAGACATCATTTCAAAGCCAAAGGGCTTATCAACTCGGGAAGCAAAATGACTGGGAATGAATGATGACGTCTGACTGACGACTCTCATCACTCACTCCCCAAGCACGACCCACGACCCGCATCAATGGAATGGAATCCGGAGAGTCGATTGCCTATTCATCGAACACTCCAATAGCGTGTAGTACTCGTAGAGTATAACCTGTATACTCGAGCTGCTACTACTAATACTAAGTAGTAGTTGGATGGTTATGTAATGAAAGTATATATTTTATTGCTACATCATACTTGTTACAAACTATTGCGAGAAAATTTCATTAAACTCCTCGAGGTCCAGTTCTCCAGACCCATCCACGTCGAGGGCCTTGAAAAGTTTATCCGGGTCGTCAAATTGGGCCCCTGCTGGCAACCTTCGGTTCAACAAGTCCATTCCCATTCGGAATTCTTCAGGATCGATCGTTCCACCGCCGTCCTTGTCAAGGAAACGGAAGACTGTGATTAGCATATCTTTGTTTTGGTAGAGAGAGGACATTTGAGTGTCGTCCACCATTCCGGACAACTTCGACATGGCGGCATTTTCTTTCTCAGCTTCTTCCGTGAATTTCTTTACATCCCAGTCGCCATATTCACTTTCATTTTCGTTGAAAGATGATTCGTCGTCGTCTTCTTCTTCGATTGTGTCTATATTGATCCGGGGCATGAAGGACACGTCTAGGGACGAGCGACGCTGCATTTTTACAAACAGTTTGGTGCCTTCTTCTTGTAGTACGTCACTTCCAAGCTCCGATTCGCACGATCGAATCTGATCCCAAATACCAAGATACAAGTCATGGTCGTACAGATCGTTGGTTTGAACGCCCCGTCCGACTCGATACATGAAGTCTCGATACACGTTCTTGACATTGGGTTCCGCCATGAGTCCGACCAACCCACGGTGGATCTGTTCCATTTGGTCTCGGGCTGCCTGGAGCTTTTCTTGCTCAGCCGTTTTTTGGATGCACCACTTTGTCAAACCGACAAAGTTGGCTTCGATCTCTGCATTTGATTTCTCGATTTTCTCGTTTTCTTGTTTGGCCGAAGAAATCAAAGCTTGCAGAGCGTCCATGTCCGCTTGAAGAGATTCCTTTTCCTTGTAAAGTTCCACGATTTCATCGGATTGCTCTTCCCGTTTCGCCTCCAAATCCTTGGCTTGTTGTTTGTCCGCCTCCTCCTGGCGTCGCCAAAAGTCTTTGGTGACTTGTTCACGAACTTTTTGTTTCGAAACATCAAATTGCTGTTGTAGAGCTCGGATGTCTGCATCCGAGTCCATCCGAGTCTTTATCCATTGCGCCTTGACAAATTCCAACTGGTTGCGAAGCATTTGACATTTGACATCCTTGGTCTTTTCTTGCTGTTGTTTCTTATATTCTGCCTCGAGAAGAGCCATGACGCCATTACGATACTTTGCCAAAGGATTCTTTTTGACTTCAGTGATGGAAAAGGAGGGTGATTTGCTGTGACTGCTCGATGATGACGATGGTCGGTGATGATGAAGACTTTGACTGTGCCAACTCCTCTCTTGCCGCGCAGAAGGCCCGGGCGATAGGCTTTTGCTGCTATTGGTAGGGCCAGATCGACGACTGGAGCGACGCTTTTCCAAGGACGAATAGGATTTCGTTTCTTCGGCTCTCAAATCGCCGCTGCTCCTAGGGCGACGAGAGGAAGCCAAGGATTTCAAATCCTTGTGACTGCCACCACGACGTTTTTCCAAGGAGGGATAGGAGTTTGCCTCTTCGGCTCTCAAATCGCCACTGCTTCTAGTTCGACGAGAGGAAGCCAAGGATTTCAAATCATTGTGGCTGCTACCTCGATGTTGTTCCAAGGACGAATAGGAGTTTGCTTCTTCGGCTCTCAAATCGCCACTGCTCCTAGGCCGACGAGAGGAAGCCAATGATTTCAAATCATTGTCACTGCCAGTTCTTCTCCGGCTGCTATTACTTCGCTTGCGTGAAAGCGATCGTGGTCGCTCCTCTTCCGTAGTATGTTTGCTGTGGCTGGAGCTGCTTCGATGACTTTGACCACTTTCTTGTTGTTCGTCGCGAGCGACGATATCGGAAAGTCTACTTCGGCTACCCGACGGGCGCAAACCTTCATTGGCCAAATCCGACAATCGAGGCTCGCTGCTACCCGAGGATCGAAATCTGCTTCGGCTACGGGAGCGATCCATATCCGATAGTCGAGAACCACTTCCCGAGGATCGAAGTTTGTTTCGGCTGCTGCTCGACGATCGATCTAAATCGGATAGTCGAGAGCCACTTCCCGACGAAGTGGCTCGAAGGAGGTTGTTACGACTTCCCGAAGGAGGCAGATCATTTCGTGAAGAGGATCGAACAAGAAGATTGTTTCCGCTACCACTACCCGAGGAACGGAACCCCCCACCACGATTGCTATGCTGGGACGATGACAACTCCGAAGACTTGGACTTGGAGGTCATTCGTCGATACAAGCGATCGTCAATGTCTTCCATTTGTTGTTGTTTCTTCTTTTGTGATGATAGCTGTTGCTCCTTGTGGTGGTGCTGATGATGATGTTCACGGTTCTTGGTCGAACGATGTTCACTGTGCCTTAACAAATCGTTGGCCGCATTCATGCTCGAACTCTTGGATGACCTTCGAAGAGAAGATCCACTTGTTGTTCCGTGGACTGTATTTCTCAAATTGTCAAACGAGGCGTTTCGCGTAGTACTACTACTATTCGTAGTAGAGGACAATGCTTTTCGATTTCGCACTATGGGGGATGGGCCCAGCCCACCATACATTGGTGCAGCTAACATGTCGTCGAGCTTGTTGGACATGGATCGAGCGCTACTGACGCTAGTACTACGCGTAAGGCCCATCGGCGGATCAGAAGGAAGAAAGTCCATGAGTCTGGAGTCTTCGTCGTCGTCGTCATGTCCATTAGCTAACGAATAAAGACTGATAGATGGTGCCATTGTTGTTGTTGTTGTTGTTGTTGTTTGATATGATGCGGTGTCAAGATATTATGTATGCATGTTGGGAAGTTTTCAATTTAGTGCACTGGTGCATACCGGTATCGCCAGAGCGGCGGAAGAATCAATTATCCTCGGGGGGGATGAGATTCCTACTTAATGGAAAAATTCCGAAAGATACTAATGCCTCGGTCATTAATCATCGTCTTTATGATGCAATTTTGAAACGACGACTAAAGCGACGTTCGCCGTTCGTTTCTAAAGTAGTAGTACTAGAGTAGTGAATTTCAATGTTTCTCCGAGCGAGGCACCGCGCTGCACGCACAATACGAGTATCATAAAGTATGTAGCGGCTACGAGAATAATTGACCGACACGTGTCATACATGTACCGCTACAAGTAGTGTACTGTACTCTTGTAGTACAGCACTCAACTGAGTAGAATAATAGTCTACCAGGTACTCTCTCTCTAAAAGTAGTAGTAGTAGAGAGTACTTCTACTACCGGTAGAGACATGCTGTGAGTGCCTCGGACCCCTGAGATCTACATACAAGTACATATAGTCTATGACTTGCTGGAGTAGTCGTCGTGTACTACACTCGAAGCGAGCTAGTAGCTCTTGTAGTAGATAAACTGAAGTTTGCTATAGAGTGGTAGTTCGTTCTTGCTATGCAGTTATGTATATGTGAATTTTAGTTTGTAACTTGGTTGTTTGCAAAAATGTTGTTAAATTCCTCAAGGTCAATGCCCCCGTCCTTGTCAACGTCCAAGGCATCGAACAGCACCTCGTAGTCTTCAAATTGTGCGTCGAGAGGAAGTCGTTTGTTGAGCAAATCGATTCCGACCTTTAATTCCCCACGATCGATCTTGCCGCTTCCATCCGTGTCCAAGAACTTGAAGATTGTCAACAGCATGTCCTTGTTTTCATACAGCGTTATAATCTGGGCGCTGCTCAGTTTGCTCGACATGTGATCGACCAAGGCCTTGGCCTCGCCAGCATCCTCACAAAACGATTGAACGTCGTCGCATAATGTTTGAACATCCACGTTATCATTCAACGTGGCATCTTCGTTCTCGCCTTCTTCGACCACGGCTAGATTCTCATGAAAGAAATGGGCCGAAAGGCTCGTGACTTTGGTGCTCTTCGTTCTTGAGTTAGGAATAGCTCTGGCTCCTGCGTCTACTAGTGTCGTCGTGGCGTCAACGAGGATATCATTGCCCAGTTCCCATTCACATTCTCCAATGATTCCCATGACGTCTTCGTAGAGGGGACTTTCCTTACCCTCATGTACGTTGACACTTCGAGCACACTTGTACATGTAGTTTCGGTAAACATCTTTGACGCCAGGTTCGATTAGCAAGGCTACGGCTCCGCGGTAGATGGTTGCCAAGTTTTGTTCGGCTGCCACCAACTTGCCCTTTTCGATGGTCTTTTTCTTGACGTAGGCGGTCAGACTTTCGTGTTGAGCTTGGATCTTGGCGGCTTCCTCTTCCAGTACCTTTTGCTCCTCGGCTACTTCTTTGACCAAGACGAGCAATCTTTCGTGATCTTTTTGAAGATCCCTGTTTTCTAGCTCCAAACTGACTAGTTCTTGCTCGGCGTCGAGTTGTTCCCATTGAAGTTGCTCCGCTTGTTCTACAACTTTTTGGTACTTTTGCGTCACTTCGGCTTGAATCTCCAGTTTGCGAGCCTCAAAGTCATGACGCATGCGGCAAAGTTCCTCGCTTTTATCCAGTTGTATTTTGAAACGTTGGGCACGGATTTGTTTGATCGCTTCCTCCATGACTTGGCAATTGTCCACTCCTCCGGTTGTTGGCATTGCCAGTTTGGCTTGTTGGACCGTCTCGTTATTTTCCATGACATTTTGGACCAATTGACGCCCTTGATCGATTGCATCGAGCGATCTCAAAAGAGTGATGCTACTCGGAGGACGACTGTTGGCGGTACTGATGAGTCCCCGACGCTTTGAGCTCTTGTTGTTGTTGTCGCTTTGTTGTTGGGGCATGCCGGACGAGGACCATGTTGCGTTACCATGTTCTCTACTAGTAGTAGGTGCTGCTCGCCGACGGGATTGTTCCAGTACTTGTGCCGACTTTTGACGGCGCTCCCGAAGTCCACGGATGCGGCCCTCTCTTTGTTCTTGTTCCACCATCATTTCGTCCAGATCTCCCAAGCTGTTGACGCGACGGGGAGGAGGAGCAGACTGATGGTGTTTGCTGCTATCACGTCGTCCCCCGCTGGTGGACGAATGAGTAGAGGTAGCATTCAATAACTCTCCTGCGCTATTGCCACGTCGGGGAGGCCTCCTGCAACTGTTGTGAGCCTTCAAAGAATCTTCCACAAGCACTCGTCGAGAAGGTTTCTTTCTTCCTAACATTATTTGTGCTTTTCGATTTGACTACGCTATGCCATAGTTCATAGAAAACAAGCTATTGAACTCTTGCAGGTCGATACCTCCGTCCGCGTCTGCATCCAAGGTCTCGAACAAAACATTGTGGTCCTGGAATTGTGCATCCAGCGGGAGTCTCCTATTCAGCAAATCGATTCCAAACTTTAATTCTTGACGGTCAATCTTCCCACTCCCGTCCGTATCAAGGAACTTGAAAATGCTCAAGAGCATGTCCTTGTTTTCGAATAATGTAGTGATCTGAATGTGGCTAAGTCTTGTCGATAGCTGCTGAACAACCAGTTCGTCATGACTGGTATCAGTAAGACCTTCCGTACAAAAAGATTCTTCTACGTTTTCAACCTTGACAGACCTCTCATGCAACGTGGTATCCTCATTTTCCCCTTCCTCGACGATCGATAGATGATCGCCGAAAGAGTGTTCGGGGAAATTCAATGATATAGGCTGGGAAACGATTCCGAGCTCTTCTTCTAAAGCGTCCAACAAGATTTCTTCCGACAAATGAGCTTCGCAGTTCCGAATCGTCGCCTTGACCTCCTGATAGAGTGCGCTATCTTTACCCTCGAACAGGTGGACGCTTCGGCCACACTTGTACATGTATTTACGGCACACTTCCTTGACGCCAGGTTCGACCTGTAGAGTGATTGCCCCATTGTAGATCGTGCCGAGGCTTTGCTCCATGGCAGCTAGCCTTGAATTTTCAGCCGAGATTTTTCGAATAAGAACAGTCGAAGACTGCTGAAGAGATTTAAGTTTTTCACCATGCAGCTCCAGCCTTTTGTTTTCTTCGGAAAGTTCCTCGATCATACCACTTAGTTTTTTGTGTTCTGTCGTCACGTCTTTGTTTTCATTTTGCAGGTCGATGATTTCTTTGTAAACACTTCGAAGTTGATCCGAAAGACGCTTCTGGGTTTCTTCCTCGTACTTCTTGGTCATTTCCTCTTTTATCTTTCTCTTCTTCTCTTCGTAGTGTTGACGCAGGTTGGCCAGGTCGTCGCCCTTACTAAACACGGCAAGCCGGCGATGGATACGTAGGATGGCCTCCTTCATGATCTGGCAGTTGCTCTCCACTTCGTCGACGGCAACAGGACCCTCCTTCTTCTTTAGGAGGAACTCCATCTTGACTTGCTGGGCTTCTTCACTTTCCATTGCCTGTTTCACAATCCGGCGTCCCTGCTCAATCTCTTGGACAGATCGACGAATAGGGTGGGATAATACCGTCAGGACTCTGGGTGGACTAGCAGTAGAGCTTCGCTTTGCGGATTGGTGTCCTCCTAATCCTCCTCGGTTCTTTCTCGTAGTATTTGTGCCGTTAGCAGGATCAGTGGTGGTGGTCGCTACTTCTGGTACCCACCATTGTTCGTTTTGGAGGGTACCACTACTACTACTACTACTCGTAGTAGCAGCACCAAGGTTTGGCGATCCCAACCCACGGCGGCGGGAATCTTCCAACACTTGAAGTGACTTTTGGCGTCGCTCTCGCAAGTTCTTGATCCTCCTCGTACTAGTAGTAGAAATACCTCGCTCTTGATGTTCATCCTCGTCGTCGTCGTCGTCCTCTTTCAAATCACCCGTGCTTTTCACACGCCGCGCCGGAGCAGCAGCATTTGCGGGTACTGCCACTATTACAAGTGGTGTTTCTTCATCTTGGATACTATTAGCCTCCTCCTCATCTTCTTCTTCTTTCCTGCTCTTCAAACTGCGCAAACTAGTCGACTTTGTCAGCATGCCCATCATGTGCGGTCGACGGAACTGATTGGGATGAAAGGGCAACGTCGGTACTAGTAGCGTCGTCGTCAAACGCTTCCAACTACTACTAGTACTACTACTACCGCTTTGTTGGATTGGTGGCACATCAGCAGCAGCAGCAGTAGCAGTAGTAGTAGGAAAGTCGGGAGAAGAAGAAGAACTTGCAGAATTGTCCAATAGCGATGGCGCGGATCGACTCCTCTGCTTGTTGCTGGTTTTACGAGTGCTTGTCAAGGAGGCATGACGTCGGTTCTTGGAGCCCGCCATGGATGATCGAGAGGAAGGAAACGAGTCTTGGTAGTAGTCATTGTAATAGTGATGTCCCTTGCCATACTCTTCCTCAGCATTCTCATTCTCATCCTCATCCATCTTCTTCTTCTTCTTGGTGGATCGACTCTTACTAAGTAATCGGCGTTCCAGTCGTTGGTCAATATCTTCTCCCTTTTGGTGTTCTTTGTGGCGACGATGGACCGGTGGTGAGAATACTTCCGACGGCGGGGCAGGGGCGGCGTATCTGCTGTAGTTCGAGGAGCAGCATCCTTCACTGTTGTGGAAAGACGAGGAAGAGAGACTGGTTCGTTCTCGTCGAATCGCCAGTGGAGATTGTGTGTATACTTTATCAACCTTGGAGTTCAAACAGCGATCACTCTTGTTGCGAAAAAAAGAAGAGGAAGAAGAAGAAGCGTAGCTCGTTTTAGAGGCTGCCTTCTCGATTCGTTCTGCAATAATAATATGGTTGTTCTTATTCAGAACACTCGTCTTGTTGGTAGTAGAGGCTGCCTTCTGGATTCGTTCCGCAATAATAGTGGGCATTTTTTTTCCGGTTCGTTCTGCCGCCAGAAGATTATTGAGACTGTTGTTGTTGTTGTTGTTGCTCTTCTTCTTGTTGTTGCTGCTGCTGCTGCTCTTTCCATGACACTCCTGCTGCTTATTTTGTTTTTGTTGACCTTGATAGAATAAGTGACTCTTAGTTCGTGTGCTTGGTCGTGATCCCTTCCCGTTACTTCGTTTCAAGTCCAAAGAGCTGTCACTTTTGTGCATCAGGGAAGTGGAGCAGCGGATGCTGATGGTGCTTCTGCTGCTGCTGCTGCTGGTGGACTTTTTCTTCTCGTTGCGTTCCGACACCAGAAGATTATTGAGACTTTGACTTTTATAAAGACTCTTTCGATTATTTCGTGGTGGTGATGGTGATGGTGATGGATCCACGTCATCATCAAAGAGGTTGTAACTCAAGCAACTATCGCTGGCATTCTTGTGAAAGGTGGATGTCGACGAAGAAAAGGAATGCCAGAAACCGGCGCTGTGGTCCTCCTCCTCCTCGGAGGAGGACGCACGAAAGATGTTCGTCAAGCTCCGACTTCTGCTGCTACTGCGTTCATGTTTGCGCATTACTCCTACTAGATGACGACGTCGATGCTGCCCGGCATCATCGGCACAATAACTCGTCAACAAATTTTCTTCTTTGTGTCGTTGTTGTTGTTCCTCGATATCCAACGAGTGGAGTGTGCTGCTGCTACTTGTAGTAACATTGGTGAGGCCACTATCATGATTGCCACGTACTGCATCATTCTTGTTCCGGAGAGAAGACCCGAGTATGCCTGCTCCTCCTCCTCCTCCTCGCCGTCGTGGGGATTTGCTGGTCCTATTGCTGTTGGTGCTTTTGGCTTGGAAGAGAAAGTTCATGGTTCATGCGGTATTTAAAAATAATAATAGTGATTTTAGATGTTATTATACACGTGTTTGGATTACAAAAACGAAAGTTCGTATCATGTAGTACGACATCAGCTAGCCATAGATGTTGGCAAAATCGGGACAATTCCTCCCGTTACATTTAAGGTTGCGAATCATCAGCATCTATCCAAACGGTCATTTCGGAGAATCTAACCAGCTGTCCGTTTGTCTGTTGAAATGATGTTGTGGTGGGCGTGAGCGCTGCTATGTACTGTACCGGTACGGAATATGCGTAAACATGAGAAAATTGTGCGCGTAATTGCGCGCAAAACCGGGCGCCCGGAAAACATTACTTCGTACGTACCGGTCGTAGACGACTCGCTACCGGAACAAGTAGTACAAGCGGGGTAAATAAGTCTATTTTTATAACGCTGTCGCGCCACGCTAAGCGATGGTTGACCCGCGGTCCGGGCTCCCGAAGGAGCGAGGTGCCTTATCGTTATTTACCCGCAGTTTTTGTTTGTTCTTTTGTTTTTGTTTTTTTGTTTGTTTGTTTGGATTCATTATTCGTTGTTTCTGGATGTTTGGGGGTTATTTGAGGTTTCTGGGTGTTCGGTGGGGGCAAGCCCCCTTAAATTTACGAGAGTTTTATACTGTAGTACATATTCGATCTTTCATCTTACCGTACTTCAGACAGACTTATTTAGTCCTCTTAGTCAGCTAGGTTCTACTGCAGTACAAGAGTGATGGGGGGACGGAGTCCTCGTACTACTAGGCTAGTAGTAGAGGCACAAAACACAACTCAAGATACTACACCTCTGTGTATTCCGTTACAAATTGTACCGTTTCGTTCCACCATTACCTTCACAATCAATTTAAGATCAATCATTCATAGATGCTTTCCACCAACTTCTGACGACACCGTCTTTCAAGTTCATACCAAAAACTGGTAGACATGGTGTGACGATGAGCAGACAAGCGCCGCTCGCGGAACTACAGTACTGTTAAAAGCTAGTACAATACGACGATACAGATCCATACGTGTACAGTGCTAGAAGTTAAAACTACATGCTAACGTGTGTGCTTAGTACTGGTGTACCGATCAGACAACACTTTCTTGCCATAGTTCATATTAAAAAACAAGGTACTGAAGTCCTCCTTCATCTTCTAAAGCCTCCACCAAGAAAAATTCCGACAATTGAGCCTTGCAGCTCACGATTGCCTGCAGGAAAGATATTAGTTTTTGACCTTGCAGCTCCAGCCTTTTGTGTTCTTCGGAACGTTCATCGATCATTCCACTTATCTGCTCATGCTCTTTCTTGAGGTCCATATTAGAAAACAATATGAGCCTCGGATTCGATCTCTCTGCTGGATCTGTTGTGCTGGATTTTGAAAACGTTATTTGTATATCACAGTAAATGGTATTTTTAGCTTATCAAGTGTTGCTTCGTCTGTAAAAGAGTAAGCTTATCAAGACTCTTGTCTTTTTCTCCTCGGCTCCATAGGAAAGTGGCTATTATTTTTATTTCAATTAGGCTACATCATGTTTACGAATTCTATGGAGGAGGGCCTTTATTATTATAAGGATTGAAATAGGCTTTACTCTACTAGAGTAAAGTAGAGGGACTAGTGTACTCGTACGGGCACAATAGTTGACGGATAAGTCGTCCGTCGGTCGTTGAACGTCCCAGACGGACGCTGTCGAACAATAACGTCCTTGCTTCGTACCGGTTCGTAATAGGCAAAGCCTTTGGAACCACCCATCACGACCGCGAACCGCCGCCACGCGTTGCAATAGATTATTTTTGTTTGTGTTTCTTTTTTTCTTTCGTCCCCGCGCGCTGATATAAAGTATATAATCATTCATTTTCATTCATATACTAACTGTATATTCATCCCATCCCTCACATCTCTCTTATCTACTACTTCTGAGTATTTTACACAATGCCGCCGCCGCCGCCGACTCCAAGTAGTACTTACTCTTATTCTTCCACTACTATTGCGGTGGGTATTGATTTGGGCAGTGCCAATGCTCGGATTGCCACGTACGATACGAATTTGAATCATCCCGTGGTGTGTGCCAATCATGATGGACATCGGGAAACCAAAGTGTTGTGGTCCGCCGCCGCCGCCGACAGCAACAACAACAACAACAATAATGACGTAGAGCAGCAACAGCAGCCGGAACTTGCCAAGCCCGTGACCACTATTGAACACTTGCGAGGATTCTATCAAGACAAACTCTTGGCCTTGGCAACGAGTTCGGCGCATACCAAAGACTTGCATGTCGTCGTGAGTGTATCCAATGATCCGACTCATCGATACCATTATCAGGACAAGGAGTGGTTGCCGACCCTTCGGTCGCTGGGATGTTCGGTCATTACCGAAGCGGCAGCCGTCTGTTTGGCGTATCAAGTCGATCCGAAAGAACATTCCCGAGTCTTGGTGTTGGATGGAGGCGCCAGTTCGTTGAAGGGGACGATTCTTGTTGCAGTCGCCCCATCATCATCATCATCATCATCATGCTCAGGAGGTGGTGGTGGTGGTTTGTGGAGACAGGAACATTTTGCCAAATTGGATACCGTCAATGGACCATCCTTGGTCGAACCGTTGGCCCAAGCGGTAGCCCAACAATTTGAACAAAAGTGTCGTTTGCCACGGGGGGAAGTCTGGCAAAGTAAAAAGGCCAGGGCCAAACTCTTGAAGGCGTGTGAGGAGTCGTTGAGTAGTTTTCAACGTCTCCAAAATGTCGCCATTCATGTCGATGGACTGTACGAAGGTATGGATTGCAATGTGACGATTAGCAAACCCAAGTGGGAACATTTGTCGTCGGCATTGGCCAATCAAGTCAAGGCCTTTTGCAAGGAAGAATTGTTGCATTTGCCCCAAGGAATTGATACCGTGTTGGTGGCAGGAAATATGCACGATTGGATGATGCCGATTGTCAAGAGTACGGTCGGAGTGGAAAAACTCCATCCCGCCACGGGAACGTTGGATCCCTCGGAAGCCATTGCCATGGGATGTACGTTGCAATCGTATTGGAATTTGCAACGTCAACTCCAACTCCAGCAACAACAGCAGCAGCAACAACAACTTCAGGAAGACGATGATGATGGTGCTGCTGCTATTGCTAGTAGTATCTACACTTCGCACGTTCTCGATGTGCCATGTTCTCCCGTCTCGATTGGTATTCAACAAGGAGATGGTACTGATAATAATAATGGTGACAATACCATTATTTGGATCGCTCAAGGAACTCCTCTTCCTTGTCAAGTCACTCATCAAGTCCAAACAGATGCTTTGGAATTGCTACAATTCTTGCATCCTACTCCGACTACTACGACTACCACCACTACTGGCAGGCCCCTGGCCAAGCTGGAAGAATTGGATGCCACGGCTCCGACCAAGATTCATTTGCAACTCTCGGCTCTGGGACGACTACGAATACAAGTCAATGATGGGGAATCGATTGTGATTGGATAAATAATATTGGATAATCTTTTAACAATAATAATAATAATAATATGGACTGCATCATGTAGGATGTATGGCGTGTGGATTGGATTGGAATGGAGATGAGTGAGTCAAAGACGACGCGACGATGCTTCCTTTCCCCCATCTTTACCCATCTATAAAACCTCAGACGTTTTTGGCGTCGTTGGTGGCATGATGCTTCTTGTTTTTGCGAAGACTTTTTCTTCGGGCTCCTGCTGCGGAGTGCTGGTGCGATGATGTACTACTGCTACTACTAGTATTAGTAGTAGCAGCGGCATCACCATGATGACAGTAATCCAAACAGCTGTCACTCTTGCTGTGAACAAACGAGGACGACAACAAAGAGGAAGAGTAGCAGCTGTTCCTGGACGAAACTTGTTTCTTCTCGGTTCCTCCACGTTCTTCCGCAAACAGGTTATTCGTATTGAGACCTCTTCTATGATGGTTTCTTGTTCCAGCAACACCAACATGCTCCTCCTGTTGCTGAGGATGCCGCCCTTGTTTCACGAGACGTGTTCGTAGTAGTAGGGTCGTCGAGGAGGGTGGTGGTGGGGCTGCTCCTCCTCCTGGTGGTGATCCAGCTCCACGTGATCCTGGTGATATCTTGGAAGACGACGGCAACGACGACGAGGATTTGTGGTAGGAGGAGTTCAAAGTGCTGCTAGCGCTCTTGTGAAACGAGGAGGAGCACAATTTGTTGTCGTTGCCGGGTATCTTCTTGTTCTGCCGCAATCGACGTCCTAGTCGTTGGTCAATATCTTCTCCCTTTTGATGGTTGTTGCTGCTGCTGCTGCTGCTGCTGCTGATCGTCTTCCTGCTCCTTTGTCCTGCTATAATAGTGGACGGAGGTCGAGGCGACCATGATGTTCGGGTGCTGCTGTTACATAATAACAATACCACGGAACAAGAATGATCATAGATCAAACAGCCGTCGCTCTTGTGCAACAATGACTTCTCATTCGTGTTGCTTCCATACCGATTCACACGAATGGACGAAGCATCCGCCCAAGAAGCATTCTTGTTGTTCAACCCTTGCTTCTTGTGGAACCATACCAGCGATGGGACAACCGAGAAAATATCATCAACAACATCATCATCATGAATATAGTTGAGATATCCGTCACTTTTGTGTAAAGACGAACCGTAGCCGGATAGCGGCTTCTCAGTATTTTCGCTCAAAAGAAACATGCTACGGTCTAGGCTCCTGTTGCTGATTCCTTGCTGTCCTTTACGAAGAGTGTTTCTTCGAAGGATCGAGGGGGTTGATGGAGATCGGCTTCGTCGTGCTGTTCTTGTTGTCGTTGGCATGGCAAACTTGTGGTTGTAGCTGAAGCAGCTGTCACTCTTGTGTAACGACGAAGAACAGCGGGAAAGAGGTTTCTCAGTTTCTTCGAAGAAAAGAAGATTGCTGTCTAAACTCCTGTTGCTGATTCCCCCCTTTCCTTTACGAAGGTTCTTATTTCTTCGAAGGATCGAGGGGGTGGTTGGAGATCGGCTTTGTCGTGCTGTTCTTCTTGTCGGCATCGCAAACTTATTTTTGTAGCTGAAACAGCTGTCACTCTTGTGTAACGAGGAAGACAAGCGGGAAAGTGGCTTCTCAGTTTCTTCGGACGAGAAAAGAAGATTGCTGTCTAGACTCCTGTTGCTGTCTTCTTGCGCGTCAGAAGGGTTGAACGACGTTTCGAGAGTGATCCTGCTACTGCCAGCATTCTTGCGAATCGAAATGTAGTAGTAGCCTGTAAGTGGTTCTTCAGTTTCTTCGGCGAAAAAAACGTCGCTGATGTCTAGACTCCTGGTGCTGCTTCCATGATGCTCGTCAACGGCATCCAACGTTTCGAGAGTGATCTTATTACTGCCAAGATTAGTAGTACCATTGAGACTAGTACTGTCGCCAGCACTTTCTTCAGGCGATGGCGACATTTCTTTTTCTCGTTGAGGGGAGTTAGTGGTTGTGGTTATGAAAAGAGAGCTCATCGTTGCAATATGATGATGCTCTTTACTTCATGTTGTGTGCTTGCGTGATATGATGTTATTGTGGATTTGAGATTTTTTCCTCTTTACTTTTCGTTGCTGCTGAGGGAAATCGCCCGAATCCGCCTTCATTTATTATGCCCGGGGGCTTCTCCGACGGGTTCGCAATACATCGCCGTCGCATAATCCAACAAAGATCGAATGCACGATCGATGTCCCTCTTCAACAAATGCATGCATCATCATTGCGTAAACTTTCTTGTCAGATAGAGAGCTACTAGCCGTTGGTTGGGAGAACGGGCAAAGGGCACTGTTGCGCATAAATGTTGAGAGCGAAATCGGCATAATTCAATTCCATCCGTTACAACAACAAAAATACTCGTACTTTGTGATGTATTTAGCAATAATGCTCGGGTTCTCAGAGGAACAACCGCGAGCTCAACGATAAAGTGCAGTTACTTGTTTCAGTGAGTGCCATCAGTCGAATCATCGTAAATGGCGGTTTTCATCTGCAACTCTACTCTACTATTCGTAGTAGAGGCGGAGTTGGTAGACCTGACTCGTCTCATCGAAGCGAAGAGGAGCAGACAAGCGCCACACGCGGAACTACGGCTACTACTTGTAGCTAGTTGTAGCTCTCTACTCTACTACTATAGTAGACTACTCTACTATAGTAGAGTAGTAGTAGTAGACCGAGTCGTTGCTGTTTGTGTTTTCTTGCTCCAGTGAGACTTCAGCTTGCTTACTCACGTAGGATCTCAATCCCAGCAAATGCTGTTGTCCACCCGTAATAGTAGTGACATCGTAGACTACGCTACAATGAGCGGTAAAATAGTAGACTGAGTAGCTACAGTACAGTACGATACAAATCCCTACAATGCAATAGTCAAATGCAAATATTGCATGCCTAGATTCTTGTACTTTGTTCTGATTTGACTACGCTATGCCATAGTGCATAGAAAACAAATAGTTGAATTCTTGCAGGTCAATACCTCCGTCCGAGTCTGCATCCAAGGTCTCGAACAAACCATGGTGGTCCTGGTATTGAGCATCCAGCGGGAGTCTCTTGTTCAGTAAATCAATTCCGAACTTCAATTATTCACATTCGATCTTACCGCTGCCATCCTTGTTGAGGAACCGCAGCGAGCTGAAGTAATGTAGCTCAGGTCTTTGTTTTCATTTTCCAGCTCGAAGATTTCTTTCTGAATGATCAGTTGCTCCCAAGAACGCTTCTGGGCGTCTTTCTCGTACTTCTTGGTCATTTCCTCTTTTATAATCCACTGCTTCTCGTCGTAGTGTTGACGCTTCAAAGATAGTTCATCAATCTTTGCCAGGTCGTTCTTAAAGGCGAGTTGACAACGGATTTCATCCATTTCATCTGAGGGACGTCCTTTCTCTAGGAGTTCCACCTCGATTTGTTGGGCTTCCTCACTCTCCATTGCTTGTTCCACAACGTGGCGACCATGCTCAATGTCGGTGATAACTCTGGGTGGACTGAAGCTTCGGCTCGCGGATCTGCGACCTCGTCGTTTTCCTTTTACGAAACTTCCTAGCCCATACCGGCGCTTTTCTTTACCAGTCTCGGCAGAGGTTTTTGAAGTATCAGTGGTGGTGGTCGCTACTGGTACCGACCATTGTTCGTTTTGGAGGGTACCGCTACGACTAGTAGTAGTAGTAGCACCACGGTTTGGCGAGCCCAACCCACGGCGGCGGGAATCTTCCAACACTGGAAGTGACTTTTGGCGTCGCGCTCGCGAGTTCTTGACCCTCCTCGTACTAGTAGTAGAAATACCTTGCTTTTGGTCCTTCAAGTCACCTGTACTTTTCACACGCCGCGCCGGAGCAGCAGGAGTTGGGGGTTCTGGTACTACTATTGTTGTTTCTTCTCCGATATTAATAGCCTCATCTTCCTTGTTTCTGCTCTTCAAACTTCGTAAGCTAGTCGACTTTGTCTGCATGGCCATCATGTGCGGTCGACGGAACTGATTGGGATGAAAGGGCAATGTCGGTTCTAGCGTCGTCTTCGTCGTCGTCGTCAAGCGCTTCCAACTTCTACTAGTACTACCGCTTTGTTGGATTGGTGGCAAAGTAGGAGGAGAAGAGTCGGGAGAAGAAGAACTTGCAAGACTGTTCAATAGCGATGAAGCGGATCGACTCCTCTGCTTGGTTTTACGAGTACTTGTCCGGCGGGAGGCATGTACCTTGCCATTATCCTCCTTCTCATCATTCACCTTGTTGATTGATCGGCTTTGGAGTAATCGACGTTCCAGTCGTTGGTCAATATCTTCTCCCTGTAGGTGGTTGCGACGACGTACTGTTTCAGACGAGGAATGGGTGGACTGACTGAAGTTCAAGTATCCGTCGCTCTTGTGAGATGATGAGTGAATAATAGAAGAGAGCGTCTTTTTCTCTGCATTCAAGCTTTGGAGGTGCTTGCTTCCATGAGTATGGCTGGACTTCAAACATCCGTCACTCTTGCTGCGGGGCGTTGAGTCCTTTCCTCGAGGAGTGGCTGATGGTGACCCACTGCTGTTGTTGCTGATGATCTTCTTGCATCTATGTCCGTGCTTGCTGGAGAGAGCAGACCGAGGACTGCATGCTTGATTTGTCTTCAATAAGGCTATTCTTGGCAAGGAGACAGAATCATCATCATCATCACGAATATTGTGGCTGTAATCCAAGCATTCACCACTCTTACTGTGAGAGGACGAGAGGAGAGGTTGTCGTGCATCATCATTCCTGCGAAGAAGAAGGTTTTGGAATGGGATCGAAGGTGATCGGCTTCGTCGTCTTCTCGTGGTGGGCTTCATCGCAAACTTGGTGTTCAAAAAGCTGTCACTCTTGTGAAACAACGTTGACGAAGAGTAATAGTTGCTGCTGCTGGGACTGGGTGTTCTTTTTCGGCGAAGAAAGAGTGTAGGAGTATTCAAACTTCGATCACTTCCTTGCTGTCCATTATTGTGCAAAGACGGCGACCACGAGTCGGAAACGATGAGCTGCCGATCATCACTACCAGCACCACTACGAGCAGCATCGCTATCTTTGCTGGGTGTTGAGAATGGATACTTGAAAGAGGACGAGGACCCATCAAGGTCCAACGTTTGAAGAGATATACTAACATAACCGGGACTTTCGCTCTTTCGAAGAGATGGCAATTTCTCCCCTCCTCGTCGTTGTCGTTGCGGGGAAGTGGCCCGGTTGTTGTTGTGGTTCTTGTTCCTGCTGGTTTTCAAAAGAAAGTCCATCGTCTTTTAGATATATGCGCTGATGTGTTTTGCTTGGTATTTTGAGGGTTGCGTTGCGTGCTCCATCATTCATTCGCGTGCATCATCATATCTCGCAATTCTCACGTGAATTACTATGTCGTGCGAACTCCTCGGAGAACCCGGCTTGGCCATAGTTGTTAGCGAAATCGGGATAATTCTATCCGTTAGATATATGTTTGGCTTAGATGCGACCTTTGTCCATATTATAGTTGTTAGCAAAATCGGGATATTTATTTGCATCCTTTTTATTATTTATGGTTGAAAATCCTTTATTCTCGAAACAAACATACCGGTACAACCGTACGGTATGCCAAGAAAACCCAAGCTTCTTGGTTCCTTCTACCCCCCCCCCCCCTACAAAATCACAGGGGGCGTAGCTATCTACTCATCATAGTAGAAATAGAGTAGTACAGTACTTGTATCTTTGCTATCCTCGAAAAAGCAGAGAAGCGCCACTACAAGCACTATATTAGACTGGAGAAGTAGCTCTACTAGTAGTAGCTTGAGTAGAGCAGGAGGTTACAGTACAGTACGACACAAACCCATACAGTGCAATAGTCATATGCAAATACTGCATGCCCACTAGATTCTTTGTGCTTTGTTCTGATTTGACTACGCTTGGCCATCGTTCATAGAAAACAAGCTATTGAACTCTTGCAGGTCGATATCTCCGTCCGAGTCTGCACCCAAGGTCTCGAATAAAACATGGTGGTCCTGGAATTGAGCATCCGGCGGGAGTCTCTTGTTCAGTAAATCAATGCCGAACTTCAATTCTTCCCGGGCAATCTTTCCACTACCGTCAGTTTCAAGGAACTTGAAAATGCTCAGGAGCATGTCCTTGTTTTGGAATAATGTAGCCACCTGAATATCGCTCAGTCTCGTCGACAGCTTCTCTCGTTGCGTGGCAGCCCAGCTTGTGTTTTCGGCCGCTATTTCACGAATGAGAAGCTGAAGAGATTTCATTTTTTTACCATACAGCTCCAGCATTAGGTTTTCTTTGGAGAGTTCTTCGATCATACCACTTATCTGTTCATGCTCTTTCTCGAGGTCTTTCTTTTCATTTACTAGCTCGATGATTTCTTTCTGAATGATAAGTTGCTGCCAAGAACGCTTCTGAGCTTCTTCCTCGTACTTCTTGGTCATTTCCTCTTTGATCTTTCTCTTCTTCTCTTCGTAGTGTTGACGCATCAAAGAAAGTTCATCAATCTTTGCCAGGTCGTTCTTAAAGGCGAGTTTGCACCGGATACGTAGAATGGCCTTCTTCATAATCTCACAGTTATCCAATTCTTCTGCGGGACGTCCTTTCTCCAGGAGTTCCAACTTGACTTGTTGGGTCTCCTCGATCTGCAATGCTTGCTTCACAACTTGGCGACCGAGCTCAATTTCCTGGACAGATCGAGAAGGGCGGACTACCGTGATAACTCTGGGTGGACTGAAGCTTCGGCTCGCGGGTCGGCGACCTCGTCGTTGTTTTTCTCTTTCCAAACTTCCTGGACCGTACCGGCGCTTTTCTTTGCCCGTCGTGGCAGGGGCTTTAATCCTCGTCGTACCTCGCATTTGGTCTTCCTTCAGGTCACCCGTGCTTTTCGCGCACCGAATGGAATTAGTAGCAGTTCTTTGAACGGATACTGCTCCTTCGACAGTATCAGTCGGCCCTGGTTTGACTTCAATCTTTGTACTGTCGGCACCAACTCCAAGAAGAGACTTGTTTCCTCGTTCGAAATTTCCTAGCCCGTACCGGCGCTTTTCTTTGCTAGTCGTGGCAGGGGTTTTAATCCTCGTCGTACCTCGCTTTTGGTCGTCCTTCAGGTCCTCCGTGCTTTTCGCACACCGAACGGTAGTAACAGCAGTACTTCGAGCGGATACTGCTCCTTCGACTGTATCAGTTGGCCCTTGTTTGACTTCAATATTTGTACTGTCAGCACCAGCTCCAAGAAGAGAGTTGATGGAGCTTTCTGCTCTACTCGTCAATAATGGCAAGCTGCTCGACTTTTTTCCCCGGCGGAATCTCGGAAAGGTTGGGACCAGGGTGGGCGGCGCTGAAGGAGAGCTACTAGGAGACACAGAATGGCTCCTCTGTACGGTAATACCCGTCAAGGAGGACTTCCCCTTGATCGATAGGGGGATTCGAGGCCGGTAGTCCGCAGAGCGGCTCCTCTGTTTGGTATCATCCGTCACGGATGACCCCTCCTTGGGAGTTGGAGCGATCGGAGGCTCAAAGTCAGCGTTCCTGTGCTTCACAGGCTCCTGCTCCTCATCGTTGTTATTCTTGATGGATTGGTTCTTACGCAATCGACGTTCCAATCGTTGGTCAATATCTTCTCCCTGTACTATTAGGTGGTTGCGGCGACGAATTGCTGTTAATTTTTCAGACGAGGAATTTGTGGAATGTATGTACGTCAAGCATCCGTCGCTCCTGTGAAAGGATGAGTAGCTACTAGTAGTCGACGTAATCTTTTTCTTCTCGGCATCGAGACTTCGGTTTTTTTTGCTTCGATGCCGATTTGTCTGAACTGGAAAACCATCCATCCCAGGAGAAGTTTTCAGCCTGCTGGAGTTGTTGCGTCGTCCAAAATATTGTTCTTTCTTGTATTGACCAGCCGTTGATGGCACAGACGAGGAAAGTTTGTTGTAGTTCAAACAGCTATCACTTTTGTGAAACGTAGAGTAGCTCGAGCCAGGCTTCTCGGTTCGTTCCAAAGTAAGAATATTGTCGAGAATATCATCCAGACTTCGGGCGCTTTCATCATTTTGTTGTGGTGCCGCAAGGCCTTTTCGTAGATGAGTGGCTGGTGATCCGTTGCTGTAGTTGTAGTTGTAATTGATCTTCTTGCATCTCGGCTCGTCTTTACTGGAGTGAGACCCATAGTGGGATTTCAATAAGGCTGCGGTTGGCAAGGAGACGTCGTCATCTTGATCGCCATCAAGATGATGATCAGTATGGCTGATGATCGAACATCCATCACCCTTGTGTCGGGGAGAGAGAGAAGACGATTCCAATAGGGCTTCTGTCGGCAAGGAGGCATCATCAACATCATCGACATCAAGGAGCTCAGCACGGCAGTACGTCAAACATCCTTCACTCTTGCGACGGGCTGTGGATTCTTCTTCCTGTCCTCGAGTGCAGTTTTCGTTTTTGGTGATCTTCTTCCTGCTCTGTCCGTTTTGTTTACTGGAGTGATTCCGAGGAATCAAGAATGCTTGATTTCTTGGCAAGGCACCACCATCATCATCATCATCAAGAAGAAGATTATGGCTGTAACTAAAACATCCATCACTCTTGTGAAACGACGAGAGGATGCGTTGTTGTTGTTGTTCAGCTCGTTCCTTGTTATCTTTGCTACGAAGAAGGTTTCGTCGAAGAATGGATGGGGTCGATGGTGATCCCAAACAACCGTCTCTTTTGCGGCGGGCCGTTGGTTCCTTTACTTTAGCGGCTGGTGATCCGTTGCTGCTGTTGATCTCATTGCTTTTCTGTTCATCTTTACAGGAGGCATGTTTTGTCGTTAATTGGGGTGAGACATGATGATGATGATGATCATCATCATCATCATTATCGTAGTAGTCATCATCGCTGGCATTCTTGGCATCGAAAAAATCAGTATGGCTGTAGGTCAAACATCCTTCACTCTTGCGGCGAGCCGTTCGATTGCTGTTTTCGTTGTTCTTGCTGAACTTCATGCTTTTCGGTTCATCCTTACTGGTGGAGAGAGGCCGAGAAATCGATGCTTGATTCCGCTTCACTAGGGCTGCTCCTGGCAAGGAGACATCATCATCATCATCATCATCGTCAAGAAGATTATGGCTGTAATTCAAACATCCATCACTCTTGTGAAAAGACGAGAAGATACCACGGCGTTGTTGTTGTAGTCGTAGTTGCCCAGCTCCACTTTTACCTTTTCTACTAGTACGAAGGAAAAGGTTGTTTCGGTGCATAAGATTGAAGGGGGTGGATGGGGATCCATTTCGTCCTCGTCGTCCTCCGCCAGTTGTAGTATCATCGCGAAAAACCGTGCTACCGCTGGGGTTGGACGACGGTGACGATGCTGATCTGTAGTTCGATACACAACTACCAGGAATATCGCCGGCATTGTGGAAAGATGATGTGCCGGAAATGATGTTTGGCTTCCCATCGTCACTAACATTGTTTGGAGCTGCTGCAGCATCATTATCATCATCATCATCATCATCATCATCATCATCATTGGAATATTCATCGTTCCCGGGTGATGTCAAGAATGGAAACTTGAGAGTGGCCGAGGAACCATCATCACCTACTTCCGCTGGATACTTGAACGAGGACGAGGACCGATCAAGGTCCAAAGTGCTGTTAGTACCATTGATACTACCATCCCCGCCAGCACTTTCGCTCTTTCGAAGAGGTGGCAATTTCCATCTTCCTCCTCCTCCTCGTTTTCGTTGTCGTTGCGGGGAGTTTGTGCTGGCCCGGCTGTTGTTGTTGTTCCTGGCTTTGAAAAGAAAGTTCATCGTCTCGCCGAATTTCTTTTTTTTTATCTCAATTACTGCGGATGATATGATCTTCGCGTTATCAACGCATGCCGACGAGCAACAAGCAATAATAATACGCAGTTAGCATACGCAGTAATTTGAAATAATTGTCATTCATTGGTGCGAACTCTTCGGAGAAGCTTGCTTGGCCTTAGCTGCTTAGCGCGAACCCGCACAATCGCCATAACATCCAATTACGATGATACCGAAATAATATAATAGCCCCACTCGATGCAGAAAGGAAAAAAGAATCTCCGAATATTCACTTTCATACAGACATACAGTATACTTACTGGTACTAGAGTACTGCGGTAACGACGTTACCGTTCGGCAGGCCAATGCACCAGCATGCTTCGCGTAGCAATGAGCTGGATGCAGGCACAATGTGGAATCGGACATTCAGTGCTCGAAAATACGATACTGGTACGCAGCGGTTCTCTGCTTCGCTCGCATTAACATCAAGGGTATATGTATGTAAATTGACACTTAAGCTTTTCGGGTCAACATCAGTTCGCTCTAATTCTGTTGATAAACAACTGAGAACCCGAAACAACCCGGGAAAAAATATTGGGCTTCCGTACGTGCATTTTTTTTTTACAAAATCACCCAAAAAGCACATCTCCCAACTCTCATAATTTTCAGAAGCAGCATACCGACCGCTCGGTACTGTACCATACCATACCATACCATACCCGCACAACCAAGCATCCATCCAGCACCATGAAGTTTGGAAACGCCACACTCCTACTCGCATTGGTTCTCATGATCGATGCCTTGAAGCATGAAGTCGATGCGTTGAATCATGAGAACGAATTGTTGAAGCATGAAGTCGAGGCATTGCAGCCAATGATCTTGCACAAGGAACAAACCTACAGGAGGATGCTGAGGCCAACGGAGAACTCGAAGAAGAACTCGAACAAGAACTCGAACAAGAACTCGAAGAGCAAGAAGAAGGAGAAGTCTTCGACTGAGGACGATGTACCTCCGACACCTCCGACTCCGATTTATTGTGGTTCTCCTTCAGTTCTTGATTGTACTACTCCTTATTGCATTGCGCAAAATGATTGTACTAATCCTGATTATTGTTGTCCTCCTTAAACGAGGTTACGAAATACGGTTTGCAAGCAAGCTGCAGGGCAAGAATCCGTATCCCAGCCACCACTCCAGCAGCAGCTTTGGTTGAAGAAAGGATAGTATTTAGGAAAGCTATTAGGTTTTCACGAGGGGAGGAAATAAGACGCAGGAAATGGCACGTTTATCCGTCTCATCCTCCAAGGCGTTAGCGAAGATGGCTTCAACTTTAATGATCATAAAGCAATTAGATGATTTGGGATGATGACGTAGCTATCTCCAGCATGATATTTCTCGTCGCATTTACAGCCGTTTTTATTACATCGTGGAAATATACTTTCCTCTCTGTTACCGCCGCGCCTACCTTGAACCATCCTTGTTGTTGACACCATATCGCACACTGCTGGTCCTATCTAATGGATGGTATGAGTACTGTACGACGTAGCTACTACCGTAGTCTACTACAAATACATACAGCGGTATGGTACGTACGTACGTCTTCCGGAAGGGAATTTTGGGATCTTGATCAAGTAGTACGTACCAGAGACCCGGGTCTCTGGTACGTACAGTCTTATGGATCGATCTTTCTCCTCCCGACCACGCAAAATAATTCCACTTTATGTACCGGCAATAACGGTCTTTCGTACGACAGACTACCGGTACATACGCAGTACAGTAATATGCTACCGGTACCACCCACTTACACTTGTTATTACATACAAGTCAGTGTAATAGACGAATACACATCATCATCATCATCATCATCTTTCATCCCCATACCATATTATACATAATATCAGCAACAGATCTATCATCGTCATCGTCATCATCATCATCATCATCATCATCGGTTAGTGAGTGAGTTAGTGAGTTAGTTAGTTATCTTATCGTCAACATGGAAGGCTCCTCTGCTGCTTTGGCTTGGAATGATGATTCAGCTTCCGCATCCGTATCCGCAACAGCAGTAGCAGCAGCAACAGCAGCCCCAGCAGCATCCACCACCACCGCCCCCTCCTCCTCCTCCTCAAACAAAAACACCAACAGCAACAGCAACAGCAACAACAACAACAACAATGATAACTATGCCTTGGCAGTATCGTACTTGGTGAATGAGCTGATCCAAGCCTACGAGGCGGGAGAAGCATTGAATTTTACCAAATCCAAAGGTTTGGCGGCACGCAAATACCGCTTGACGGGCATTCCCAAAATGGCCGATATTTTACAGGCATTGCCCCTCCAGTGGCGATCGAAACTATGGCCGTACCTGCAAACGAAACCGGTCCGGACGGCATCGGGTGTGGCCGTCGTGGCCGTCATGGCCAAACCCCATCGATGTCCGCATTTGGCGTATACGGGAAATGTCTGCGTGTATTGTCCGGGGGGGCCCGATTCGGATTTTGAATATTCGACGCAGGCCTATACGGGGTACGAACCGACGAGTATGAGAGCGATCCGGGCCCGATACGATCCGTATTCTCAAGTCAAGGGCCGGGTCGCCCAGCTCAAGGCGATTGGACATACCGTCGATAAGGTGGAATTCATCGTCATGGGGGGGACGTTTTTGAGTCTCGACAAGGACTATAAGGATTACTTTATTCGTAACTTGCACGATGCGCTGAGTGGATATCATTCCAATTCCGTCGAGGAAAGTATACGATACAGTGAACAATCCAAACAAATGAAATGTATTGGGATTACCATTGAAACACGTCCGGATTATTGTCTCAAACCACATTTGGAAGAAATGTTGAGTTATGGATGTACCCGAATTGAAATTGGCGTCCAATCCATCTATGAAAGTGTCGCACGAGAAACCAATCGAGGGTACGTATGTATTATTATGTTCATTGTCATTGTTATTATTACTATGATTATGATTATGATTATCATTATTACGTCACATCAGAGTTTGGTGTTGTTTGTCGGACAAAGAGAAAGCAGCTCATCCTGCCCTTGTGTCTCTGTTTTCTTTCTTTCTTTCTTAATTTCTTCATCATCACCATCATCATTGATATTATTATTATTAATATTAATAATATTCCAGACATACAGTTGCTGCCGTATGTCATTCCTTTCAATTGGCCAAGGATTGTGGCTTCAAGGTTGTTACCCATATGATGCCCGATTTGCCCAATATGGGCTATGAACGGGACCTGGAAGGATTTTATGAATATTTTGAAAATCCTCTCTTTCGCAGCGATGGAATGAAATTGTATCCCACCCTCGTCATTCGTGGGACGGGATTGTATGAATTGTGGAAGACGGGACGGTATCAAAATTATACACCCAATCAACTCGTCGAATTGACGGCCAAGGTATTAAGTCTCGTTCCACCCTGGACTCGACTCTATCGGATTCAACGTGATATTCCCATGCCGCTGGTCAGTAGTGGAGTCGAGCATGGCAATTTGCGGGAATTGGCCTTGCAACAATTAAGAGATTGGGATTTGCCCTGTTGGGATATTCGGACACGAGAAGTCGGAATGAAACAAATTCATTCCTCCATTACGCCTGATCAAGTTGAATTGATTCGACGAGATTATGTCGCCAATGGAGGATGGGAAACCTTTTTGAGTTATGAAGATCCCCAACAAGATATCCTCATTGGATTGTTACGACTACGCAAACCCAATCCTTCCAGTGCATTCATGGAAGAAATTACCAGTGTGCCCAGTAGTATCATTCGGGAATTGCACGTCTATGGAACGGCCGTGGCAGTGTCGGCCCGGGATCCGACGCGATTTCAGCATCAAGGCTTTGGTTTGATGCTCATGGAAGAAGCGGAACGTATTGCCAGAGAAGAACATGGATCGGAAAAAATCTTGGTCATTTCCGGGGTCGGGACACGACATTATTATCGCAAAATGGGATACGAGTTGGATGGTCCGTACATGAGCAAATCTCTTGTTGCGGCATCATATACAACTAGTAGTAGTAGTAAAGACTAGCTACTACTAGCTACTACTGGTGGTACTAATAGTAGGAATAGTTTAGAGTAGCTACTACTACTAGTAGTAGCTACGAATACTCTAGCTAGTAGTGGTACTACAAGCGGTAGTTGTCTACTAGCTAGTAGTAAAAGAGCAGTTCGTACACTACTTGTACTCGATAAGAGCTCTTTCTCTTTTTTCCTACCAGACTTCTACTCTACTACTAGATTCATTGCTTTCGACCGTCAAGGTAGCAGCTAAATTAGACAGTGCACTTTTTCGCTGCTTTACGATATAATACTACTACATACTAGCTAGAGTAGTAGGCAGAGAGCTGCTGTAGTAGTAGGATAATGATGGTGGTAGAGTATCGGTTACTCTTACTGTTCTATAATTTGACAACTAATAGTAGTACTCCTACATTGCTTTGCTTGAGGTCGATTGAGAGAGTAGCATCATCTCTCTTGCCCCACGCTGCGAGGAGTCATCGAGCTACTACGAGTACGAGAGTAGTAGTACACAATAATAGAGGATTGATGATACATACAGCAGTCGAATGATGATTCATTGGACTACCAGTAGTAGATAGTACACGACACATGGTGGTGGCCGAAATAAGAGCCGATCGATATTATTATTCAGCGCGGGGAGGAGAGGGAGGAATGGTTCCAGCCAACGCGCATTCGCACACGGTCCGAAAATCTGGCGGCTTACGGGAGTCGCAATGCGACCCCACATTAGTAAAATCGGCGAAGATTATCCGAAATCACGTTCAATGAGTGGTGGCCGTTTGCCAAAAACCGAATCAAGATGGGATTTGATACAAGAATTCGTTCCAGTCGGACATCCACTACGACATACATCACTTAACAAGCAACATTTCCACTTAGCAAAAATTCAACCAAATTCCACGAGCAAATTTGGGTATGGAAAACACTCGTGTAGATTCGCAGATGAGTCGTTTCAGCTCACAAAATAATCGACCCACTCTTACGATCCAAGCACATTGCCATAAAAATCTTGCTTGCCGCATTCCATTATCGCCGACAGCCGGAACGTGGATCATACAGCAACCACAACACCTACTCACAACTCCCAATAATACTTTTCAAAATCCTTCTTGACGACCATGAAGCTTCCGACGTCTCCATCAACTCTATTGGCAGCGGCAGCCCTATTGTTGCCTGTTCTCACCAGCGCCGACACAACGTCGACGACCACATCCGAGACTCGAAATCTGCGAGGGAAAGTGGTCCGCACAAGGACCGTGCATATTCATCATGATAAGGGTGACTCCTCATCGACTCCCTCCCTCCGTGCAGCCGAACCATTGGTCGATCCAAGAAAGGCGGCCGCCGCTCCTCGTCCTACTCCAACAACATCGCCAGCAGAGCATCATCACTACGTCCGTGTAAATGCAAAGGGCACGAGCGGGCAAGTTCGATCCTTTGTTATGGATCTGGATCAGCTAGAAGATATCTTTCCGCATGATTCGCCTATCTTTACCAAAAATCATCATCATTTCCATGACGAAGAAGAAAAGAATACGCCAGGGAAAAAGATGAGAGGAGGAGCGACGACGACGACGACAACAACAAAAAAGACAGTGGTGGAAGATGTACTCGAGCCAAGTCCTCATGCATCTCTTCGCAATTCTCCTCAAGGCTTGCACTCACCGCACGGAAGTCACAGAGCAGATCACGACATTCATCATGATCATGAAGCATCAGAAGAGCATCATCATTTCGTTGGCCATGATGAGGTTGAGCGACAACATGAACACCACTACCATCCGGGACACCATCACAAGACAGCAAAGCAAAACAAGACGCACACACACTCGCATCATACGGAAGAGCGCGAAGATGAATTTGACTGGAAACGAGCTCGAACCATGTACGCTCTGCCTACTGGACTGTCCTCCCACTTCAATGAAACCTTGTTCGACGAGCTCCATGATGCTCCGTTCCGAGTCTACGAGGAAGCATTGGGACATGAGTTGGACGAAGGAGAGTCCTTCCCCGTATTCGCCCTACCCCAATGGATGAATACCACTGGAGTCTTTACCGGTTTCTCCAAATCGGCCGACCCTCTCATCTTTGAGAACGTCCAGTTCTTGCTTCATTGGGGTGAGATTGTATCGGCTAGCAACAGCCCCGTCCCTCCCGAGCTGGCCCAACACATTACCGATAACAATTTCCATGCCAGTTTGATTGTTGGCAAATCGATCGGAAACGGATCCAATGTTCCATTTATTGGAATGATTATCTGCTATTATCAATTTGGAAGTCCCAAGAATGTTCTGGTCCCGTTCTCCATGTTGGAGGATTTCTTTGATGACACTTCGGAAAAGCATTTGCTGGATCCCGATACCAAGAGTTTGGAGATGGCGGCCCTTCATGAAATGTTGGATGAGAAGCGAGGCAACAACACGTCCTTTTTCCATCCAGCACTGGCCCACACGGAAGAACGCAAGGCCCAACTCGAGGATTTGGAAATTACGCACTTTCAAAAGCTCTTTCAGCTGCTCATTCGACGTAGCTTCCTCTTCTCCTTTGGCTATGCCGACTGTCTCATGAAGGAACCTCGAGGTCTCCGACGCTGTCTGGACGATACTTTCTACAGCCTCATTGCGATGGAAACCACCGTCCGAGGAGCCTTGGACGATCAAGTCTTGGAGCAACTAGCAAAAATCAATGAAACGTTCCACAGCAAGGTCAGCGAGGCGTGCATTTCAGTACAGGGAACTGGAACTGGAATCATGTACGGATCTGGATCCTGTTACAATGCGAATGATCTTGGAGCCTTTGTTGGCAACTACGGATCTTTCTAAAAGATGCAAGCAAGCAAGCAAGCAAGAATGGAATCGTGAAGACTCTACTTCGCCTTCTTCCTTTTGCTGCTGCTGCTGCCTCCTCCTCCTCCTCCACTTGTCCAACACCCTCACCAGCTACTCTATTAACTCTAAAAATAGACGCAATGTACAATATTCCTTCATCTTCTGTAATGCTATTGGGAATGAATAGCCGCCTATCGTCTCTACCGATACCGGTATGGGAATATTCATTCAGTCAGTCATTCGTTCGTTCGGTCCGACCAATGTGACTTGATCGACGGTTTGGATGAAACGTTTGTCCTTCGTGCGATAGATGCGGGATCCAAAAAATTCGGACCAAGTCGTGCATAAAAGACACGACAAGACTGGAGACGATATGCCCGCATGTATTTTTGTTAAAGAAATTTATATCTACCAGTCTGTAGAAGGAAATACTTGGTTTTAGTTAACGATCTACAAAACATTCAACACGACACAAGCTGGACAAAAACTTCGGTCCCAATAATAAATAATCATCAATAGTAAGAGTCAACGGATCTCGGTCGCATCATCGCGATGACTTCGTCTCGGTCATCACACGCGGAAGACGATAGCATCTCGCAAAAGCCATCACATCGCGATTCTGCGCAACTTTGCTACGTATACCGAGATGCATAGCCACGAAGAACAATAACAATAATACAACAAACTAACTAGTACAGCAGTCGTCCACTACTACCATCATAGCCGACTATTGCAACGATTTTACAATAACCGCAATCAATCAAAATGATGAGGAGGATACAGAATAATATATCATGGATGATAGTAGGGCTCCTGCTGCTGCTGTTGGTGGTCCTCATCCGGGGGGAATTGTCCATCACCAGCACCAACAGCACCATGATCCATTTGGGAGACCATGTTGGCGTGCCAAACATGATTCTCGTTCGAGTTCAAGGGAGAATAAGAAACAATCAAACCGAGTGGGGATGCTCAACAATACGAATCTCGGATCTCTTTCCAGATGCTACAATTGATCTTATTGCTACTACTACTACTACTACTTCTTCTACTACGAGTAATAGTTCAATATTATCCACGGCGGAGCCCGTGTTGGTCACAATCTACAATCCTGAACTCGATCAAGTATGCGAAACGCAACGAAAACATTTGAGGGGGATTGAAACAACAACGACAACACCGACAACACCGACAACACCAACAACACCGACAACACCAACAACACCAACATCATCAAATAGCAAACAATCAATGGTACGGATATATCAGTCTTGTTATGACTGTGCTTCCACCACCAGTTCTGATGATTGGAGGAAGGAATCCATACGGATACGGATATTGGATGATGCTACTACTACTACTAGAACCGTCTTGAGTCCTGCTGGAGATCATCATCATCATGCCGTTGGTCCAGTACATTATTTACGATCCAGTGGCGATAAATCGACTGCGAATCGTCTATCCGAGGTGTTTACCCATTCCATACAGTATTACAGCAGCAGAGAGTCAACCACGATAGAGCAGCAGGCTGAAGACGACGACGACGACGACGACGATGCTGCTGGAGGATTGGAAGTGACAATATCCATCTCTCCCGAAGAAATCTTGGTACGGGTATCGGAACATAGTATTAGTCGGGAGTCAGCCAGCCACAGAGCACTTCGAAGACGACCTGCCTTTCAACCCCAAAACAACTTGACGCACACAGCAGATTCCCTGGAGTTGAGTTCGGTGATGGTGTCGTATGATTCTGTGGTGAATACTAATGATGGAGCAGCAGCAGCAGGAGCAGCAGCACAGAACGCAGAAGAAACCACAACTTCCGACGGCTCGTCCAACAAGGCACGCGCGGAACCAAGTGACGTGATTTGTTCTCTGATATTTGAAGAATGTTGTATTGACAGCGATTGTCCCGGTGGAAGCGGCGGCGGCGATGCCGGCGGCATTTGCGTCGGTCGAACTTGCATTGACCAAGGCTTTCCTCGATTTACTCTTTCTTGGGAAGGAAACGATGATTTCGAACTCTACGTTGTGACTCCAGGTGACTTTACACTCTCGGTTCCGGGAGACATGGACAAAGAGACGGGAGGTAGGATGGGAGAGTCCACAACTTCGAAGGATGAGCGATACCATGTCCACAATGCATACTTTCCCATGGACGGATCGGCACCTGCCGGAACCTACCAATTCTACGTCCGTCCATTGACTAGTACGGCAGGGATGGGCGATGAGTGGACTCTGGAGGTAGTAGATGAAACGGGAGAAGTGGTCCGCTATACAGGAACTCGATTCTCTCCCATTTACGAATATATTCGAGGAGGCGACCAGCCATCCTCTTTGGGAGCAGCATCGAAAGCACTCCCCGAAGCGAGTCCTACTTTCCAGCCGAGCGACGGACCAGAACCGAGTCCTTCGGACGGACCGGAACCACAAACTACTCCCGTTCTAGCTTCTTCTGAAGGCCAAAGTCCCTATTCCAAGTCGTTTGCAGCCGCCTGCGATCCTCTGTTAGATGAATGTTGCGCCGATTCAGATTGTTTGTTTGACGGCGAAGTTTGTTTCAATCGAAACTGTATCGACAACGGTAACCCACGAATTACACTTTCTTGGGACGGAGACGATGATCTGGATCTATTTGTTCTAACTCCCAACGGCGCCGAACTTTCCTTTATGAATTTCTTTGATCCGATATCCGGAGGCCGATTCGGTGAAGATGTAGATCAGTTTGGCACTGGTCATCACGTGGAAAACGTATACTTTCCCATGACCGGGGGCCCCTACGGGAACTATCAGTTCTTTATGCGGCCTTTGACGACAGTGGAGCAGCGAGACATTTGGACACTTACCGTTGTGGACAATGGAAGCACCATGATGTCGGAAACTGGATCCGGGCCGTCACCACGATTTACCTACCATCGCGAACGACCCGAGCCCACTCCCACTCCTCCCACTACTACTTCTTCACCAGCTACCAATCCTACGCGCCCACCTCTGGTTCCGCGACCAACGCCACCGTCCGGTCCAGCTCCAGCACCGACAATGAGTCCTGCTAATAATTCTTCGCCGACAAGCTCACCTGAACCAACATCATCCATAATTGCTCCGACACGACCACCCTCCCCAACAGATACTGAATGCAACAAGTTCTTTGACGAATGCTGCGAGAGTTCCGACTGTAGAACGAGCCGTGACGTTTGCGAGCAAAGGACCTGTATCCGAGATGGAAACCCAAGATTCACTCTCATTTGGGATGGCGATGATGATCTGGACTTGTTTGTTTTCACGCCTGATGGAATCGAAATCTCCCAATCGAGCACTTTTGATATCTTTTCAGGGGGACGATTCGAGATGAATCCCAACATGAATAATCAGTCCGGTAAGCATGTTGAGAGTGTGTACTTTCCTCTGCTCGGTACTCCTACTGGAGTATACAAGTACGAAGTCCGGTCAACAAGTGCAGTGGGGGAAAGCGATACTTGGATCCTAGACGTTTATGAGGGAGGCGAGCTTGTGACCTCTGATACCGGCACTGGATCTTCTGAAGAATTCGAGTATGTCAGAGATGATACGACCGAAGGGCCTCAGCGGCCTATACCATCTCCGCCGAGATGCAGTCCATTATCGGATGAATGCTGTCTTGATTCGGATTGTCAGGGAGACAGCGCGATATGCGTACAGAGGACGTGTATCGAGGAAGGAAGTCCGAGAATCACTTTGCGCTGGACCGGCGATGACGACTTGAACTTGCGCGTTGAGACGCCCAATGGAGTGGTTCTGACACGGACAAGCCAAATCGACCCCATTACCGGTGGACGTCACCAAGAAAGTACCGACCAGGGAGAATATGGCTTCCATGTCGAGAACGTGTACTTCCCAGCAGACAAGTCCGCCGCAGGATCTTACAAGTACGCTGTTGAGTCAGTTGAGATACGTGGAGTGGGCGCCGACGTTTGGAGAGTCAGTGTCTATGAAGAGGGCCAAGAAGTCGAGAATGAATCAGGAATTGGAGATTCCAGGGAGTTTGTCTATGAAAGGTTAGAAGGAGCCCCACCTCCAACGCCTACGCCTCCCACAGCAACTCCTCCACCAGCTGACTCTGGAGGCTGCTCCAGACCTAAGGATGAATGTTGCCAAGACAAAGATTGCAATAGCGGTCATGTTTGCGCCAATCGACACTGTATCAGCGAAGGGAATCCTCGAGTTACTTTGACATGGATCGGGGATGACGATCTAGATCTCTATCTTCGAACGCCATTCGGCGATGTGATTTACTTTGATAACCGCGTCGACAAGAAGACCGGTGGAGCTTTCGACACGGAGTCCCGACAAAGTTCCTACGGATACCACACAGAAAACATCTACTTTCCAATGAACGGCAGTCCCCAAGGACGCTATACAGCAGGTGTCCGCGTGGCCACAGCAAGGGGCGTCCCTGATGCCTGGACGGTTCGATTCTATGATAGTGGTGTAGCCCGAATGGCAGAAACTGGCGCAGGCGACTCCCAGTTCTTTACCTACAATCGTGCTTCTGGAGGTGTGTCTCCCTCTCCCACCACTCCTATTGTTGCCCCACCGGCGTCACCCCCAGTCGTTGCGCCCATCACGGAAAGGCCTCCACAAGGTCAGTCACCTGTCAGCGTCAGTGATCGAGAGTGCCCACATGAATGCTGTTCGGATAGTGATTGTGGCGGGCAGGGAGAGATTTGTGCACAACGCACGTGTATCAAGGAAGGCACGCCCCGATTTACATTGACTTGGACGGGAAATGATGATTTAAGCCTCGTCGTCGTGACACCAGGTGGCAAAACGATCTCGTACTTGAATCAGAAAGATTTAGAATCACAAGGAATCTTTGAAGAAGACTCTGCCCAGGATGATTTTGGCTTTCATGTCGAGAACATCTACTTCCCACAAAATGGAGGCCTCGAAGGCGAGTATAAATATTTTGTGAAGAGCGCAGGAACACAAGGCAGTGCTGATCGCTGGGCTCTTCGAGTCTACGCCGAAGGCGAACTTGTCGCGTGGAAGACAGGAACTGGCGAATCACGCACATACACCTACGGATATGGTTCGATAATCATTATGCCAACCGCGGCACCCGCCCTACCACCCTTCACGGTGCCGCCTGTTCAAACAAGGCCGCCCGTTCTTGCTCCAACTATCGAATCATGTCAAACGGATTCTCAGTGCAGTAGCCCCGGCGAAGTTTGTATCCAAGAAACGTGCATCAACGATGGCAACCCAAGATTTACGCTTGTCTGGTCTGGAAATGACGACCTCGACTTCTTCGTTGAGACACCGGGTGGAGCTGTTATCTCCAAGATGAATCCCTATGACGACGTATCGGGTGGAATCTTTGGTGGAACGGGCGATCAGAGTGGTTTCGATCGATATGTTGAAAACATTTACTTCCCCCTCGGTCCCTCTGGAACATATTCGTACTATGTACAGAGTACAGGCCCTCAAGGTTCAGACGACTTTTGGGAAGCCAGTGTTTCCGTAAATGGAGAGTCGCAAGTTGTTCGGACAGGGTCTGGAGACTCGGCCAAGTATACCTTTGATTTTGACTCTGGCAGCCTGACGCCAATCGTTCCCACCCCAGCACCAGAAGACTCCTCTTGCAACTCAAATTTGAATGAATGTTGCTCCGACGTTCAATGTCTCGGAGGGGAGAGATGCACTCAACGCACGTGCATAAACGAAGGAAATCCTCAATTCACTTTGACTTGGACTGGCAATGACGATCTAGATCTCATTGTCCAGACACCGCTTGGAACCTTTGTGACCTTCTTAAATGACTTTGACGAAGCATCGGGGGGACAATTTGGTGTGGGAGGGGATCAGTTCGAGTTCGGTCGCCACGTTGAGAATGTCTTCTTTCCGCTTGAAGGGGGGCCGAATGGTACCTACAACTACTACGTCCGAAGTTTCCTCCCGATAGATGAGGATGACGCGTGGACCGTGAATGTGTTCGTGAACGGTCAGACCGTCGCCTCTCAAACGGGAACCGGCGACTCGGGACAGCTTACCTACGACTATTCGGGACTCGTTCCTACTCCCTCTCCAGTTGAATCATCCTCACCACCGCCTACACAAGCGGCTCCACAAAGTCAACCCACCACACCTCCTGATTGCTCTCCTACGCAAGATGAATGCTGTTCCGACAGCGATTGCATCACAGGAGTCGAGACGTGTGTTCAGACGCAATGTATTGACCTAGGAAATCCACGGTTTACTTTGACCTGGACAGGAGACGATGACTTGGATCTGAAAGTTGAAACGCCACTTGGATCTACCGTTTCTTTTGTCGACCCTTTGGATGAAGCGTCTGGTGGTGTGTATGGAGATGAGGGGGGAAGTCAATATCAGTTTGGTAAGCACGTTGAGAATATCTACTTCAATGAAGCGATGGCGCCCATCGGAGTGTACAAATACACTGTGGACAGCTACATTGAACTAAGTGGAAGCGACCGTTGGACAGTCACTGTCTTCGTTGACAATCAAGAGGTTGCCTCTCAGACTGGGTTTGGAGACTCGGTTGAGTTTACTTACGACTTCGAGGGGCCAGGTCAAGAGATTGTTGTACCACTCCCGAGCTGTGAACCTGACGTCGAGGAATGCTGCGACGACTCTGACTGTCGCGTCGGTGAAGAGATTTGTGTGCAGCGGACTTGCATCGACCGGGGAAATCCTAGATTCACGTTGACATGGACCGGAGATGACGATTTGGACCTCACAGTTGTGACTCCTTTTGGTACTACATTGGCCATAGGATCCCCCACCGATGACTTGTCGGGTGGCGAGTTCGGGGAAGAAGGAGACCAAGAAACGTATGGAGGGCATGTGGAAAATGTCTTCTTTCCAATGGATGGGGGTCCCACCGGGACTTACACGTTTCTCGTGGCAAGTTTTTATGAAGTGGACACACCCGATGAATGGTTGCTGACTGTTTATGTGAACGATGTACCGGTATCGACCCATACGGGGACGGGAACATCTGATTTCTTCGTCTTTGAGTACACTGATGGATTTACATTACCCCCAGCGGGTACGGCTACTGCCAGATCCTCTCACTCCTCGATGCAACTACCCACCATGGAATGCAATATCGAAGAAGAAGAATGCTGCAGCGACTCGGAATGTACCAGTCCAGGATCATTGTGTGTCCAAAGAATATGCATCGATGAGGGAAACCCTCGATTTACACTCAGCTGGAATGGAAACGATGACTATGATCTGGTCGTAACACCTCCCTTTGGCAAAGAAATTTCTTTTGGAAGGCCAAATGATAGCGACTCGGGTGGTCGTTTCGGAGGAAACGGTATTCAATCGAATCCTGGTATGCATGCAGAGAATGTCTTCTTTCCTCTTGCGGGTGGGCCACTTGGAACATATGTGATCAATGTTCAACAATCGCAGCTTGTGGATGAACAAGACACATGGTCAGTGGGGATCTACGTTGACGGCCAGAAGGTGGACACATTTTCAGGCTCAGGTGATTCGGGATCTCTCACCTTTGAGTACACGACCGGAGGAATTCTGTCGGGACAAGATTTGAAACAGGTGTCGTCGATGCCGGACAAAATACCTTTCTGTTCGTCAAAATTCGATCAATGTTGCATCAACGAAGATTGTAGCGGAGAACTAGACAGATGTCTACAGCGAAGCTGTATTCCGATCGAGACGGATACAACAATGATTGTTTTGACCTGGCTTGGAGACGATGATTTGGATTTGACAGTCATTACTCCATCCGGCCAAGAGATTTCGTACTATGTTCAAGCAGATCTAGTTTCAGGTGCTTTCTTTGAACAGTCCGATGCAGATGCGTCGGCAGCCAACGAAAGAGCTTTTTCGATCTATCTGCCACACTCAGAACGTGTTACAATCCCAGCGGAGGCTTACAACGATGTGGTTGTTGACGCCGTGACGGGCGGCGAACAAGGCAGCATAGGAGCAAGTACCGCTGGCATCTACCGATACAAAGTTTCAAGCTTCAACGTCATCGGGTCAGATGATCATTGGACCACACAAGTCTTTGTGAATGGAGTAGAAGTTTCAACACAAGCAGGCCAAGGTGATTCACAAGAAATCATCTTTGAAGTTACTAGTGGTGCAGTTCCATCCTCAGCAGCGTCTACACCATCTGATCTACCGGTATTGCCAGAAGGGCCATCTCTTCGAATGGCAGACAATACTACACCGGCAGCAGCAGCCGAATCTCGTGTGGGCAACTGTACCACTTCCTCGGACTGTCCATCGTCTTCGCCGGCTGACCATGCCGTCAGCAGCAGCAGCAGCAGCATGTGCCTTCTTGAACGGTGCTTGAATGGCGGATCTCTCCAGTTTACTCTGGCATGGTGGAATGACGGCGATCACGAGGGCGATAATGATCTAGTACTGTCTATTTGGGCACCACCAAACTCGGCACTGTACCAATCATCATCGCTGGCGCAGACGGCGGGGTGGCAATTCATAGATGACCAAGACTCTGGACTACACGTCCGAAACTTTGCATTTTCTTCGATGTACGCGCAAACAGCAGAAGCAGCACATGCATCGGCTGGAAAGTACAAATTTTCAATAACAAAAACAAAAACAACAGCAGGGGCGGGGACAACAACTGCATCCGATTCTTGGAAACTCTGGATTCATAAAAACGGGCAAATGGTATACCGAACGGATGGAGCAACATCTGCTAGCTCCTTCTTTGGCTACGACTACAATCCAGACGAGTAAAGAATACTAAGAATGATAAACTGGGAACTTCGCAATAATTCTTCTACTCTCGACTAGTCTAACCCAGCCAGCCAGCCAGCCAACCAGCCGTCTTCGTAAGAGGATGATTGACTGCTCTGTTCTTGTTGCTTTTCTCGGTGGCTGCGGAAACAAGATAGTACTCCAGCATATCGTAGGCATCTTGTGGATGCCAACTAAAATACATTGACCATGATTGACTGGTCCTCACTTTACTAGTAGTAGCAAGAGCAGGTAGCACGGCCGACTACTTGTAGTACTTGTCAGCAGCAGCACCTATCCCGCGGAGAATACAAGTCGGATGAAATGCATGCATGCCGCCGCGGGGAGCATCTCAGTGCAGTATGGTACTGTAGAATATGGTACCACAAGGTACGGTACCGGACCAGTATTACTCGGGACGCCCGCTCAGACTCTCATCACATCACCGACGCATCCTCTCTCACCATATCATCAGCCACAAAAGCCACACTCAATGGACCATCGGTAGGCCAGAACTATCGTATTACTCTCTCCCTTGTTCCTCTGATATCACGGAAGAAGCACGCATTCCCCCACAGTGTCATACTACTAGCGCCTAATAAGGAATGAATCATAACAGACGAGATGATGAGCTTTTATTTTATGATGATATTTTGGGTGCTGATGCTGTCGTGATGATGATGCGAAGAGTGTGTTTTTAAGAAGAACGGAAAAAAGAAGCAGAGGAAATGCTTTGACGATGCGGCGAAGGAAAGAGTTGGCGAATGGCATCCAAAATCATGGACTCCGACCCCTGCAAGTCACTATGATTGTACATGAGCGAAGTTGCCAACTCCAAGGGGCCATCATTAAAAGCCTGAAACGTATTCTGTGTTGTTGTTTTTGGATGAGTCGAGAACATGTGTTGATTATTAATGGTAGAAAAGAAATCGTCAGCCTCCTGGTGGCGATCTTTTGCTGCTGCAGCAACAGGGGATGATATTTCGGCAGGTGAGGAGTCTTCGAGATACGCGTTGGCGGCGATGGCGAATTGCAACAAGGCACCCTCACCCTCTTGGACCGCTGTGATCAACGAAGAGGACATTTGTTCTTGGTCGGCGGCCTTCTTCCTCCCGGAGATAGTTGGAGAAGGGGGGCCGAGCACGTTGGGAAGAGAAACACCTCCACCGTGGAGGCAAGACACAGGATGAGCGGTTGTTGTTTCTTCGTCTTGTTGAACGAAGGACTCGTCCTCAATTTTGTACTTCTGCTGCTGCTGGCTTCTTGAGCAGGCGGCGTGTTCCGAGATTCTTGTCTTAGAAGAAGAAGAAGAAGAACCCTTCACCTTTTCCCTGACCATCCGAGCACACAGACCGGGGCTACCACGGACCATGAGAGGGTGACGATACGCTCGGAAATATTTTGACGAAGCATCCTGATCCATTTTGTAGCCATAGATCGAGAGCTGTCGACAGAAGCTGCGATACTTGGGAGCCTTGGGGAAGTACTGGGGGATGATTTGCGTCTCGAATTCCTCTTTCAAATGAATCGTAAAGGCTGTGCAGTCGGGGTGCCACGAAACGATATGCTCGTTTCCATCGCGGGTGGCGGCATCTTCAAGGAGCTCATGCAGCTTGAAAGGGAACTCGAACTGTAGTAATAGTAAATAGCATAGTAAGGCACCAACCAGGTGAGAAAAAGATACTAGACACGAGATTGTGGTGGCAGAAAGGAATGGTTCCTCTCCTCGACTTATTAGAAACAAACATACCTTCAAAGCATGCCTATACGGCCGCGTGTTGACACTGGACTCTAGTAGCTGACTTCCTGCTCGTCCGCCCAGCAAAAGTCCCTGTGTTGGTAGTTCTCGACTGGTGGTGCTCCTCGTAGCTCATCCGATTGTAGGTCACTCATGGCTCAGCAGGTGATTGTTTGTTTCGGTTTCTTTGTATACCCTTGCGTTGTTGCTGATTTCGAAAAATTATGTTGGACTCTCGCAAAGGACTGGCTTCGATACAACAAGTACCGATACCGGGAGTGAGTGTCGTCGAAGCGAAATGCACAACACCCGTGTGTGTGCGTCGGTGCACAACCGGGCCAGCCATCTGTGCTGGTCCTGTTTCCTTCCCACAGCTGGTGTTCTTTTGTTCTCTCCATTTGTTACTGGTCGGTTCGCAGCGAGATGACTATTAATAAAGAATAGAGCTTTTTAATCCATTATTAGTTACTGGTCGGTTCGCAGCCAGATGAATAATAACTTAGAATAGGAAGGTTGTCGTGGCGCTATCTTATGGGATGTTTTCCCAGCAGACTGTACAAGTAGACTAGTAGTACCGGTAGGGGCCAACTGTTCGATCTAAACCTCAAAATAAACGCTACCGGTCCAGTACCAGAACAAAGGTCCCAATTGGTAGTAATGTAGATAAAAGAGCGATATGTTCGCCGCCAGAAGATTTAGGCTTCTGGATCTGGATAGCTCCAGCGGTCGCTTCTTTGTTACTGGTCGGTTCGCAGCGAGATGACAAATAATAATTGAGAATAAGCGGAAGGCAGAACTAGTGGGGCGAGGTTAGTCTGGTTTGAACCAGTGCCGCCCGCCGGGAGTGTTGTCGAAGCGAAATACAATCATTAAATAGTACGAGTTCGTACTTGAGATAGGCAGGGTCGTACAGTCTCTTCGCTCATTATTGATTAGTTGCATATCGTTTTCCAAGGCGCACGTGCCGTCAGCCTGTCGGTCATTTTTATTTATTGGTCAGCAATCAACAAATCAAGTAAGTGATGCTGAAAACGCGGCCAAAGAAGTTTACTTTAATCGAGACGAACTCTAGCCATTGTAACATCGACACCACACAAAGCGGGACGTAGCCTCGATCGGTCGGTTTTAAATAGACTTCAAGTTTCTTTTTTTGGTACAGTACTGTATGATGATGACGTGTGTGAGTTTCGTTTCGTCTTTTTGATTGGCTGATGATGACACTTGGAACTGGGCGCGCATTTGCGCGAAGAACCACCTACGTCACACGTCACCACTCATTGTTTGGTCACCATTCCATGCTGATGGAACATAATCTACAAATTTAGATAGAGAAGAAAACATAATAGAAATATTTAGACATACAAACGTGAAGTCAATAACATAATCTAGAAATTTAGCTCCAGCCTGGTTTCTGCTGCCAATGCTTCATCTCAAAGGATTCCGTCTCTCTATCTCCACAACAATGATGATAACCATTCATTTCCATACTCGTACGACGAGAACGAATGGCAAAAGCAAACAAAAACCACGGTGGGAAACGAGTAGGCTCTGGCCGCCCCTCTGTGGCAGCCTCGCTGGGCCCTCCACGAAGAAATGCTCTATCCATCACTGCTTTCTTTACCACCAAGGGCGCAGCAGCTGATATTTCAACGGAAGACGACGACGACGACAACGACGCAGCAGCAGCAGCAGCAGCAGCTGATAATAACTCTAATATGGGTAACACAGCACCATTCAGGGAAGTTGAGGCAGTCGATGAGTCAGTAGAGGTAGTAGACGAACCAGTAAATCCAAAACACCAGCAGAATGCGAAGAAACACTCCGGTCTTCTCCGCGAGACGATGGATCGAATCAACGCCCGTGACAATAAACTTCCCGCTACTACCAAGGAGGTACGCAACGGGATACTCTGGCAACCAGCCTTACTGGATTTTGTTCCGCCATACAAACTATCTCAAGATGAATTGAAGGATTCGTGGAAACAATTTTTTGGCTACGATGTCTTCACATGGCGGCCAGACCTAATGATTCCGGGCTGGAAGCCGTGCTGCATCATGTGCGGTAAGGACGACCGCGTTGGCTACAATGCTTACGGCCGAGAGCCAAGGCTCGTTTACGGCATAAAGCGGAATTATATTTTGAATTCACCAATCCAGTGGTACTGCCTCCGCTGTCAGCAGAGTAATGCCAAGACACCCACGCAGTACACTTTCGACAGCCACCACCCAGGGGTATTGGATCAACTCCAACGCGAGTACCCAGGTGTACGAAGTTTATTTCCTTGCGAAATAGGATGGAGAAGTGCAATTGACAATGATCTACTGGAATTACTTCTTGCGTCGGCAGATTCTGGGATGGGACCGTGGAACCAAGAGCATGTCGTTGTTCCTACTTCGAGGAAGGACAAGGTGAGAGTATTCCCAAAATATCTCAACCACTTGATAATGCACTACAAGAGGTGGCGCATTTCATCGCAGAAGAAAGCCAACATTGATGAGGCGAAGCAGAGCGCCGTCATCAAAGCATTGTCCCACAACAAGGGAGTCGCCGTGGATGAAACGCCATTCGTCGTAGAGCCACTTGTTGCTCAAGCGGTCCAGCCGGTAGTCGAGTCGGTAGTCGAGCCCGTAGCACCCAAACGGCCAATAGGCCAGCCACCTCAACCTCAGCCTGCAGTCCAGATGCCTGCATTTCCTCCACCTATGTTCTACGAGTACTGGGCACCGCAACCACAACCACTGCAACCACAAGAACGCAAGCGCCAGCGGAAGCTGTGCCAAATCTGTAGTAATAAAAATTGCAAACGTCCGTTCAATAAAACAGGGCGCTGCAATGAATAAAATAAACACAAAGTTAGTGACACATGACACATTCATTCATTCCACGTAGGCTTTCACGCCTCCCCCACGTCGTTTTGTCTCGAAACAAAAAGACGCCGTATTTTATTACAAACAACAATTCATTTGACTTACCACTATTTTATTTGCCGAAAAGAGAGACCACTATTTTATTTGCCGAAAGAGAGAGAGAGAATTGGTCGAGATACAACTACTGGAAGATGAGGTTGTGCAGTTGTCGTATTATGTTGTTGTGTTTGTGAACGACCGATGATCGATGACCGAAAATCCACGCGCTATCTCGTGAAGCCAAATATCATAACATGATGGCCGTAGTGCTATCGCGTGAAAGATTTCTATTTCTACGACGATAGATGTGATTCATGCCATAATGTCTATTACTAGCGCTATCGCGTGATATTGTATGAAATAATGTCTATTACTAGCGCTATCGCGTGATATTGTATGAAATAATGTCTATTACTAGCGCTATCGCGTGATATTGTATGAAATAATGTCTATTACTAGCGCTATCGTGTGATATTGTATGAAATAATGTCTATTACTAGCGCTATCGCGTGAAATAATGGCATAAAATATTTTCCCGCGCGTGCTATCGCGTGAAACGAGTGGCACTCTGGCGAGAAATGGGGCGTCGCCGGCAAGAATTTCAATAGGTTATGAGCCTAAATATTTTTTTCCGCGCTCACGCGCGGAAATCAAGTTGCCGTGCAGCAGCACGGAATTTTCGCCCATTGTTTGGTTCGGATCTTTCATCTTCCGACTTTTTACACTCTTTCTGACCAGTCCATACGTATGTACTATGCTGCGAATGCTGATGCTACATACATGATCAGAATAAGGGACAGATGATGATGATCATCATCGACCGCTTTCCTCTTCCGCCTCCTCTCTTCGCCACCGCGTCTGCTGTATACCGTGTATGCTATAAACCACAATAAAAGGACCAACGACGTGAACGAGTGATACAATAAGATAAGAGGATTATGAAGCCGAGCCTCCTCGAGTGGTGTCCAGAAACTACAACTACAACCACAACCACAACCACCACCACCGCCACCACTTCGCTACGAGAAATACCAATAACCCAACAACAACAACAACAACAACAACAAAAACAAAAACAACAACAAAAACAACATCAAGGGCATCATCACCGCCGTTTCTCCATCGCCCATAATATTATTATCATTCTTTCGTCCCTCTTCGTTCTACTCCCTACACGTACGGCCAAGTCATTGCCATTGGCCTTGGCGTTTGCCTTTCCATCCTCATCCACGCGAGGACGAGTATTCTTGACGCTGACGTCACTATCACGACGGCAGCAGCAGCAGCAGCGATCCCTGTTTCCCATTCACAGCAGCAGCAGCAGCAGCAGCAGCAGCAACAACATGACCACCAATCATAAGAATCCACTACTCGATGAGTTGGATTTGCCGTCTCCGATTTTATTGGGAAGCGCCTCCTTTACTCGCAAATTGATTTTGACCGAAATGAATATTCCCTTTGCCAAGGTCGTACGACCGATCGATGAAAAGGCCTTGGGGGGGGAGCATCGATCATCCTCATCATCATCATCATCATCTTGTTCTTCTCCTTCCGATCTAGTACTTTTACTGGCAAGGGCCAAAATGGAATTTTTGATTCAAGAAATACAAGCAGGGAATTGTAATGACGAACTCGATACGGCAAGAAAAATGAGGATGCTGCTGCAACGAAAACAAAAACAACAACAACAACAACAACAAAAAGAAGAAAAAGACAAAGACAAAGCAGCAAATAATAATAGCAGCAGTAGTAGTAGTGAACAAGAACAAACACAAGAGCAAGAGAAAGAGGAACAATGGATTATCTTGACGGGAGATCAAGTCGTGACGTGCAATGGTCAAATTTTGGAAAAACCGGAATCGATCGAGGAAGCCAAACAATTTGTCCATTCGTATCGGACGCATCCTCCTAGTACCGTCGGAAGTTGTATGTTATACCATTGGCCGAGTGGCATTCAAGTTTCGGGTGTCGATACGGCCACAATTTATTTCCGACCGACGACCATTCCATGTGGTGATGATGGTGACGACGATTTGATTGATCAATTGGTCGCACTGAACGAACCCATCATGTCCTGTGCCGGAGGTCTCATGATTGAACATCCTCTCACCAAGAAACATTTGGATCGGATTGATGGTACGGAAGATAGTGTCATGGGATTGAGTAAAGATTTGGTATCGCGACTCTTGAAGGAGCTCAAGGAAAAACTAAAAATGCTGGATGCATCATCATCATTAGCATCATCACAAGAACAGAAATAATAGGAATGAATGACGGAATGACTGAATGAATGAACAAATGACTGAATGAGAGGCACGACTAATTTACATTCTACGTTAAACGTCACCTCTAAACATAACATGATGCTTATAATATGTTGGCTCTATCATTCTCATCATCATTTGAACCATAAACAAATAATCATCATGGTATTCGTATGATCAGCATAATAATCTTTCTTTCTTTCATTAAACATCATGGCCTTCATCCTCATCACGATACGACTCATCGTCGCTTGGAGGGTAACGTTGCTGGTCTTGAAGCTCTTCTTCATAGAGATCTTGGTCATCTTGGTCGTTGTCGTTGTCGTCGTCCAAGTCCATCATGGTGGAAGCTCCTCCCTGCTGATGCTGATGCTGCTGCTGTTCTTCTCGTGCGGCGGCGGACCATGGTTCCGGCTGGACCTCGCTAATGTATTCCTCGTGAGAAATATCATCTTCTTGATGGGCCGCTCCTCCTCCTTCTCCTTCTCCTTCTTGTCGGTGAGACCATCGAGGATCTTTGGAATACTTGTCCAATCGCGTCTTTCGTCGACGCTTATTATTGGAAGAAGATCGGCTGGGAGCTGCGCTTCCGGCATCAACTTCGGGACTGCCACTAATACTGCTGCTGCTGCCGCCGCTGCTGCTGCTGCTGTCGACGGAGAGGTCATCGTTCGGAAACGTACGCTTGGAACTCTGTCGGACAGCGCGCTCCTTGTCTTGTCGGTCGAACGACTTCGACTTGCTTTTTGCTGGTTTTCTTCCAGTCTTAGTAGCATCCACACGAGGTGGGCGAGCTGCTACTGGGATATAGACTGGATTGTCGTCGTCGTCGTCGTCGTCGTCGTGATCGTCTACCTCCAGGATATTGCGTTGAATCCGCTGCTTCTTTGTCGAACGGGCAGCAGCTGCAGGCCGTTTGGCCACTCTGGTAGTAGTAGCAGGAGCGCTAAAAGCGACAATATCATCATCATCATCATCTTCGTCGTCCTCTTCCTCCGAGTCGTATTTACTGCTGCTTGCGGCTCCGCCGCCGAGAAAGCCCAGGTCGGCCACATTGCCATAATCGGCTGCCGTTTCTCCGTTTCCAAGCCCATCCAAGAAGGCTTGTTCTTGCGGCTCTTCCTGTTTGATTCTCAGACTCCTACCACTAGGACGAGGAACAGCTGCGGGTTTCATATCCCCATCATACAATTGCTCCTCTTCGTCTTCTTCGTCGTCGCTACTGATAACTACCAGCTCGTCTTCTTGATCTTGTTGCTGCGCGGCGGCCTGTCCTCCAAGATCAAGCTCAATGGCATGGTTCTCATCGGCACCTGCTTGATAATGATTCGAATCGTCATCTTCCTCCATGGCGTTGACCTCTTGGACTCCGACACCAGCAGCATTTTCGTGTGCGAGCTTTGCTCGTGGGAATACCAGTACGGAGGCCAGAAACTTCTTGATTGCCGCCAGAACCTCAGTATAGTTGGCAAGAAACGATACCGCATCGACTCGAAGGCATTTCCAGCCTACTCGTTCAATGCTCTTCTGCTGGTCTAACATGGCCTTCCAGTCCTCTTGACTTTCGCCGGTCGCTTCAATACAGATGGCAGCACGGCGGCCAGTCGAGTCATCAGTACCCGCAACAGCCGCGGCATCTTCCACGCAGATGGCATTGTCCCAAACAATGCCCATACTTCGTGTCGAAAAGCCGTCTTCTTCCAGTAGCTTCACGAGAAGACGTTCCGCTCGAGCTCGAAAGGGTGAAGATGTAGTAGGCGTCTCACCCCCCGATGCCTCTCTTTCTTCTTGGATATCATCCAGATGGCCCGCGTTTGCTGCCTCGTCGTTGTATTTAGCACGCTCAAAAAAGTCGAGCACCGAAAACTTGACATCTTGCTCGTTGGGGATGTGGTTGGTATCGAGACTGCGTATCAATACCATTCGATCTCTGGCCCGCGACAAGGCCACATTCACGCGTTGAGCATGCATGAGTTGGCTTTGGGTTACGACACTTCCTGGAGAGCAAACCATGGACAAAAAGACAATGTCACGTTCGGCACCTTGAAACGAAGGAGGCTCTCCCACCAAAATGTTGTGGAGCTTGTATTTGTGAGGACCAATTCGATCCAAGAGTCTCCCACGAATCAGTCGGCTCTGTTCATCACCGACCAAGGAGATGACTCCAATCGAGCGCTTCTTAAAGAGTGAGCACCGATCTACGTACTGCCCAATTTGATTCACAATCTCGTCACATTCTTGTTCGTTGACCTTGCCCACTTTGCGTCCGTTCGGAACACGGACATCAATCAGCGATGGTTTCAAACGCTCTTTACTGGTTGGAAGACGCAGTGGCACGAGATTTCCGTTGTAGAACTCCAGGTTGCTGTAGGAAATGATTTCGGGAGCACATCGAAAGTGTTCTCGCAAAATAACTCGTCCCATGGGGAAGGCTTGGGCGCACAAATCGAAAAACGAATGTCCCGGGAGCATGGATGCTTCAAATGGAGATTCCGGCATGGCCGCCTTGAGCATTTCAATCTGCTCTTCGGCGACAAAGCTTTCCGTAGGAGAAACTTGCTTCCCATCCCCGACAATGAGCCTGAAGAACAACAAGAAACAAGCGTTGGCGACGAAGAAAGTTAGAAAAAGCCAAGCATATCGTGATAGCTCAAACGTTGTAGCTAGACATCGTACCATTGGCGACCACGCAGCATGCCTGGAAGGACAGTGACGTCACTTTGAGACGCCTCGTCAATGACAACCAAGTCAAACAAACATTCCGACGGAAGGTAGTCGCTAATCTGGGAAGAGGTAAGGATCCAACAGGGGATGTATCGTACACACTTTTCAAAGGCGTCCAGATATTCTTGACGCTTTCGACGCTGTCGTTGAGTCATCTTGGACGATTGTGAGGACTTGCCAAATTTTGCCTTTCCCGAAACTTGTGCGAACTTGACCAAAGCTGATTGAGCTTCCGCAGAAAAGTTCTTGCTCAGCTCGGCCACCACACGAGCGGCAACCAAGTCTTCTGCAACCGCTTGGATACGTGATGACAAGCCGGCCCGTCGTTTATCCAGCTTTTCAATTTCGATCGCCTCTTCCAGGGTGGAAGACAAGTCCAAGTCGGCAGCAATCTGCTTCATTTTCAACGCCTTCGCCAACACGGGAATGATTGATTCCCGAATTCGTTTCTTACCGTCGATCACTTCGATCAAGATTTCTCGCGGCCAGCCTTCGCGAGAAAAGAGTGGTTCCAAGGTGTCTTGACAATAGGTATGAACCTCCTTCTCTCTCTTCAAACGTTCAAAGATGAGATACCAGTCCTTCTTATGACTAGTAGAAGGCGTAACCCCATTCACTCGAATCAAGTCGAGCTGCTCCTGGACAGTACTGCAGTGCTCGGCCATTCGGGATCCCAGTAGAGGAACTTTGGAAAAGACTTCCTTGGTCGCATTCTTCAAATACGACAGCGCCAATCCAGCCTTGGAGGCCGCCAACGAAATCAAGGCATCCGATGGGGGAGACTCGAATCCATCCACCATCGCCATGGGAGCCTCGGCGGAAATCACCAAAGATTCCATCGTCGCATGGAGTTCCTGAACTTGTTTGACATCCCAAGTGGAAATGGTTTTCATGAGCCAGGGAGTGCTTTCGATCAACTCGAGTGCCGATTCAAATAGATCTTGCCCTCGTTGTGTTTGAACAAGACCTCGCTTCTCTTCTGCGTTGGACCCCAAACGACGATCGATAGTCCGAAGTTCTTCCTCGAGTTCCTCAATGTTTGCCTGTAAAGGTAAGAGAACGGGGGTATCAGCAACAAGGCTCTCGATGGAATATGTCTACAGGATGGTAAACAGCCACACACGACGCACGTACCTGTAGTGCATTCGATTTCCCCAATTCCCGTTCGGTATTGACCCATGCCACCTTGTTGGCAAGCCGCTCGACGGTTTGTTGCAATTGTCGCATCCCGCTCGATTCACTCTTGGACACATCAACACACAATTCTTGCACGCACTCGGGCAGGCGCTCTCGTAGCACGCTCAAGGCTGGAGCTCCCTTGCTCGTGACCAAGACTCGTTTGCCTTGACAAAGATATGCACACACGATATTGGCAATCGTATGAGTCTTTCCCGTTCCAGGAGGACCCTCGCACACTACCGCTGGATAGTTCCGAGTCAACAAGAGTTCGGCAATGCGATTCTGAGCATCCGAGGTCGGTAGAGGAAACGGTGGTCGAGACGAAGGGGTTGGATCATCATCCTTGTTATCAGCGACGTCTTTCTGGGATGGATTGCTCATGACCTTTTGCAGCCAGTTCCCGGGCGAGTCATTGTTGTTGTTGCTCTTGCTGCTATTTTTGATTTCCTTGGTTTCATCCAACGCGCCTGGTCCCAGTGTCAATGCCTTGAGTGCACGTGGAATGACTGGCATGCCGCTGCTGGACGTGGAGGATACCGCAGCATCATCGTTCCTGCCATTATTATTACTACTGTTCTTGTTGGTCAAGGACAGTTTTTCCGCAAAGACGTACGCATCCCGTGCCCAAACGGCACTGGGTCGAGGTGAGGAATATACACACCAGGCATCCGTCACGACCAAATGTCCTTGTCGCAAGAGGGCCTCCATACGTTTGGAATTTGTCGTCGAGCAGGTTTGAAAGGTCCCACCCGAAGACAATTCGACCGCCATGCGTTTCAATAGAGGAATATACGTAGAAGGTTGTCCAGGAGACAAATCGGAAGCATTCAAACCTTCTACCAGTTGTCGCAATTGACGTGTCGTAGTAGATTCTCCAACAGTGATGGTCTTGTTGTTGTTAGATGCTGCCTCCCAAATGGTTTCATCGGCATCACCACCACCACCACCACCATTCTTGGTGTTTCCACCACCACCCAATGACGAAGATGCAGCAGCAATAGCCGCCATGACGTGTTGATTCAAGGAGACACCGGCATGTTCCTTGGGTCGAACGAGCAGTGCACCATCTCGTGCCAATTCCACTTCGACATGGACCTGTAAGAGTGGACCATCGACAATCATGTTGTTTTTAGTATCCCAAAGACGGGCTTGTCCCAATCCCCAAATCAATTCCAGTGTATCGTTAGTGTCACCACCACCACCACCACCAGCCGAAACGGCCGCATTTTCTTGTGTTTGATGATACCATTCAAACAAATGATTGTACAAGGGTTCCAATCGACGTTGCAACTGTACCATTTTTCGATAGTAGACGTAACGACGCCACCATCGTTGGACCTTGGCCGGTGCCGTGGACGGTAGAATTAGTTGATCCAGAGAATGCTGGCGATGCTGACGATGACCTGCCGACGATGCTCGTCCTCCTCCTTTTCCCCAGATGAGTTTGCGTTCCAAGAACGAGAGACTTGCCGCATTCGCATTAGCATTACTACTAGAGGAAAGTAGTGTTGTTGTTGCTGTTGCCAGTTGAGCAAATTGATCATCGGCTAGCCAGGACTGCAAGTAGGAGGCAATGATCACTGGAGATGAAAGGGTGGGTGGGGAAGGGACATCGGCCCCGGTCAATCGCGTCAAGCGGAGCCAGCAGCATTCGGAAGAAGAAGAATTGCTCATACTCCCTACCATTACTCGTCTCCCAAGTATATTGCGCTTGTAATTACTGCTGTTGTTGTTGCTATTGTTGCCACTTGAGGATGCAGCCGTAGTATAAAAGCTAAACGGAAGCTGTTGTTGTTGTTGTTGTTGTTGAGACGACGACGACTCGCCCCCGGAGGTATTTGCCATGAGTGCGGCAAGCCTTTGAAAGTCGTACAGCGTAAATAAAACCCGAGCTCCTGTCGCCGCTACTAGTAGATCGTCGTCCACGGTACTGTTGTTCGCGGTGCTACTACTACTAGCAGCAGCAGCAGCAGTGTTCTTATTGTCTTGAAAGAAGGGACCAAAGTGGCGAGGATCTTGGTGGTTTTGGTGCTGCTCGAGAGATAATCCTGATGCTGATGCTGATGATGATTTGATGAATAAAGCACCCGCACTGGTGGCGGTGGTGCTGCTCTGCTGCATCGTGGAAATATAGCGCAGTATCTGGGCGACACGTTTGCGATGCAAGACTTCCTTTTCATGATCTTGTTGCTGTTGCTGCTGCTGCTGCTGCTCTTTGATCGAAGAAGAAGAGGATCCAGTCAACGACCGTAAAGTGGACCACATGATGGTGGTAGTTGTGGTGGTGGTGGAGGTTCTTCTTCTATGTTTGTTCTATTCTATTTCTGCATTAGACGCGTCAGGAAATCACGCAGCAGAGATTGTTGTTGTGAGCAGGCAGCAGAGTACTATATACCGTATTCTATTACACTGAACACTCGCTCGCTTCATGACACTACAAGTACCCTACGTACCGGTAAAGAGGAGGAGGAGGATAATAATATCGATGTGAGGCCTTATTGAAGAGATAAATTGAACAAAAGGAACGAATGATGATGATGTGTGCGATGATACATATGCATTCGAATCTGAACTATGAGAAATAATGTTGAGATGCGCTGATGAAGAAAAAGAACAAAATGCTGTCTTCATTCTTCAGCTATCGCGTGACGACTCGTGGCACGAACGCACATTCGGTTCGTTCGATTCGTAGATGATGATTCGTTGTGATCTTGAGCCTTGGTATTGTAGGTAGGAAGCATATCCCAAACATCGATTGCCCCCCCCGGGCCCCGCCTACAGCTCGCGGTACGGCGCCGCCTGCACACCACGGGGGTGAGTCGAAGTTGGTATCGTATCCATGCGTCGTACCTATGATTTCTACCCCCTGCGACGCGAGCACGACCCAAAGACGGACAAGGCAAGACTGGTTGGGCGCGCGCGCTTTCCACACACAAGTTAATCCCAGTAGTCGAACTGATGCCGATCGATCATCGATGATCGACGATGGGCGCATAATAATACCGGTAATACAGTATGTGATGGATCATAGTCTACGAAGTACGGTACTAGTACATTATGCCGTCGCAATCGTCAATGATATGGTGTTTTCCGAATGAAAAGATGATTATATATATTTTATGTACTACTACATCCTCGTCTGAATTATTATACTTGATCTGCGACGACGCATGATGGTGTTACTATCCTCTTTCTTTGTGCGCTTCTTCGTTCTTTTATTTCTTGGCGGGAACAACGCGCATCGTGATGTTGATGATATATCATCCTGATATTTGTTTGCTTGGCGCGTGACCATGTGATATTGAATATGAATTTGTGTGCGTGAGCTGATGCTTCTTTTCCACGTCCATCAAGAAGGCCAAACATCCTGCTCCTCTGCTACAGTACCACTACTAGTATCCTCCTACCCAAGAATCCAAATCCAATCGCGGCAATGTGAAAGGAAAATTGGGGTTTTGCAAGAAAGCAGATGCATGTTGGAACATGTTCTCGATATAATACCCTTCGGTTTGGAAATCACGAGTGCCGGTACGCTTGGCGGCTTTCGAGACGTCCCAAGAGGAAAGGTCCTGGTCAAAGGAAACGGCATTCTGGAACATGCTTCGAAATTCTAGCCCACCGGAGACGTTCCACCTGGACAGATCTTGATTGAAGGTCACTGCCTCGGCGAACATCCAAGAAAACGCCAACCCATTGGACACGTCCCACTGGGACAGATCTTGGTTAAAGGCCGGTGCCCCTCGGAACATTGTTGAAAACTCCAGCCCACTGGACACGTCCCATTCGGACAGATCTTGATTGAAGGCCAATGCCCCGGAAAACATTCGATGGAAATCCTCTCCATTCCCAACACTCCAAGACGACAAATCTTGATTGAACGCGGCAGCACCACTGAACATGTAGGAAAAGCCGGTGGCCTTTTCCACATTCCACGTGCTAATGTCTATATTGAATGCCTTGGCATTCATAAACATCCCGTCGAAAAGCACTCCGTTGGAAACATTCCAGGAGGACAAGTCCCTGTTGAACGCGTGCGCACTCAAAAACATCTCTCTGAAGTCTGTAATTCCCGAGACATCCCAACAGGAAATATCTTCGTTGAAGGTGTTTTCACCCGAAAACAGGCTTTCCAATTTCGTGACATTGGGTCCGAAGCACCATTTGCAGAGCTCGTTGCCGTACACGGGGACATTGGCTCCTTCTGTAAAGAGGTTTACTGCCTCGCGGGCCTGATTCCAAGTCTCGAAACAAGGTTGAACGAAGGTACATGCCATGTTGCTTTCAACATCCGGAAGGCATTGCAGGTTGGGAGTAGCCACGCAGTCCTCATCAACCGTGCAAGCGTCTCCAAGACCAATAATGGTTACTCCAATCGGCAATCTGGTACGATAATCCGGGTCTTGCAAGAACGCAACTGCGTTTTCGAACATGTTAACGATCTTCGCCTCGCCAACCCCTGACACGTCCCACGTGGACAGATCTTGATTGAAGGAAACTGCATCCTTGAACATTTGAGAGAAATCGTCTCCATTCCCAACACTCCAAGAGGACAGATCTTGATTGAACGCGACCGCACCATTGAACATGTAGGAAAAGCCGGTGGCCTTTTCCACATTCCAGGTGCTAATGTTCCCATTGAATGCCTTGGCTCCCATAAATATCCCATCGAAAAGAACTCCGTTGGAAACATTCCAGGCGGACAAATCCCTGTTGAATGCTTCCGCATCGAAGAACATTTCTCTAAAGTCTGTAATTCCCGAAACATCCCAACAGGAAATATCTTCGTTGAAGGTTCTACGACTCAAAAACAGGCCTTCCAAATTCGTGACATTGGGTCCAAAGCACCATTTACAGAGCTCGTTGCCGTACACGGGGACATTGGCTCCGTCTATATAGAGGTCTACTGCCTCGCGGACCTGATTCCGTGTCTCGAAACAAGGTTGAACGAAGGTACATACCATGTTGTTTTCAGCATCTGGAAGGCATTGAAGGTTGGGCGTAGCCACACACTGAATGCTATCTTCACAGGCGTCTCCAAGATCTTTCGGAACGAGACGGCAGTAGCCGTTGATGTTACTAATTCTTTTCTTGACACACTCTTCCAGACCCAAGGAGTCAACGCATTGAATATCGACTTGACAGGCGCCTCCGGTGCTTACCGGTGCGACGGTGCACTTGTTGTCTTGACAAGTCAGACCTAGGGAAGCATCGCATTGTGAGGAAAAATTACAGGCTCCGTCCACGCCCACCAGAGTCCAGAGCTGTCGTCCTTCTTGATGATGATGTCCTTCTTCTTCTTCCTCTTCTTTGGTGTCATGTTCTTGTTTAGAATCAGGAGCAGCACCGTCGTCGATCCTCCATGAAGAAGAAGCGGCGCCTCCGGCTGCTTCAGCCGAACGAATATGATTCTTCTTTCCTACTACGGTTTTATCAATACCGGTGGAGGATGATGATGCTGGAACAACGAGAGAAACGGGAACGGCCAAGGCTGCGAGTGCGGCGGGCCAGGACGATGTACTCACGATGATCTTCATAAGGATGATGATGATGATGATCTACTAGTTTTGCTTGTTTGTCTTCTTTTTTTGATGACCAATTTCTCTTGTACTACTAGAGCAAAGGAAACAATGAAAGATGATGGTCGAGGTGATGGATATGCGGACGCGGGGTCTCTGTGAAGGATTTGGATTTTATTTTTGCTGTGAGACAGTGAGGTTGTTCTATCGGTACCAGGCAGGAGGTCCAAGTACACGTAGTGGGCTACTAGCTAGTAGTACTAACTTCCGTGTTTTTTTAATTGAAATTGGGACTTGAGAAAAACTACAGTACCTCCTCGTACTAGTAGATAAAAGTTGCTTCACAACCAAGCAATATCATAATATGCCTCCTTTAGTTGGGTTTTTATTATGCCCTCACGCCAAGCAACTGGTGGGGGAACGAAGTTCTTCTAAAACAATAATTCTCCATGCTGTTTTGAGTTTTGCGAGACGTATCGCCATCACGTCAACCATAAATAATAGTGCATCCAAGGTCCAAAGCTGGTTCCTGCTTGTTCCAGCAGAAAGCAACTCTTGATGTTTAATTAACATAGTACAGACCGTAGAATATAATGTTCCTACTACTACTACTAGAGAGACTAGCTAGAGTAGTAGAGAGAGTAGATAGACAGTTGGGACCCCTGCCCATCTGTAGTCTGGTACAGTACAGTACTCGTAGTAGTTTAGACATTTCATGCTGCTACTAGCGCTTCTTCTTCTCCTCTTATGGCATTCGCACACCATGGCTCCTGCTGCTCCTCGTATTACGAATACCTGCTGCTGCCGCCGATGATGATGGCTCCACTGTCCTGATCATGGCTGGGATCGACCAAAAAACCCCGATGGGCTTAGTAATCGATCGTGATCTTTCGTCCGTCTGTAGTAGTAGGTACTGATTTCGTATCCATCCTGCTGCTGGTGGTGCTGATTGGGAAGAGCAGCATGATAGTGTACAGTGGTACTTCTTCTACTAGTACTAAATGGAAGGCAGGAGAAAGTGGCGATGGTGCTGCTGCGGCTCAAGCAGTTAGTGCGTACAGTACTAGTTGGAGATTTACTAGAAGCAGTACTACTAGTAGTAGTGGTCGTCTTTTTACTAATCTGCCAAGAAGTAGTGTTGCTCGTCGGCGCGGAAACAATTCGTCCGCCAGTCTGTCCTCGTTTCTTCATTCCAGCAGCAGCATGCTCATCATCATTGCGGTACCAGTATGCTGGGGGGACGAGGTCGTCGTATGTCGCTCTAGTAGATGACGAGATGATCATGTAGTAGTAGTATTACTACTACTACTAGTACCTCCGCTCATGGATACTACTCTACTACTCTAGTAGTGCATGCATCTACTACCATGTGGAAGAACTAAATCTAAATACTAACAACTGTAGTCGTAGTAGTATCATAGTACTACTAATATCGAAAATAGTAACTACTAGACGGGTTTTCGATCGCGGACCGAACAAGACTAGTAGTGATGGGCGGACGGACCAGCATCAGCATGGACTACCAACAGTCATTTTATGATCATCATATACTACTTATAAAGTATTACGCCGACTATTGAGCAAATGGAGAATCTGGAAAGTCCACCGCGTGCTGTTCCAATATCTCTTCGCTACGTCGCAACGCTTCCTCCGCAAGGGCTTCCAGTCTCTCCGCTTCTTCCAAGGCCTGTAGGGCTTTATTGACCATACTTCCCGCATCTAAATTGTTCTTGGCGGCCGCATCGGCCTTGGCAAGCTGTTGCATCGTAATGGGCTCCGACGAGGCCTTTTGGACCTGAAAGAGGTTGTCAATTTCCTTGCTTGTGGCGGCCGCGGCCTCTGCCTCCTCTTCGGCTCGGTCACTCAAGGCGTTGGCCGTCTTTCTGGCCTCCAGAGCTTGGGACCACAACTCTTCGGCCTTTTCGACTGCTTCCAAGACGTCGTCTTCCGACACAAGATGACATATTATTGTACTGCTGTAGCGGCGGATCTTGGCAGCAGCAGCAGCAGAGGACGTGACTGCTGCTGCTGCTGCTGCTGCTGGAAATGATGATAATCGGCCAACCACCAACGTTGTTGGTTGGGCACGACGAGGAAGTGTCATCATTGCACGTGATGGTCGGGTAGACGTGATGACGATGAAAGAGGAAGGAGTAGAAAATGCCCGACTAGTATGATCGCACAAAAGGATGGTCGCCAGCACAAATACGAGAGCGACGGATTTCCAGACGAAACGACGGCCATTAGTAATATTGACCGGCGGACCTTTTGATTTCCTCTTCGATAGCCGTCGCATTCCTCTCATCGTGGAAGAATCACCTGCATTCGCGGCCCGACTGTTCGCTCCCTCACCCGTTGTCGATGATGAGCAGACGGCGGGGGCCCTCCTTCTGCTTGGTAAAAGTTCTTGATGCTGGAATCCTCCTTCTATCGTCGTCATGACGGATGATGAACAAGACTGGTGCTATTTATACTGACTGACGACGACTGGCTGTTCAAGCGCGCAGTAGAGATGGAAAAGGCTATTATTTCTCGACGCCGCTAGTAGTAGAACTAAACACAATAATGTTTATTGACCCATCTCTTTCTTTCTGTCATCGTCGCGATAGTCTCGTTCGTAAGGTGATAGATATATGATGTTAGAAAGTTGTAAAAGAACTCGGCGATCGATGACGTAAGTGGTGATGATGGAGGGGCGAGCGCAAGCAGGGCGGGTGGCCGGACAGGCGAAACATCCTACAAACGGACGTTTTCGAACGAAACAACTCGGTCCACGAACCAAACGAACAAAAGATTCGGTCGGACAAGTCGGTTGCTCATCCGCCGCCACGTACGCTACATTGTGCGCTGTGACACGAATGTTCTTCTCGAACGATCGATGCGATGACATCTTCTTCTTCTTTTGATTTTTGGAAGATCTCATCGCAAAATAAATAAGTCAATCAAAACGAAGCATAGCTGCTTCTTCTTGGTGTCGATGCGATGCTCACAATCCTTGCGAATTCATCTATTGCACACGGAAACAAAGTCGTACTCTAGCAGCTAGCAAACAATAACCAACCAACACCTTCTTCATAGACCATCATGGAGAACCAACAAAGACGTAATAATAGTAAGGCACCTACCGGTACTTCTTGTACGACAGTTTTACTGCTGCTTCTTGCAGGAGTGATGCCTCAGTCGTCGATCAGAACCTTTGCATTTTCGGTCCAACCGATGAGCATGAGAACAGTGGCGGCGGCGGCGCCGGCTAGACGAAGTTGTAGTCGTCTTCATCTCAGCCGTGAGGAATATCTTACGCCGCATTTTGAGACTTCGACGACGTCGGCAACAATGAGAAGCTACGATTTCGATTTTGAACGCATCGTTGAATGTGCCCAAGTTGGAGAGTGCCCAGTCGACGAAATGACGCAGATGGTCGAAGGTACGTACCACTACTACGACGGTATTGTGTTGATTATAGATTCCAAATATACGAATGATGGCCCCAAGCCTCATGTTCGCTCTCCTTTTATCACAATATATATATACATATATATATATATTTCAACAACAAGAACTGAAGCGGCTAGATGAGAAAGAGGGAGGAGGAGGAGGAGTAGTATCCCGCAGTGCTGGAATGGCTGCTTTGGAAGTGGCGGAAAGTGAGGAGGCTCGAAACGCTGTCTTGCATGCGCTCCATTCGCAGGTGGAACTAGCCAAAGCCAGAAACGAACTCCAGGAGGCCGGTCTTGTGGAACAACAACGCCAAAATCAGCACCAGCAGCAGCAGCAGCCTGAATTGCAGCCTCCCTCCGAACAACGTGATATTCATGACTTGATGAGGCTCATGAGAGACATTGCAGAACACGAGGAGGTCTAGCTACTACTATACTATAGTAGTAGTAGTAGTACCAAGAAATGAAAAGGTCGTCTCCATCATCATCATAACCTGCTATATGCGGCTATCGAGGAGAGAGGTATTACTACTATCGCTACATCATCAAACTGCTGCTATCGCCGCGCTTATTATTATTGCGAAATGACTGAAACTACTATACTGCTATTCGTAGTACTATATCGTAAAGCAGCGAAAAAGTGCACTGTCTAATTTAGTTGCTAGTAGTAGAGCGATCATTAGAACATGTTTCAAAGTTGCAGCTACTACAAATAGTAGTACTCTAGTAGTAGAGCGAATACTACTTTTATAGCAAGAAACACTCGCCCTCCTTCAATCACTATTATTACTAGCTAGTACTACTCTAATAATTTTCCATGAGCAGCAGTATTAGCAAGAAGAAGTTACTACTACTCGCCAATCATGATACGCATTGTTCTTGTTCTTCTTTTTAGATGATCAAGAACAAGAGCAACTAGAGGTGTCGCAAGCTACTACTAATGGGGAGCAACTACTACTATTGATTTTTTGAGACTTGACATTAACAATCATGACCTTTCGAGCCTCTGGCTAACCAAAAAATGGGATAATAATAATAATAATAATATGGTCAACGACCGCACTGTACTGACTGTACGCACCGGTATTTACCGTTATGTGCGAGAATAAGCGCGGCAGGCAAGCTGACGTTGACGGACAGTAGTAAAAGTCCTTGCCTTGGCCACATACCAAATATCTTGTTTAACGCGCTTTTCGTTTTAGGACTTGAGAAGCGCATTTCATCCCATTCGTTCCTTTCTCGAAGTTTCCGTTCCTTTCTCGAAGTCGCCGAAAACAGACACATCCCACATACACAAACATCATTACACGCGTTCCGCGTTCGCTTCTTCATCATTCTCGACATTCCTCTTATTTTATTTACCTCTTTCATTTATTTGTATTGATGATTTTGCGTCTCTCTACAATACATACGAATACACAAGTCCAAGTTGTATAGTCTACTAGTAGTAGTATACTGTGATTAGTAGAGAGAGAGAGAGAGAGGTGTAATACGTGCATTGTGACAGAAAACGGCAAAGAAGAAGGTCGTCATAATTGTTGTTGTTGTTGTTGTTCTGTCTTGGGTATTATTTTGTAGAGAAACTCCACTGCACAACAATACTTTTACACTGACTGAACTTTCTGCCGTAATAATATAATAACAAAGCAAAACAGGACGATGGTGACGGCAACGGCGGCGGTGGTGGTTATTCCTACTACTAATAGTAGTAGAGGATTCTTCTTCTTGTTCTTCTCGCCAGCGCTCCGGCTGGTGCGGCTGTTATTCTTGCTATCGTTATCAAATATCGCGTGTCCGGGTCGGACGGCTACCGTGGCGGCGGATGCTTCTTCATCATCATCATCATCATCTGCTTCTTCTTATCTAAATGTGTACGGCAACCCCCTGCAACCGTGTTCGACCAATGGCACCGCCTTGACGGGATATACGAGAAACGGGTATTGCGTCGAACGCAACGATGATTCCGGATCGCATCATATCTGTCTCAATTTGAATACGACGACACTGACCACCACGACGGATGATGATGATGATAACTACAATTACAATTACAACTACAACAACAAGAATAATATCTACTATCAAAACTTTTGCGATGTGACGGGCCAAGACGACGATTGGTGCAGTGCACAAGACATGCCCTGTCATGACAATCCAGAAGATGAAAGTTGTGCGATTGAATACTGGTGCGTCTGTCAATGGGCCTTTGCATCGTACTTGGAAAAAATTGGTGGTTGCAACGCCATCCAAAAACAACAACAACAACAACAAGACGATGATGATATTATTATTCAATGCAATGCCATTAATATCGAAGCCGTACGAGCCTACAAGAGTACACGTGGATTCGATACCGCCTTGGCCTGTTTGGTGGAACAATGTGGATTGCATCCCAATTCCAGCATCTATAATATGCCAGCAGTCAACAAGAACGAGCAAGCCTGGCGTCGCTTTGCATCCCTTTCCTTGGTGGTAGCAGTGACCGCTACATTGGCAACCTTTGTCTATAAGAATCGTCACCATCACCACCAAAAATGGCGATCCTGCTGCCATAATAATAGTCTACATCAAGAAGTTCTTCTTGTCAGTAATAATGTCGGTAATGTCGGTAATAACAACAATCACAAGGTGGCGCTTCTTTCGTCAGAGGAAGAGGACTACTCCTCCTCGATACAGCACCATGACCACCACCATGACCAACACCACCACCATGACCACCACGGGGATCCAAAAAGTACCGGTAGCAATCATGTTGGTGGTAGTGGTCAAGCCCGCCGCCATTCGCAAAAAATCGCACCAATTTGACCAACGAGGACGCGTGGACTACCATGACAGCAAATATAAGGGGGATCGTGGGATGGGCGTGTACTATCCATCCAACTTGGAACAAAAGATCATCATCATCATCATTATAATAATAATTGATATTATTATATTCCACCAACAGCAAAAGAAGCAACAGTACACTACGTACTGTATACACGTATCGTTTTAGGATTCCAAAGCAATCAATCGGTTGTTTTGGTCGTGCTACGGTTGTACTACTGGTTGGAGGATGACACTACTAAAAAGAGCTGTATCTATATATATTACAGTTCGTATGTACATATTAGAAAGTACTAGTAGTTCAGTATATCTGCATGTACTACTATGCAGTCTAATATTTTATAATACTCACATATATATATTAGAGAGTTATGATACACCAAGAATTATTTCTTTCAAAGGACGACGACGACGGATACTACTACTACTCGTCACTGTTGTTGTTTTCTTGAATGGAAACCACGACTTTTCCATGAGCGTGGCCACTTGCGACTTTGGAAAAGGCATCCCGGACGCCCTTGGCGGTAAAGGGATATGTTGCTCCTGGTGTTGATGCATCCTCCTCCTTCTCGCCGCCATCCAATGGAATAATCAACTCGCCCTTACTCATCCATTCCAGTACTTTGGCACGTCCTCGGGCAAAGTCATGCGGCATGATCATGACGTATTTGGGAAAGCGTCTCGGGCGAAGGCTTGTGTAAAGGGGTCGCCACGGCATGGCCGCAAAGAACTTGATAGCTTTCCAAACCGTACGACAATCCGGTTTGGTATCATCTCCCGTGACGGCAATAAAGGCTCCACCCTCCTTTCCAACCTTCAACACCTTTTCGGCCCGTCCATAGAAATTGCCTCCGCCGACACAATCAATAATCTTGTCAAACTTGTTTGACGAAGAAACAGAAAATTCCTTTACTTCCCACCAATTTTCCGTTCGATAATTAATGACTCGATCAGCGCCCAACTCTTTACAAAAGGCTTCTCGTGTCGAAGTCGTAGCGACAAAACTGGCCCCCGCATGACGTTTGGCAATTTGAATCGCCGCCGACCCGACGCCTCCACTGCCACCCAAAATCAAGACTCGGTCGCCCTTTTGGACATGTTCCATGACAGCATTGAGAGCGGTAATGGCACTGGAACTGGCTGCCGCTTGAGAAATATTTTGGACCGTGGGTGGCTTCAGGACGGCTTCCGCAGCATCAATCGCCATGTATTCCGCCATGCCACCGACCGGAGACACTCCATTCGCGGCGACAATCACGTCGCCTTTTTGAAACTTGGCGTCATCATGACCATTGGTATCATGCACAATGCCACAAACATCCATACCCGGAACAAATGGAAACGAGGCGGGATGGAGAAAGATGAGATTACCATGTGCCATGATGACGTCGCCAGGTGAAAGGCTGCAGGCCAACACTCGAATGAGCATTTGATGTTGTTGTGGAACGGGCATGGATACGTCGTCGCTCAAAGTCATTTGAGACTCTGTCATGTTCGAAACGTCTGAAATAAATTCGTGGATTTGAATCGCTTTCATTGTATTAGTAGCGTTAGAAGTCATGTTGTGGTTGTCGTGGTGTTGTAGTTGTTGGGTGATATGCTTTTGTGGATTTGATCTTATGTTTTATGAGAACCCGAAAAAAGCGCAAATCATCGATGAACATCACAAAACATGAATGGGCGAAAAAGCAGGGAATGCGCGAAAGATTTCAGTCTGGCGTGACTCGAGCGAGATCATCCAGGAATTCTTTCGAACTGTTCTTGTCGTCGTCTGTCGGTCGACGACGACTTCTCTTTGGCACATTCACGGCACACGACCGCAAAGCACGCACGCGAAGCGGGATAGTGGTGTTTGTCCAGGCGTTCCGATGATGGGCTTATGAACTTACTGGTACACTCCATGCTTGGATCGAAGAATCATCATCATCGAGTTGCGTTACACAAAACAATAACAACAAGCTAGTACAGTAGTTTGGCGATGATCCTCCATTATTGGTCGGTAAAAAGCTATAGTGCATGCAGCTTTGCATGCAAGATCAACGAAAGCACGTAGTTTAAAAATAACTTCTTTTGAAAAGTTGCATGAAGGAACGCAAGAAAGGCATGCCCTTTAATTAGATTGGGTTCGCGGCTTCGCGCTGAATTACTACTATGAGACTACCAGTACATATGTGTAATGATTTTGATCATGGTCCAGACGAAGGAAGAATCCCCGATGCGGAACGCAGGCGAGCGAAACCAAATAAACCCTGTGCAATTTTGAGAAATGATGATATAGAGAAAACAAAAAAAATAGTACATAGCAACCTTAGATTGGGTGCCGCACATCATCCATCAATCATCGTTCTCCAACATCAATCATCGGTCTCCGCCCCAACAATGAACAGATTATTATTTTACCAAGGTAGAAGACCGACAGGAAACTTCTTTTTGAAGAGAAAGAGAAAATGGCACGAGCGGCAATGTGGTTGGACGACATGCCCGTCAAGAACAATCAGTTCAAAACATTGGCAGTGGAGGCTGCCGAGGAAGAGATGTATCGATTGGCGATTCAGTCAAAGATTCCAAGAAACAAGTGTCTACCAACACTGAGCTGGTGCGATCTCGAGGTCGATTCCATGGTTGGAGTTGGAGGCTTCTCTAGAGTCTTCAAAGCCAACATCGAATCGCTGGCTCCAGCAGCAGCGAAATCAAAATTGAGCAGCAACAACCACTTCGCTGTAAAATGCCTGAGAACAAACACAATGGAGGACAGGACCCTATTTCAGATCGGCATCGCTGATTTGTGTGTCGAGGGCGACATTCTTTCTCGAGTGCAACATGAAAACATTGTACAACTCCACGCCATGTCCGCGGGTGGGCCCAGAGCGGCGTTCTTGGAAGATCCTCGAGGATACTTTCTGGTGTTGGATTTTCTCGTTGGAGGGACGCTTACAAACCAACTTAAAAAGTACCGGAGCACATCGAAGCGTGTGGGATCAATTAATGGAGTAACTTCATTCAAGAGCTCGCATTCTACCATCATACGGCGACTCAAAGAAGTCGGTCTAGGAGTCGCAAGAGGAATCGCCCATCTTCATTCCAAAAACATCGTTGCGCGAGATATCAAGCCGGATAATATCGGCTTCGATGCGGATGGCACTCCTAAGCTCTTCGACTTGGGGTTTGCTAGGGAGCTCCATTCGATCGAAGAGGGAGATATGGCCGGAAGTCCACGGTAAGATAGCTTACGGCGCTACTACTGCACTCCATAATCATGCGTCTTTTTCATGATGATACTCATAAACCATCCTTGTCCTCTTCATTCTTCGTCTTGTTCCTTCATGAAGGTACATGGCGCCAGAGGTGGGCCTTCACAAAGAGACTTCCTTGAATTCGGACGTGTATTCGTTCGGTGTTGTTCTTTGGGAACTATTGACCCTCCGGAAACCTTTCGACCGAGTCTCCAATACTCGCGTTCGATTTGTCAATGAGGTCTACTTGAAAAACTATCGCCCGTCCACTTCTTCCATTCCTTCAACCAACTTACGCAAGTTGATCAAGGCGTGCTGGCACCATGACGTCGAAGCGCGCCCGACCATGGAAGAGGTGATCGAGACCATCGAAAACGAGATCGAAGAAGCTGAGATAAAAGTAGTTGACAGTGGCGATCATCGTCGTCAGCCGGTAGTACGCTGCCATTCCTTTTTAGGATCTTCATCGTCGACATCTTCTTTCTGGTCCTCTTGGTCGTCTGGACACTGGTCGTCTGGACACCAACGCTCTATTGTTCGGACGGATGTTTCGTCTGGACACCATCAACGACGGTCCAATGTATCCATACTCGGTGACGACGAGAAGATGATTCTGCCAGCACCAGCACAGGAAGCAGCAGGATCTAGAAAGGTCGTTTCTTTGCCGTCCTTACTATTATCCGATAGTATTTCTCAAAAGCAAGAGACGCCACCTACTACCACCCGTGCCACTGTCGGAAAGCTGGTAAGAGCCAAGTCCGATGGGACAGTCCTATCGTGCTCGATGCCGAAACCAAAAGAACTACTACCCAAGAGACGCAAGAACGGATTTCAACGGCTGTTACCGTTTCTTTCCCACAAAGGCAAGAAGAATGAGGATGCACTATCTGGTCGTGATCGTCGTGCAGTACGAGCATCGTCTCTGGATAGTCTACTGCTGTCCCGTCACCACTCCCGGAGTGGTGATGCCGCGGCCGTCACCTCCTCTTTCGACTCCTTGATTTCGATCCAAGAAAGTAGCGGCGACTTAGTTCCCCCCATGCAAAGAGCTGCTGATGGAAGAAATGAAAATGCAAGTTGGGAAAAGCTGACCGAAGTCAATCTTCCACGCGCTAATATTCTTTTGCTTCCACCATATTCACCCAACATTGTGGATCACTTGGTGGATGATGATGCTGGCCAACAAGCAGCGGTAAATCAAACAATATAACCAAATCCCCTTCCTTGACGATATGAGCTGGCTCGGCTTGATGGTGCATCAACATTGAAACTTGGCCTTTTCCTTTCTTAGTACTTTACGATACATAGTAGTAGTACCGCTACATTACGATATACATAGTAGTAGGGAATGCGATAAGCTGTATGAAATCGTTCGGTGTCCTGCGCTGCCAACTATGCATTGCAAAGAAGCTCGCTATTCTACGTCCCTCTTGGCAGCAGCCTGCCCTTCTGTTGAATCGCGCAAGCGAAATAGTAGACGAAGGCTGCAAGCACAGGACTAGTATAGGTTCCTTCGTCTCCGTAGAAGTGCATGGCGCTGATGATCCCGGCTAAAGGGTGAAAAGAGTCCACTGAGTCAATCATTGGACTGTCTACGTCAACAACTATCGTTCCGGCGTGAGCGAGACCAGTCGCCTCACGACTGTCAAGGTAATTGTTAATTTAGACAGTGCACTTTTACGCTGCTTTAGCTTAGTAATAATAATAGTTTGGTTATTACTTGTTGAATGAACAGGAAAAAGTGAGTTAATGAAACAATCTTATCGAAGTGTACACTACTAAAAAGGGAGGACTTGTTGTTTATCTGTGACCAAGAAATCCAACGCTTTGCCCTGAGAAGGTCCTTCTTCTACTAGTAGTACTTGTAGAAGTGGATTAGCGGGTTCTTTTGTTGACGACCAGTGACAAGTAGTCATCGGTTGTGGTTGTGGTTGTGCTGGTTGTTCTTGTTGACGCGCCCATGTAGCGTTTTGCTGCTTCTTGTTTGTAAAACTGGTTAGCGAGTTTTGTTGTTGTTGGTGATCGTGCTGCTGAAGCAACAAGTCCAGTTCCCCAATCGAGCACAATGACAATGAATCGTAGGAACACGACGAAGCCGTCGTTCTGGAATCGAAACAAGACCAGGCTTTGTTGTTGTTGCCCTTCAGTTTGGTCCAAGAGAGTTTCTTTCGAAGCTTCAAAAAAGAGCCGTCGCTCGTCTTCTGAGAACTGCTGCTGCTGAGAGAACGATTGGTGGATAGTAGACTTATCAGTGAATCTTCTGAGGATGTGCTGCTGCTGAACATCTCATGGCGGGTTTTCGTTGCCAATTCCATTGACGATACGTTCGCCAGAGTGATCTCCACGCGTATTATCTTTACCACTTCCTCCATGGAGGGACGTTTATCCGGGTCGGCATGCCAGCAAGCTTTGATCAAGTCTCGGATAGCTTTGGATGGAATGGACGCTGTAGAGGGTCGGTACCCATTCCGGTAGACTTGATCCACAAACTCGTCGTGAGTTTGGCTCACTCGAGCAAAGGGCTTCTTCAGAGTTAGCAGTTCCCATAAAACAACGCCGAAGGAATATACGTCAAGTTTATTGTTCGATGACTCCCCCAGCAGAGCAACTTCCGGAGCCATGTATCTGCAGAACAATAAGAGTTGTCGTAATACTATATGATAAGAATGCATTTGGACCGGTTCAGCAGCTGTTTACCGAAGCAACGTTCACTTACCGGAAGCTTCCTGCGACTTCGCCGGCCTTGATGGTATGGATCTCACGAGCAAAACCAAGGTCAAAGATTTTAGGAGTGCCGTCCATGTCGAAGCCGATGTTGTCGGGTTTGAGGTCCCGAAGAACAACATTCTGCTCATGAAGATAACACAAGCCTTTCGCGACACCAAGAGCAATCGTCTTCAATCTTTGAATCATAGTCGAGCGAGAACCCTTCAAATGAAGAGAATCTGCACCAAGGACGATACTTCCGAACCTTCTGCCGTCTGTTTTTCGAAATCGCTCGAGCCGGGTTTTGAGCGTACCTCCAGAAAGTAAATCAAGAACCAAAAAGTAGCCTCTTGGATCATCTCCTTCGAAGGCATCTTTCGGTCCACCCCGCGATACGGCGTGGAGCGTTACGATATTTGGATGGCATAATCTTGAGAGGATCTCTCCTTCGGCCGCAACGTCTGTAGCGCCCAGTTCAAAGCGAGATTTATCATCGAGGGTCTTAGTGCTCAAGCACTTTACTGCAAGTTGCACATTTCCGTCACCGATGCAGTGTGACGTCGCTTGGAAGACTCGCGAAAAGCCACCGACCCCAACCATAGAGCCCAATTCCACATCGGACCAATCGAGTTCTAAAAGTAGTGGATTCTTTGATAATTTGGAGACTGTGCTCATCCTGGTAACTTCATCTTGCGCCGCCTGCGATCCGTGAGTCCGATAGGAAGGAGAGGAGGCGTCGTCATGATGTCGTAATACCGGTAAATCCTCAGTTGGGATTGGTAATACGACGGGTATTGACGACGAGGCCGGGCAGTAGGACATGGTCGTGGTCGATATATTCCCAGCAGAGTCTCAGAGCTAATAATAAGCATGCATGTCAGAGATTACAAGTAGTGCAGCACTTTTATGTACTACCTGATATTCTCATGCCACCTCTGTTGGCTTCGTTGTGCTCGCGCTTGGCTCTTCGTGAGTGGTTTACGAGTACCTTCTCCACCTACCGCTACTAATCTCTCAATTCCCATCATCGCGCAAAAACGTCCAAAAACTAAGAGATTCTATGACTTTTGTGAAGGGTTTGCATTTTCGTAGGCTTGTGAGAAGCATTTTATTCTCTCAATTCTCATCATCGTGCAAAGCTAAGAGATGGTGTGAGTTTTGCGAAGCCGATGTGGCGAAACAGCTAACGAAACATCTGTTTTCGGAACAATAATATTATTATGATAGTAGCGAATAGATCCACCGAATACCTTCTCGAACAATGCTAATTTGAAATATTTATGCTATCAGTGGAACGACTGCCATTAAGTGCATGCCACGGCGCATGTTCTACCGGTAGGTTTCGCGATGCAGAAGCCGCATAATAAGCATACTGGTGTATGCTGTAATTGTACTACCATTTCCCAGAGTAATAGCGGTAGTAGTAGTAGCAGCTGGTACTAACTACTACTTGGTGGTTTTCAATTACATTTCCTTCCAGGTGGCACTTGCCTACGAGGGGTCCAGCCGGCTCCAGCCAGTAGTTATCCAGTTTGCCTCGATATATACTATTACTAGTAGTAGTAGTAGAGTAGAGCTACTACTACGGTAGAGTAGGTTTCGTTACAAGACGTACCATTGCGCTGATGAGTTCATCTCTGGCTGGACTAGTAGTAGTCTATGCCTGGCGGCGTTGCTATTGTCGTCCCGGCGCCAGAGAGGAGGACGTTCATTGCTCTCCTCTCGAGCGCCAAGGCAGTAGCTACTAAATTCATACTAACATCCTTGTTTGTAGACTGCACTTTTTTCACTGATTTGAAATATGCTTTCTACTCTGCGTAGAGTGGTAGGGGCAGTACCGGTAGCTACTAGTAGTATTAGTTGCTGGATTACTCTCCAGTATAGCTCTGCTGCTGATATTAGTAGCTACCACTAGAGTAGTAGTCGCAGGTTCCGCTCTCGTCGTTGCACACCAGCAGGAGGAACAAATCACTTCAGATAAGCCTCTTGGATTCCGGCAGTACTACTAGTAGTAGTGGTAGACTCACAAAGTCCGTCCAGGGCTCCCGTCAATCTCCGACCGCCTCACCAGGATCATTCCATTCCATTCCATTCCATTCCATTCGCTTTCTTACTTTTCGCCTTCGCCTTCTCCGCCCGCACCACTTCCACCACTTCCACCACCACCATCACTTCCAAGTTGCATTTCCCACATTTGATAGGCCAAAAGATTCGATTGAGCTTGATGAATCAAGTTTGACCATGGCACTCCTCCTGTTAGTCGTTCCAATGGATATCGTTCAAAGTAATCGACCAACAAGGTTTCAAAATACAATGCCCGTACTACTTTGGGAAGTTGTGTACCAAAGGTCTTGGTGGTGGTACTGCCACCACACAATAGTCGTTCAGAGGATGATGATGATGATGATGATGTAGTAGTAGTAGTACTACACCCTTGACTTCCACAAAAGGTGGCCACCTTTTTCATCTTGGCCAATCGGATTTCTTGCAAGAGTTTGGTAATTTCCATATATTTGGATTTTCCCAATAAGCGAAGTAAGAATCGTGCACGTATGGAGGATGAGGATGATGATGGAGTACTACTACTGGTACTGGATTGGGATGGTCGTCCTTCAAATGCTTTTCTTCTTGTTCCTGCTGCTGCTGCTGCTGCTGATATTGATCTTGATGATAATGACATTGATAATGACATTGATGTTGTTTTTGTCGTTCCTCTTCCTGCCCGTTTCATCATGCGTCGTCGCACTAGAATCGTCATGAGGTCTCGTAATCGAGCATCCAATGTGGAAATATCTTGATAGAGTTTGAGATTCGAAGACGATTGTTGAAACAACAATTGTTCCAAAGTCTTGGCGACGACCAAAGTTCTTTCTTGATGAACCATACTAGTAGTAGTAGTAGTAGTTGTAGTATTGGTATTGTTGTTGTTGGTGTTGTTGGTATTGGTAGCAAGTTGTGGCGCGTCATCGTCTCTACTAGCACCACCTTGCTGGGGATTCGAATCATCCATCATCATCATAGCAGTATCCGTCTTGCTCCCACCACCAGCACCGCCAGAACCACATTTGGCGTGAAGCCGGTTTATTCTGTTGTTGTTGTTGTTGTTTGTTTTGTTGAGAAGAAGAGGAGAATAGAAATGATGAGATTGATTGATGCCTTGTATTACAAGAACACGCAACATGCCTGTATCCTCTATACCCGATATGGTAAGTACACAGTATAGTATTGTATAGTATACTCACAATAATTCCAACATTTCCGCTCGCGCCTGAGCGACACGTTCTTGATAGGCTTGGGATTGATGCATCATCGCGGCCGAAGCTTGTTCTTGCAAGATGATTTCGGTAATCATGGTTGTTGCTGTTGCTGCTGCTGCTCCTGCTGGTACCGCCTCCAAAGAGGAAGAAGAGGAGGGTATCAACAAAGAAGAAGCAGCAGAAGCAGGAGAAGAAGAACAAGCAGGAGGAGTGTCTTGGTGTTCCATCATCATCGTCATCGTCATCGTCGTACTGGTGGTGGTGGCGCCTTCTTCTTTTTGATGGAAAGCAGCATCAGAAGCATCAGCATCATCAAAAGCAGCAGCATCACCAGCAGCAGCATCAGTCGTCATCATCATCACCACATCCTCTTCCTTCAAAACTGCGTGCATCGGCAAGTTGGGTTCACGTTCATCCCAATACCGATCTAATGTTTCATTGGATTCTTGATGAAGAATCATCGGCATCATCGATGGCTGCTCCTGCTGTCGATGCTGCTGCTGCTGCTGCTCCTGCTGTCGATGCTGCTGATGATGATGATGATCCATATTGTATAGTATTATTATATGATGCAGTATAATAATATCAGTTTGGGTAGAATAATAATAATACTTTCTCCGGAGTTTCTCGTTTTCTTTTTGCGCAGTAGTTTGTACTGTATTCTTGATTTATGGTGAGGGATGACAATATGATCGCAACGATGATGATGAACCGGACCGCGATACAAGTAAATACAGTCAGCAAGATAGTAGTAGTAGTAGTAGTATACAAGTACTGCCTCAATGATGATGATGAAGGATGATGATGAAGGATGAAGGATGATTCGATTGAGCATACCAAGACACCATCCGGTATTGTACTTTCAAGCGTACTTTACATACTTACTGTAGTATGTGCTTTCCCGGAGTTGCTCCGCGGAGCAAAAGTTCTCCCGTTTGGAAAAAAAAATGGTCCGTCAGCATCATTTTCACATCGCATCGCATACTAACTTGTACCGGTTCATACCACGTATGTACGGTAGAATATCCCATCATCACCTGGCTGGTCGGTCAGTTTGTTGTACCAGCAGTTAGTGACGTGTCTGTCCCCCACGTAAACTAAGTACAGTGCGTAACACAAGTACGTACTTCTACTGTGCGTGTACTGCACGAACGTCACGTAACGTAAAGTCGTCTTATTATATTTACCCCTGATTGATTGATTGATGGTTGCGATAGATCTTTTTGCACACGGAAGGCGGCCAGACATTTTACAGTGCGCTACAGTACGTATGTACCGGTTGTTTGGTAAGTAACGTACCCCCCCCCCATCTCCGCATCGAATTATTAATTTGCAGGAGGAGATAGCTCAGCAAATTATTTTTTGCTCTAGTTTGGGCGCCAAAATTGATTCACGAAAACAGAATAAATTACTTGGGCAAACTATCGGATGCAATAGCTCAGGAACGGAAACTTTTCAGAAATTATTATTTCATTGATTATTACCAACCCTAAATATTATTTTTTCATTATTATTTGCAATGGTAGGACAGGTCGGAAAGGTGTGCATTAAGTGCACACATGGCATATGTGTGAAATTGACAAGCGAACTGACCACTGGAAGTTTTGAGTTTGTTGACTCAAATAATGATGAAAATCAAGTCAACAACAATGAAAATAACGACAAGGAATTCGAAGATGAAAACGAAGAAGAAGTCGTAAACCAGGATGCTGAGGGAACTTATCAGGCAGCACTGTGGGAGGGCGATCATCATGAGAATGAAAATGATTGCGAAGTCCATCACCTGAATCAAACTAAAATACACAAGAAAGAGGTCGACCCACGACTGTGGTTGGTCGACAGCGGCGCGAACATTCACGTGACACAGTTTAAAAATATCTAGCGTGAAATCTAGAACGTTGGATGTCAAGACGGAGCTATGGATTGATCGTGAAGTTAATCTTGGAATCAAGATTGTGATCCTGAAAGAGAAAACGGATAGAGTAGAGTAATCAATCTGTTTAGCTCACAATTCAAAAGGAGATATACAGACGTGTAATATCGAACAGTTAGTTGACTACGTGGATTCAATTCTACAGTAAAGTCTGTCAGGCGTACGTACAAGTATTTCGATTACTTTATCATCACCCGATCATATTACACGCCCGCTATTAGACTACATACACGTACTGTACTGTAGATAGAATTTTGAGAGATGATAAGAATATGTACGTATTGATGATTGATTGATCTCTTCGTCTACTCTAGTAGTACGCAGTACGGTATATTAAAAATATTCAGTGGTCATATCAGCATCATCAGTATCAGTATCAGTATCAGTATCAGTATCATCAGTATCATCATGATGGGTACCTGAAGGTATGGGCTGCTACCCCCGCCCGCAACTTGCAGTTAAGGCTGGGTTCGATAGAGGGGTTAGTTGGTTCGATAGAGGGGTTAGTAGTTGGTACCCATCAAGGGGATAAACCATACCCTAGACCCTCAAAAGGGTTAACACCTAAATGCACCGCCCCCAAAACACCCCATTTGGTTCGATCACTAGGAATCAATGCTAGGTTCGATCACTAGGAATAAATGCTAGGTTCGATCACTAGGATTCAATGCTTGGTTCGATCGATTCGACTGAAATCCTTGGTTCGATCACTAGGATTCAATGCTTGGTTCGATGGATTCGACTGACTGAAATCCTTGAAAAAGAGTGGTCTGGCACCGGTCCTAATGATACATGATTGTCAGGTGGACAATCAGCTACAGTAGATAGATGTACAAATAGAGTAATCAATAGACTTCTATTTGCATTTGTGTTACAATGATGGTGTTGTTGTTGTTGTTGTTCTTGCGATCGACCGATCGACCGCCGCGCCGCTTTCTTTCGATGTTGTGATCTCTTGTTGTGTGATGGATAGCCGGCCGGCGTGCGTCGGCATCAAATATCCAACCAATCCCGCATGTCCTTGCGACATCAATTTATTAAATATTCTACGGGTCGTGTCCTGCGTCGTCGAGCCAATCAAATATTGAATAAAATAGCGTAAACGAACACTGTGACAAAAGTGCGCACAGATCTCGGCCAATCAGAATCGAGAACGCACGAAATCCGAAAATAGACCCCCCGAATGGGATTTTCAACCAAAAATCTCGCGCATTACATCCACGGCTACGCCGACTAGATAGCTACGCCCCCTGTGATTTTGTAGGGGGGGGGGTAGCAGATCAGTATCATCAGTATCATCATCAGTTTCATCCTATAATCACCATCGTCATGGATCTCTTGGGTGGATATTACGATTCTTCAGGCGACGAAGAAGAAGAACAAGACTTCCCCTCCTCCTCTTCTACCAATGATAAAGCTACAGCGGTGATGGCGGTGGCGCCTCCTCCTGCTGCTGCTGCTGCTGCTGCGGCTGCTTCTAACGTGACATCAATGATGATGATGCTGCCTCCCCCAAAAGTCGCCGTCACGGCCGGGACTGATGCATCAGCTGCCACTACCACCACAACCACAAAAACAAAAACAACAACAAGTCATCCAATAAGTCAACGAGGTAAAAAGCTCTTGAAACTGCAAGCTGTCTTGCCAGCTCATATTTGGAATCAATTGACCAAGAATAATAATACGACTGATGGAGAGGATGATGATGATGATGATGATAATGGCGATAGCGACGAGGGTGCAGCAGGGCTTCCAACACGAACCACAACAACAACAACAACAACAACAGCAACAGCACGAACAACTGCCAAGAAATCAACACCCTCGTCTTCTTCTCGTTCACCACCAGCAGCAGCAGCATCACAAGCAGCACAAGCATCATCAACCCAAGCATCATCACAAGCAGCAGCAGCATCAGCAATCCACGAAACGACAGCTTCGGACCTTTCGAATTTACTTCGAGCCCTTGTTCCAAAATCCAAAAATGCTGCTGCTGATGCTGGTAATCAACTTTTGGCACGACCATTGTCATCACCATCATCTTCTTTTAATAATATTTTGGGATCATCGTCATCATCTGCTTTATCCGACGACGACCCATCAGTACTATCCGCGGCACCAGCAGCAGCAGCAGCAGCAGGAGAAAGTCTCCTCGGATCTGCCTTTTTGACTTCTACCGTCCAAGTGACTCGCCAACCCCGAAAAGGTAATCGAACTACTACTCGTAGTGACTCCTCCTTCTCTACTGTTGTCGTACGATCTATTCATGATGAGGATAATACCAGCAACAGGAGCAACAGCAACAGCAACAAAAACCAGTCCAGTCTTCCAAACAAGCCCATCACCACAAACGTAGTAGAAACTGTGAATGGAAGTGACAACAAGGACGACGATGACGATGACGACGACGACCATTCCTCCTCCTCATCGGAAGATGATGAGAAAGGAATACCCGCAACGACTGTACCATCAGTTCCTTCTTCTGATGATGCAACACCTCGTCCATCTGCCTATTACCAGCAGCACTTGCGAAATACAACAACAACAACAGCAGCAGCAGGACCGTCATCGTCATCATCATCAGTTATTCCCATGGCCAGACGAGCCGCTCCGCCTGTCGTACGGGCGGCGCCACCATTGTATGCACAACCACAACAACAGCAACAACAATATTCCCATCCGTATCAACAACATCAGCAACAACAACAGCAGCAGCAACAGCAGTACAACAAAAAGTCTCGCAAACGACAAATGGAAGCCATGTTGCGGGCGGGTAATTTAGGTGGCATTGAATCCGATTTTCACTTGGAAGGAGTAGGGGGAGGCAATTCGGAATATGCTGCTCAAGCAGCAGCAGCAGCTGCTGCGGCCGCTGCTTCGGCGGCGGCCAACCAGCAATATCAAGGACATCATGGCGTACGAGTCGTACCTACCTCCATTTACAATCCATCGACAGGAACCATCATGGCATCCACGGCCGTTTCTGGCAAACAAAAGGGTAAGAATCAATTGGGTGCACTCTTGGCCAATGCGGCATCGTTGGAAAGTTCACGATTGCAAAATCCACAAGGAGGAGGAGGTGCAGGAGGAGCAGCGACACGAAATACCTATCGCAACAATGCGAAACGTAAATATGGATGGTAAACAGAGAATAGGAAGAGTAAAGAAGAAGAGTAAACAAAGTAAACGAGCAACAACAACGACAACGGTACACCTCTTTCTTCCTCCAACAAGAACCTTTTGTCTTGTCTCAAAAAATAATGATAGTGATGTCTACTACTACTACTACTACTGGTAGTAGAGTACAGTAGACTAAAGAGAAGTCAGTTGATGTCTAGTACTACTCACTTCGCTCTAGCTAGCTAGCTAGTGCGTAGTGATAGCTAGTAGCTACTAGTTCGACTTGCGTAGTACGTGATGTGTCGCTGTATTAGTCCACCAATACTATGATCGTCCAGTACAGTAGAGTAGAGCCAGTATAGTTCGTCTCCTCTTGCTGCCCTACTACTACTTTACGATACATCGTAGTTGTACTACTACATAGTAGTTGTACTAGTACTGCTTTACGATATACATAGTAGAATGAGTGGTAGTAGTTTAGTAGCTATTACTCTAGCTGAATGAAAAGGAAAAAGTGAGTGATTGAAACAATCTTATCGAACGACTGTTCACTACTGTCCTCGACAGTAGTAAAAAAGAAAAATCAAAAAGGGACTTGTTGTTTATCTGTGACCAAGAAATCCAATGCTTTGCCCTGAGAACAAGAAGGTCCTTCTTCCACAAGTAGTACTTGTAGAAGTGGATTAGCGGGTTCTTTTGTTGACGACGATGAGTGACAAGAAGTAGTCATCAGTTGTGGTTGTGGATGTTGTTCTTGTGGCTGACGCGCCCATGTAGCGTTCTGCTGCTTCTTGTTTGTAAAACTGGTGAACGAGTTTTGCGGTTGTTGTTGTTGGTCGTGCTGCTGAAGCAACAAGTCTAGTTCCTCAATCGAGCACAATGACAATGAATCGTAGGAACACGAACCCGTCGTTCTGGAATCGAAAAAAGACCAGGCTTTGTTGTTGTTGCCCTTCAGTTTGGTCCAAGAGAGTTTCTTTCGAAGCTTCGAAAAAGAGCCGTCGCTCGTCTTCTGAGAACTGCTGCTGCTGTAAGAACGATTGGAAAGACGTAGCAGTGAATCTTCTGAGGATGTGCTGCTGCTGAACATCTCATGGCGGAATATAGTTGCCAATTCCATTGACGATACGTTCGCCAGAGTGATCTCCACGCGTATTATCTTTACCACTTCCTCCATGGAGGGACGTTTATCCGGGTCGGCATGCCAGCAAGCTTTGATCAAGTCTCGGATAGCTTTGGATGGAATGGACGCTGTAGAGGGTCGGTACCCATTCCGGTAGACATGATCCACAAACTCATCGTGAGTTTGGCTCACTCGAGCGAAGGGCTTCTTCAGAGTTAGCAGTTCCCATAAAACAACGCCGAAGGAATATACGTCAAGTTTATTGTTCGATGACTCCCCCAGTAGAGCAACTTCCGGAGCCATGTATCTGTAAGAATAAGATGGGAGGCGTGGCAGTAATATATGAGAAAAATGCATTCGGACTGGTGCCACAAAGTTGCTTAGTGCACCAGCGGCGACGGTCACTTACCGGAAGCTTCCTGCGACTTCGCCGGCCTTGATGGTATGGATCTCACGAGCAAAACCAAGGTCAAAGATTTTAGGAGTGCCGTCCATGTCGAAGCCGATGTTGTCGGGTTTGAGGTCCCGAAGAACAACATTCTGCTCATGAAGATAACACAAGCCTTTCGCGACACCAAGCGCAATCGTCTTCAATCTTTGAATCATAGTCGAGCGAGAACCTTTCAAATGAAGAGAATCTGCACCAAGGACGATACTTCCGAACCTTCTGCCGTCTGTTTTTCGAAATCGCTCGAGCCGGGTTTTGAGCGTACCTCCAGAAAGTAAATCAAGAACCAAAAAGTAGCCTCTTGGATCATCTCCTTCGAAGGCATCTTTCGGCCCACCCCGCGATACGGCGTGGAGCGTTACGATATTTGGATGGCATAATCTTGAGAGGATCTCTCCTTCGGCCGCAACGTCTGTAGCGCCCAGTTCAAAGCGAGAATTATCTTCGAGAGTCTTGGTGCTCAAGCACTTTACTGCAAGTTGCACATTTCCGTCCCCGATGGAAACTGATTTCGCTTGGAAGACTCGCGAAAAGCCACCGACCCCAACCATGGAGCCCACTTCCACATCGGACCAATCGAGTTCTAAAAGAAGAGGATTCTTCGTTAGTTTAGAGACTGCGCTCATCATTGTAACCTCATCTTGCGCCGCTTGAGCTCCTTGAGTCCGATTAGCCAAGGAGCCGTGATGTTGTATTGAGGCCGTCATGGTTGCATATGAGAACTATTTTGATAGATGTTGTTGTGTCCGGATGATTTTGTGAGATGCTTATTCTTTGAGTTTTTGCGATGGGTCCTCTTTCCAGTTTCGAGTCTGTGTGAGAGGTTAGAGATGCTTTGAGTTTGTTTTGTGATGGGTTCCCGTTCCAGGTACGAATCTGTGAAATTTTCTACTGCAGTACAGTTACTGTACTTTTTAGACAAAAAATATCGATCGATTTCGGATAATTGTATGTATATATACGTGTCGCTGGCGAAAAGATCTCCCGATACTTTCCCTAATACTTAGAAGGCTCGCCGAATCTTCAAAACGCGAAAGCTCAAAAAACGCAACCACTAAACGTGAAAATGCTCCTGTCGGTGAACCTTGACTGCCAAAACTGTATACACGAGTTCGCTTGGTTTCCGCCGAGGTGCTCGGTTGTGCTTCGTAGTACTACCGTGCCCTTTACCAGTACGAATTGAATCGATCATGATCATGCAGCCATCATCATCATTGTTCGCACCCTCTCTACCGCTGCTACTAGCTACTAAGCTCTACGACTGTACGAATACTACTACCTACTAGTAGAGGTGCTCTACTACTACTACTAGGGGACGATTTTCGAGAAGTTGTTGATCCAGTGATGCAAAAGCATGCAGTATAGTAGTAGTAGTACAGCTACCAATAGTGCACCTATTACGTTGTAATACTACTAAAGCCACCACACCTACAACAATACGCGACTACTACTCTACTCTACTCTACTCTCTAGTACTCTAGTACTCTAGTAGAGAGAGTAGCTACTACTAGAGAGTAGAGAGGAGTCCTACTAGTAAAGTACTATATCGTAAAGCAGCGAAAAAGTGCACTGTCTAATTTAGCTACTAGTAGTAACACGTAAAGAAGCGAAAAAGTGCCCTGTCTAATTTACAGTAGTTAGAGTATCTAGTAGTAGTAGTAGTACTCAAAGTAGATAGCGGTCCGCATTGCATGCATCCATTGTACTCTAGAGTACTAGTAGACGAGTCACTTGATTTCTCTTTACTATTTTTATTCATTGATACCGATAGTGGCTCCAATGAAAGGGCGGGGCCGTAGATGATGATGATAGTGATGATGATGATGGCCGTACGGGGATCGTTGTTCTTCTTGTCGGTCCATTGTTGCTCTTGTTGTTGCTGCTCTGGTTTGTCTTTCGAGGAGGAGGAGGAGGAGCAGCAGTACTGCGTGTAGTAGTACTGCTGGTGCTGGTGCTGCTGTTGCAGGAGGACGTCGTCCGTCTACTGCAGTTCCTGGAGGACGTCGTCCGGCTGGTAGTAGTAGTAGTAGTAGTAGAAGTAGCGTTTTTCTTAGCAGCAGCAGCAGCAGTAGTAGTCAATCGCTGCTGCTGCTGCTGCTGGTTCTTCGTCTTGTTTTGTTTCTTTTTTTCTTCCTTGTCGGCCAGATACTTCTCGGCAAAAATGCGAGCGGCATCGAATGTAGTCATAATAGTACTACTAGTACTACAACGTTTGTTCTTCTGGTTCTTCTTGCTCTGGTCGTTCTCGTTCTTCTTGGACGATGAGGATGATGATGATGATGTTGTTGTTGATGTTGATCTTGTCGTCATGGTGGTGATGTGGTTAGTACTGCAGTTGGTGCCTTCTTCGTCTTCGCCTTTTTCTTCTTCTTGACGCAAAAGTAGTAGTAGTAGCAACGGTTGCAAGGTTTCTTTCCATTCCGATTGAGCTTGCATCATGGTATATCGTTCGGATATGGTGTCCGTCCAACAATGATGGAGAAAGGTCGCGAGGACTGGTGTTGTTGTTGATGTCGTTGTTGTTGTTGCTGCCAAATTTGGTCGTTCTCCTTGATAAAAGACATGTTGGGAATGTTCTTTGGAAGTACGAAATTGAGCATAGGGCTTTTCTCCGTCCAAGTTCTTTTTCAAAACTTCCCAACACAAGACACCAAAACTATACACATCGGCTTTCAAGTTGTACCGTTCGCCTCGTCCCACTTCGGGACTTTGATATCGTTTGGAACCAATCAAGGGTGTCAAATGAAATCGTTCCACTTGAGGATCCACCATATCCTCATCATCATCGATTTCTTCTTCTTTATTGTCTTGTTCTTGATCTTGATCTTGATGTTTTTGTTTTTGTAGTACTTGAAGTTGTTTGGTGGAAGAAGAAGAAGAGGAAGAGGAATACCTACCAGTAGTAGTAGTAGTAGTAGTAGTACTGCGGCCGTTCATGATGAATTTGTTGTGTTGTTGTTGTTGTTGTTGTTCCAGTAAGAGAGCGGCAGCCGAAGCCGTAGTTGGAACTCGACAGGCGACATCAAAATCAAACAGCTTGAGCTTGCCGCCACTGCCATTGCCGCTCGTCATCATCATCATCTCGAATCCAATATTCTCCGGTTTGATATCTCGATGCAAGATATGGTGTTGTTGTAAATGCACCAAGGCACTCAAGAGATCGGTTACTGTCGTGAGTCGTTCTTGCCACAGCAGTTCTTGTTCTTGTTCTTCGTCGAGCCGATCATCATCTTTTGGATTGTTGTTTTTGTTGTTGTTGGATCTACTACTACTGCTCCCAAAAAGCCGCCGCCAGGCTGCTGCTGCTGCTGCTGCTGCTGGTCGTCGTAGTCGTCGTCGTCTTCGTGACTGTAGTAGTTGTTGTATTCGTTCTTGTCGTTGGGGCCATTCGACTCCTAGTTTGTGTCGCAAAGTGATTTTCGGTTGTAGTTGTTCCAATACCAAACAAAAGGCATCATGACGACCGGTATGACCAAAACCATCGAGACCGGTGGCGGTCCAACCATGGATTTGCACAATGTGGGCATGCCCTTGCAATTCTTGTAGCAATCGGCCTTCTTGGACGAGATCGGCGGCCGCATGGGCCAAGACCATGGGATGTTTCTTGACGAGTTTTTGGCGCAAGACTTTGACTACCAAATAATTATTACTGGTAGTAGTAGTGGTAGTTGTGGTTGCTGTGCTTGTTGTTGTAGTTGCTCCTGATGATGATTGAGCCTTCTTGTTACTACTACCAGATCTGGTAGTAGCAGGAGTAGGAGCAGCAGCAGCAGCAGCGCGCTGTTGTACTAATCTTCTTTCACGTCCTCCTTTTCCTCCTCCTCGCAACGATTGAATCGCATAGACGTTATGAAAGGATCCTTCTCCAAGTTTGGTTCCCAATTCAATTTGAGAGTGCTGGATCATGGTGATCATTGCTGGGCTTGTTGTACTTGTGCTTTTAGAAGTAGAAGTAGTCCTAGTGGTAGTAGTAGTGGTAGTAGTCCTGGCGATGTTCTTCTTTTCCAGTCTCGCTTGTGCCCACTTGACAATCTTGTTGCTGACATCTTGCGTAAAAATGGGAGCAAAATCACGTCCGACAAAATTACGTTGCGTTTGTTGGGACCATTTCTTCTTTGTCGTCGTCTTGACTTGTTGTTGTTGCTCTTGCTCGTGTTGTTCTTGCGCTTGCTCTTGCGTGATGCTGGTGGGTTTGAGGAGGAGAAGAGGAGCAGCAGCAGAAGCAGCAGCAGTAGGAGTACTACTACTAGATCCTCGGTACATTGGTGTAGCAGCACACGGAGTAGTAGTACTAGTAGTACTCGTACTACTACTAGAAGTAACAGTAGGTGCTGATGCCACGAGAACTCTGACGTTGTCGGCATCCGCATCCGCATCCGGATCTGGATCCGCATCGGGATCACTGCTGCTGCTGCAGATGCTTGTCACGCTGCAATCATCATCGTTCACACCAGTCGTACTACCAATAGGATCCGGCTTCTTCAAGCAACAATGACGACGAGGATACTGCTGCTGCTGCTGCTGCTGCTGCTGGTTCAGATGAATCTTCATGGTCGTCTTTTGTTCGCTATGCCTCTTCTGTTTGTAAAAAAAGGAAAGAAAATGCTCTACATACACAGTACGGTAGTAGAGAGGAAGCAGACAAGAGATATATACCAAACAAATAGTGATGATGATGATGATGATGATGATGATATGATCCTTGATGCTATTATTTTATGCTTTTTTTCCTCATTCCAAACTGCACGCAGGATGCATTATATTGCGATGCTTGCGTCTCACTCACCGCGAGGCGCTACTACAGTACTAGTAGGCGCGAGCTTCTTATTACGCAGGGAAATGCACCGCAGCCGCGCTCGCTGCCGGTATGTAGCCTTCAGCAAGAAAGATAGATGATGATAGTAATTAGTTGTTCGCGCGACGTGGTGATAATGCACGATGAGGGCATTTTTAGCGTTTAGGCAACCATTCTCCTTCTTCCGGATGAGGTTATAATGGAAGCAAAGAACAATCTTGCGAATAATGTCTGATACTTTAACCATTAAATAAGATTTATCAACACTTTTTTTCAAAAGACATGTAATTATTATCATCATTCACGAGTGTCTTAAAGCGGATCATAAGCCTAGAGAAGAAGGAGAACAATTACTTAAGTATATTACCACGTACTGTGCACAAGCGTAAGTACAGTACTACAGGCAGGTAGTACATTATGTGCAGTAGTGAATATGCCCTGACGACTGCGACGTCACTTCGCGCATCCAGTATTTCACAGTTATTTTGATTAGATGACCCACATACATTTGCGCGGCAGCCCTTCCCTCATAACGCATGCACATTCTATTATTTTATTTTTATTCATTGATTGATGATACTGTACATCCATGCATGCAGGCACGCACCGACCGCAGGCACGACCACATTGCCAGCGCCAGCCGGCAATCCCAAAACACAAGAAGGTGCACCAACAGCTCATCGAAACAAGCGTTGAGGAGGAATAGTGTCACCCACTCCACATTATACCGATAATATCGCACCAAGTACTACATGTGCATTCTGGTTTTCTCTTGTTGGTGTCATCATCATTCCATTCCAACATACATCCATATTACATCAATCGATCAGTCGATCGGTAGTAGCATCGTCATCGTCAACCAAGGAGCAGAAGAACCATCATCATCATGGTGGCCTGCTGCTGCTTTTGCTTCTTTCCCTACGGAGCCATTGGAGTCACGGTCCTGTATGGCGCCTTTTGTTTCATGGTTCTTTCCCTGCTAGGAACAGAATGTCCCCAAGGAGAATGTCGGACGGAAGGGGTCGACAATGCTCCCATTGCTTGGATGAGCAATGTCTTTATTGCCATTGCATTCCTAATGCTCGGGGTGCACATTCTCTTTATGAAACGACAACGTGGATCATTGTGTCGTGCCTTTCTAGCATTCCTGGCAATGAGTATATCTCATGTTCTTTGGGCCATGGTGGGACATTCCTTTGGCAATGATGGAACCAAAGATGGATTGGGCAATCGAGGCTACTTTATACTCAACATGTTGGCCTATATATTTGCGGCCGATGCCATGTACGAAGTGACGGGTCTCGCCATTGCCGTTTGGAGGACCATTTTACCGGAATATCAATCCAGTATCTGCTGTGGACGTACCAGCTTACGAATCTATGAAGTCTTTCTTGGAATTACCATTTTGATCATTGCCTCGGGATGCCTATGGTGTTCTTCGACCGATGAGATTGTCGTTTCGACGACCTTGGATCAAATTCCCAATGATTTGGACGATATTGAAGTGCATACGTGTATTCAAATGGTCGATATCGGCCAAGTCGTCTTTACGGCGGTATCAGCCTTGTTTTGGATTGCCGTCGCTTCCATCTATGGTGCTTCGGCCCGACAACAAATTTTCGAATTGGACAAGTGGTACTTTGTTTGGGGCATGCCGACCTCGTTGGCCGCAGCCGCCGTCATTTGCTTCCAAACGACGATTTTCGTCTTTCATCTCATGGCCTTTTTATTACAACGAAGTGCCGAATCAGAGCCCGATGAATCCATTGCGACAACCGCCTCGATTGCCTATCATTATTGTATCCTCATGACGGGATTCTTTGCTCATAACTTTTTATCAGAAATGTCCATTGGACGAAATGTACTTGTTCATCAAATCAACAAACGAAAGAAGAAGACGCGAAACAGTACTACCGAAGGCGATCATGATAATGATAATGGCGATGGTGGCGATGATGATGATAATGGTGATGCTGCTGCTGCCAGTGGAGAAGAGGATCAACAGGATGATACTTCCCATTCGTCATCCAACCATAGCCTCTCCTTGAAGAATATCATGATTGTACCATCCTTCTCGTCTGGTGCTACGAAAAGTTGGGAGAAAGAGCAGGCTACAGGTGAACAACGTCCTGATCCTCCGGTCTTAGAAACAGAAAAACAAAAGAAGGAACTACCCATGATGGCGTCGCTCATGGATGACCATTCGAGTACAACTAGTGGTGCTGGTAGTAGTAGTGGCTCGAGCAGCAGCGCCGTCAAGAAGAGGAGTTTGCTGCCCGAGTCTTCAAAGGACGAGGTTGCTCCTGCTGCTGTTGTGGCCGACGACAATATTCCATCGACACCCCTACAACATCAGCAGCCATCACCACAACCGATAGTGTTTTGCGGATGGTCCATGGATCATTTGTTTGGAGGAGGAGGCACTCCTCCACCACCACCAGCCACTCCCAAATCGACGAGTCCTCGTGGCGTGGATCCCTTTCAGGGTATGGAACAAGGCTTGGCGGCTCCTAGTACTACTAGTACTTCTACTAGTGCCTGTAGTACACCCAAGAAGGCTTCGAGTAGTCCCACTGCTCTTGATTCGACCGGATCAGGTAGTGGTGACGATGCTGCTTCGACTACATCCACCGATTCTCCTCCAGGAGTCTTTTCGTGGCTCTCTTCCATAATTTCGGAAGGAGGAGGAGTGAGCCCGATGAGGACAACACCACCAGCAACAGCAGCAGCAGCAACAGTGGACGAACAAAGAAATGATCAAGACAACGAGTTGAAGGAATTCGATGTCGAAATGAGAAATCAAGCGTTGGATTCTCCATCAACAACAGCAGCAGCAGCACCAGCCCCATTAGCAGTGGAAGCAGAGGATGTGGAAACGGGCAGTACTGCTCGTTCGTCCCCGTCTCCTACGAAAAGCCCCACGATGTCGCCTTCTTCTCGACCAAGAAAGGCGCAACGACGAGGATCAGTTACCAAGTACTCCCTCGACGATGCGGCACATGAAACGCTTCAGTTGCCATCTCTCTCGTCGGAACTCAAAGAACTCAAAGAAACGTTTCAAGAAATTGAACATGAAAGAGGTACCAGCAGCAACAACGCCAAGAACAATACACAAGAAGAACAGCCTAGTAGTAGTAGTATCTTGAGTGGCCTGGGCACGGCGATCTGGTCTGTACTCGAAAATGGGCAACAAGTACTCAAGGATGCCACTGCTACCAGTCCTCGTCAACGTGTCGACACGTATGCTGGTATGATGGCCAGCACCAGAGAAGAGTCCGTAGCTGCTTCTGCTGATAGTCCACCAGAAGCGCCACGCTATTTCAGCATTATCGGTGGGCCAATGGCGGACTCTCCTCACCACGAAAGAACCAGTAGTACTACTGGTGACAATGATCAGGATACGATTCGTACAGACGCTTGTGTGGTTCTCACCACCAACACTGAAAAACAACAGGAACAACAGGAACAACAGGAACAACAGGAACAACAAGAACAACGTCGTATTGGCTTACCTCCTGCTGCTCCTGCTGCTCTGTCAACGACAAGACCCCGATCTCGTCGACCCCCTCGCCAACGACAGGCTTCCACGATGGTGTCCCAAATGGCGGACTGGCAAAACAATCCCAGCAGCACCATCACCACAAGAGCTAATGCAATTCCACGTTCAACAACAACAGTAGTAGCTGCTGGTGGTGGCTCATCTCCTGCTCCTCGAACCACCAAACAACAACATATCAAACGAACTGTCTCTACACCCAATAGAAGCATGAAAGAACGGTCTCATCATTCCCACCACCACGAAATTCGGCAATCAAATAGCATGACGTCTGCAGTGGACTGGAGAAGAAACCAGACTACTACCGGGCGAAGTAGCAGCAGAAACCAACATCTCCCACCAGTACCTACTACTACCGCTTCGGGCAACAAGAAGAAGAAACAAACAGCATCAGTCGTCCGGCGATCTTCTTCGCTCGTTTCGGGCCCAAGGACTCTCGCCCATGATGATGACGACGAAGATGGTGATTCGTCAAGTGCGACTAGTACTAGTTCGAGTGATGGCAGGATGATCATGTTGCGGCAAGCTTCTTCTTTTGGTGGTGGCAGGAAGTCTACTACTAGTGCTGCTGCTGCTGCTGCTGCTGCTGAAGCTCCTACTACTCTCCCCAAAAAGCAGCGCAACAGACTCAGCAGTTACCAACAGCCAAAGCATAAGCATCCTCCTCGTTCCTCCGCACTCCTCTCGGGTCCAAGGACTATCACTCGTGATGATGATGACGACGATGATAGCAATCATGATAGCACCAGTAGTAGTAGTAGTAGTGGCAGTGGCAGTGGCAGTGGTGATGCCAGGGATGACGCAGTCGCACCAGCTCGAAGACGTCACCAGCGAAGAGATTTGAGGGCGAGTAGCTAGAGAGAGTAGTAAGTAGATAAACAGCAAGCAAGCAAGCAAAGCTACTACTTCTACTCTACTACTAGTAGTAGTAGCCACGAGAAGGAACTACAATAACTAAATCTACTCTTCTACTAGTAGAGTAGCTCTACTACTAGTAGAGGTAGTAGTAGATTAGTAGTACTAAGAGTATCATATCATAATAATAACAAACTCTATCTAGTAGTAGTATAATAGTAATACTTTGTAAAGTGGCTTAAAAGGTTTCTTTTTGATAAAATACTCTACTAGTAGCGTTCGTACAGTATGTAGTACGAGTAGACTACTACCACTACTCGTAGTAGTAGTAGTAGTAGTAGTAGTCTATCGTTCACAAACAAAATTTTCAGCCTTCCACTCGTGAAATTCTTGTAAATTGGCTTGCGCCTGTTGGATGAGAGGTTCCCAAGATGGTGTTGTTGTTGTTGTAGCGGTGGTGGCAATATCCTTGGTAGTAGTAGTAGCATCCCGTAGGGCCTTGTCCCATAGAGTTACCAGGGGTGTTCCAAAAAAGAGACGCTTGACGGCAGTCGGAAACTCGGTCCCAAAACTAGCTGCTCCAGGAACGAGTTCCGTCTTGCCCTCTTGTCGACGAATGAATTGACACTTGGCACAGGAGGCTCCTACCAGTTCATTGCGTTCCTTGCGAATCGTATCGACCAACTCTTTGGTCTCTTGAAATCGATGCTCCCCTCCCATGGATTGTTGGAGCTGCTGTAGTAGCCGCAGTTGTTGTTGTTCCTGCTTCGAAGAATCGATGGACGATTGGGAGGAGGAGGAGGAGGATGTTCGTGATGCTGCTGCAGCCGCTGCCGCCTTTGCCTTTATCTTTTGATTCCGCAATACCGCCGATCGAACTCGTGGCAAGGCGATTTTCAGTCTCATCTCCAACGTTCGAAGGTCCGCATAATCTCCCAGAGTGGGTGCCATTTGAAACAAGTGTTGTTCCAACAGGGATGCCATCTTTTCAATCTTGTTCATAGTAGTAGTAGTAGTATTAGTATCGTTGTTTGGATGATGATTTTGCGATGATATTAACTGAGCATTCAAACAAAGGATCCTAGTAATGGAAAGAAAGAACGGACGAAAGAACGAAAGAAGGAGAGAAAGAAAATGGTGTATGTGAGAACAAGAAGGATCGAAAAAAGAAAGGCCTATCATCATGCACAAATAAAGCGCAATGAATGAGGAGGAACTTACAATAGCTTTTTGATTTCGGCTCGCATCCTCTTGACATCGGTGGGATCGGCCATGTGATATTGCGATGATGGTGGTGATGATGATGATGATGATGATGATGATGCTCTCTTTGAAACAGCAGCAGCAGTCTTCTTTTGCGTGATGGTGCAAGTAGACTGTAGTGGCTGTCGTTGTAGTTCTACTACGGAGAGTCGTTCAAAGGAGCTGCTGACTCGTTCGATCAGCGAACTAGTAGTTGTGCTTTCGGGCAAAGTGGACGAGGACGACGATCTGTTGTTCATCGCCATCATCGGCATCATCCCTCGTGGTTCATGGAGGTGTTCATTCATTCTCATCATCGTCATCATCATTCTTGTTGTTGTTGTTGTTGTTGTTGTTGGAGTTGGAGTTGTTGGAGTTGTTGGAGTTGTTGGAGTTGTTGGAGTTGTTGGAGTTGTTGGAGTTGTTGGAGTTGTTGGAGTTGTTGGAGTTGTTGGAGTTGTTGGAGTTGTTGTGGTGGTGGAGCGAGAATGTTCTTCTTGTGCTTGTTATTTTTTTTTTGTGAGCCTATTATCCATCACGCGTTTTTTCCACGATCGCGTCCTTTCGATGCGATGATGACGACTCCTCCTCCTCTTCGGGTTTTCCCGCGGCCTCGGGCCTTTTTGTCAGGCCTTTTTCGTTCGCGGGATAAATGCATTCCTGCATGCATGCGAAATGCGAATGCAGAACGCCGGCCGAAGATAGATGATGCCGCAAGGTTGATTGTTTTAATAAGCCTTGCTTGAAATTCTCTTTGTCCCGGTTACTAAATAATAATGTACATTACCCGGCCCGCGGGTGTCAGAGAGGCCTAAAGCACATTAAATATGAAAAGGCCTAGTAGTAGAGACACAGTAAAGTAGACTATCGCTTTGCATAAGGGACAGGACAGACAGGCGAATCATCAACGCAACGGGCCTACTTGCACCGGGTCGGTGGTATTATTTATGCCTTATGTTTGGCCTTTTTGTAGGAGAAGTGAACTTCTTCTCCCATCGATCGCCGTGGTTCGTTATAGTTGTTGGCGTGGTCGATGGTTCGTTCCCGGGGAAACGAACCTACCGGTACTGTACAACTCGCGCGCACTGTACCAGTACCAGGTATAGGCCCAGGAAACGTAGAACCTCTCGTACTCTAGCTAGTAGTAGTACTGTAGAACCTCGTGCTACAACAAGAGAAACCGCATACAGATTAGCGGATAGATGATGATGATGATGATGATGGGAGAATTATAAAAGAATAATCCGTATTCTCATCATCAACACGGAATAAAAATAAATAGCCCCGCCTTGCACCAAAAGGATATTAGTGTCAAGACGTCTCCTTCTGTTGTTGTCAAGAAGTACCAGCGCAGCGCAGTACTTAGTAGTAGTACTATATCGTAAAGCAGCGTACTACAGTAGTACCGGTATGGTAGAAGAGTACCGGTACAAGTACTGTAGTGTTTGGAACCATCCCCCGCCTCCTACTACCGACTTTTAGATTACTACTCCACGACTACTCTCCTGCTTTTCTTGTACTCTACTACGAGTAGTGGTGATTGTTTTGCTACTCTACTCTACTCTACTAGTAGTAGTAATAGAGTAAGCTACTACTACTCGTACTGCTACTAGTAAAGTAGTAGCGGCTACTAGTACTGTAGAGTACTAGCGCACGCGCGGGTGATAATCTATTTTACAATCTGTTCACCACCAACAATGAGGATACTACTAGTACTAGTAGAGTACTGCTGCTCTACTAGTCATTAATAAGCGACTTTCTTCGAATAGGTCGATTCGGGGAGGACGAGGTGCAAGAAGAAGAAGGAGGAGGACGAGCTGGTGCTGTGATCGGTGGTGGTCCTGATGCAGCGTTGCTACTACTAATGGTGCTGGTGCTGGTGCTGGGTGAACATGCTGCTGCACCAGAACAAGAAGGTTGAGGAGGCGCGTCCTCGATGCAGTTCACAGTGGAAACGACCTCATCCAAAATAGCCAGCAAAAGAGACGAACGTTGTTCTTGTGGGTGTTTTCGTCGTTGTTGATCCCTTGGTATTGGTGGCAGCTGTGGTGATACATCTCCTATGATGGTTCTTGTTCGTCCGTGGACTTCGTCGTCTTCTTCTTCTTCTTCTTCTTCCCACCTACTACTTTCTCCTATGGTGAGAAAAGCTGGTCGTTTGTAGTAATCGGGCTTCTTCTTCTTCTTCTTCTTCTTCTTGTTCTTCTGGAGCAAGGATGATCCTGCTAGTCGTACCAACGATGGTGTTGTGTAGTATCGTAATATCTCGTCTTTTTCATTCGGTAGTAGTAGTTCTTCTTCTTCTTCTTCATTGGGTTTCCATCTCTCCGAACAGTGGGGGTGATTTTCGTGATTGCGTTTTGCTACTAGCAGTGCTGGATTCTTGTTATAAGTTGTAGTAGTATCGTCGGTTTTGTTCCCGACTCCGCGCCTTGTTGTTGTCGGTAGTATTCTTGGAATTCGTGCATGATCGGTCACAATTTGAATCGATCGTCCTCCTCGGACGGAAAGAGAAGAGCTGCCGTCGGCGTCGATGATCGTAGTAGTACTACTACTACTAGTAGCAATGGCGAAGAACTCGTCGGCTTGGAAAAACGATTGCAATGCGGATGTCATTGTCATTGTTGACTTGATGATGATGATGAAGTTTTTATTACTTTTGTTCTTGTTGTTCTTTTTGTTGTTGTTGGTAATGTGCTGATACCGGTATTATACTACTGTAGCTGTTGGGACTAAGGGATAATATGGGAGGATTGGAATGGAACGCTATTATTATTATTCTGTTTGTGAGAACAATCGGTAATGGTAGGTACTAGTACTTCTCGGATCGGAGGAACTAGTACTGTACCGGTACTGGTCTATTATTACTAGTAGTAGATAAAGTTTCGTCTTTATTTGTATTTAGTACTGTAATATATCAATGTTAAATGAATGGGGCTATAATGGCATTTGAAGAGTATATCAGGAATATTTGAACGCCTCTTATTATTGTTGGGCGCGCGGGAGCCCTTTCCATCTACAGGTAGTATGCGGTACCGGTATGTACTACTATTTCCTCTATTCTTGATTTTCAATCAAGACTGTACCGTAGTTGTACTGTACTGTAGCTCTACTACTACTACTAGTAGCTAGTAGAGAGCAGAGTAGAAGTAGTGCTATCAGCGAACTTATGAGTCTTCTAATTTTTTGTGAGAACAATCGCAGAATGATAACGAAGCGTACTACGAGTAGTCGAACTACCGGTACTACTACAGGTAGTACGGTCTCGGATCGGAGGAACTACTACTAGCCACTGTACTGCTCGTCTGAGTCAGTATCTAATCTACTACTACTACTACTAGTAGAGAAAGTTTCGTCCATATTTGTACTATTTACTACTATAGTAATATATCAATGTTTAATGGATGAATGATGGGGCTATACTAAATTGGCATCCGAAGAGTTGTCCTCTACTAGAGTAGTAGTAGTATTATCAGGAAGAATGTTCTTTCTTGAACGCCTCTTTTTTTTTAAAAAATAATTGCTGTTGGGGCGGGACGAGCCCTTTCCATCTACCGGTACCGGTATGTACTACTACCGGTATCTCTACCGCCGGGTGTTTGGAAAGTATCGTCCACCCCCAAATTTGCGGATCGTCAAAGAACTCCTCTTTCAATTTTATTTTCGGTTTGTCCTCGACGACTTACCAAACACCACACGGTATTCATTATTTTTCAATAATAAAGACTAGTACGAGTAGTTGTTAGTACTAGTAGCTAGACCACTACAGTCTTCTCTCCTTCAAGAGAAGCCACGACAACCACGCACGGAGGACGAGGCGCTCAAGACAAGAACACCAGCATGAACGAATACTCCTACTATGGTAGTAGTACTACTACTACCGGAAGCAGCACTACAACTACTACTCTAGTATAGTATCGTAGTAGCTAAAGCAGCGAAAAAAGTGCACTGTCTACTAATTTAGCTGGTGCTACCTTGACGGTCGAGAGCAATGAATGAATCATCTCTCTTGCTGCGCCGGAACGATGTCAGCGACACTACTACTACTAGTAGTAGACAGTCCGGTTGATTGACTCAATGGACTCTTTTCACCCTACGGGATCATCTACCTAGTTGTACTGTACCTGGTACTATTACATTACCCCCGTAGTACTACACTACAATACAGTATTTATACCATTCGTACGTAGTACAGACAGGGACGACTCGCTGGCGTGCGCGCGCGCATGTAGCCGTTGTGGTGGTGGCATTCGGAAGCTCTACCGGTATGCTATGCACAGTACATAGAGGTACATACGGTACATAATACTGTATGTAGCGTGGTAGCTCGCTCGTCAGGCGTGACAATAGTCAATCCACATGTACCGGTAACGCCTCGATAACGCTTTCGGATACTATAGTGGCGTGCGTGTGTGTGCACCAGTGAATGATGAGGATTTGGCGAATAGACATACTGTACGTGTACTGTATGTACCGCGAGGTATGTACAGTACAAGAGCAGAAGCAAGAACCAACGACCATGAAAACTACTACTACTACTACTACTGCTACTGCTGCTACCGTAAAAAAGAAGGATCGAAAAAGTCTATGCAGTACATTCATTCATTCATTCATTGATTCATTCATTCATCATCTTAGGAGGTTGAGCTTTGACGAACAGCATCAGGAGCAGGAGCAGCAGCAGCATAGTTCGTGACAACAACAACGACAACAACAACAACATCATGATGGACGATCCGAAGAATCATCCGAAGAATCATCAGAATGGCAATGATGATGATTTGGATCACGATAATGATCACGATGTTGATGACAATGATGATGATTATGACAATCGAACATCGGATAGTACGGTCTTGACCAAAGCGGTCATGACCCCCGATGGATTGTGTGTCAAACATCCGTTTGTACGATTGCGGGGACGGGATGCGCAAGGTCATGCCTTTCAACGTGATTCGTGCCAGGAATGCGATCGGGAATTTGTACAAGCCCGACGATCCTTGCAAAGTCGACAACAAGAACTGGATCGTCAACTACAAGCATTGAATATTAGTATGGAAGAACAACCACCACAACATGGTGGTGGTGCTGCAAGTGCAAGTGGTGGCGGTGCTGCAAGTGGTGATGGAACTGGCAATCATCATCGTAACTTGACTCCCAGCAACAGCAGTCGAAGAAAGTTAGTATCATCCTCCATGATGATGATGATGATGAAGGAACAACCATCTTCCACTTCAACTCACAGTACGGCCAACACTGCCAATAATGCCAATGTCAATAATGCCAACATCCACTATCCCTATGGATCGCCATTGCCCTACTATCCAAACCCGTATCCGCCTCCGCCCTATGGATACGGCCCTCCTCCTCCTCCTTCGCCGTACGATCAGCAGATGCAGCAGCAGATGCAACAGCAAGGAGGAGGAGGAGGAGGAGCCGGCCCACCTCCACCACACTATCCACCACCACCACCACCACCGCACTATGGATACAATACTCATTATCCAACACCACCATTTCATCAGTACCCTCCGCATCATCTGCAGCATCCACATCATCCACCTCCCACTTGTTACGAGCAAGACGAAGAAGAGCAAGACGACGTGGCTGTTCCTACGAGTACTACCACCACCACCACCACTACTGGTACTAACAAACCAAGAGGAGGTGGTGGTGGTGGAGGTGGAGGAGGAGGAGGAGGAGGAGCACTACCACCACCATCCGGCCCATTCTCTTCGCCACCTCGAGCGTTGCCCAACAACAATACCAACAACAACAACAACGATAATGCAGATGCAGCAATTTCGTTATGGAAATTCTTGTTGCAACAAAAAGATGACGAAATCAAAGAATATCGTCATCAACAACAAGTGATGCAACAGCAACAACAAGAATTGCGCATTGCCTTGGCCGTTGCCCAACAAAAACTCGTATCGGTAAAATCGAAAAAAGAAGAAGAGGAACAACAACAATATCAATGGCGGCAACAACAACAACAACAACAAGAAGAAGAAAGTCAACGGAATCTGGCGCAACAACAACAACAACAAAAACAGTATCAACAACAAATTGCCACAATGGAACAACAACATGCCATTCAAATCCAACAATTGCAAACATCCCTTCAAGATACCTTGCAACAATTGGCAGTGGTCGTGGCAGCAGCAACGACGGCAACGGCAACGGCCGCCAGTGCTACTACTAGTAGTAGTGCACCACCGGCATCGGCCAAATTATTGGACAGGGCCAAGGATTTTTTGGAACCGGATGATTTGGATGAAAACAGCAGTTATCGTAGCAGTACTGGAGGAACGACTACTTATCGGGAAGAAGATGATGGGACTGCCGTTGCGGTAGTGGCGGTTGCGGCCCCTACAAGTACTACAACTCAAGGACAAGGACAAGGACAAGGACAAGGACAACAAGCTCCGCCACCGGCACGCACAACCAGTGTGACGGCTCGTAGTACCAACCGAATGATGATGGCGGCAAATACTACTAATAGTAGTAATACTCGTCGTGTCGTCCGTGACGAGGAGTATGATGATGAGGATGACGACGAGGATTACGATGACGAGGACGAGGATGAGCAAGCTGTTGGTGTGGTTGGTGTTGCCAAGCCATCATCTCCGTCTGTCAAGGAATTGGCTGCTCGGATGAACGAAAGTGCCAGCACCACGAATGTTGCGACTAATACAAGCACGAGCAACAATAACAACAACAACAACATCAAGAAGAAGCACCCGTGGGGCAGCACCAGCAACAACAACAACAAGAAGCCTGCACCGGCAGCATCAGCACCAGCAGCTTCTCAAAAGGTCGAAGCATCATCATCGATTCTAGATCAAGACGATGATGATGACGAAGATGATGATAATTCCTCTCCTGACGAGGCGGAAGAGTTGCACATGAGTGCCGATGACTCCTTGTGGAATAGTACCCGAGATGAACTGTTGGAATTACAGCAGCAGCAGCAACAACAGCAGGAAAAGTCGACCACCACCACCTCCTCCAAGCCAACATCTACAGCATCGTCCTCTGCAAAGGTCGGTGCTGCTGCTGGTGCTTCTGCTTCGGATCGTTTCTTACCCAAATACGTCATGCCCGGCGATGATGATGATGATATTTCTCATCATCCTGGAGAAGAACCACCACCATCCTCCACAACAGCTCACAACAACGGTCATTATGGTGCTGGCGCTGGCGCTGGTGCTGGTGTCGATGAACGAAGTTTGGCACAAACCGTTGCATCGTCGACCTATGGGGAAGATCGACAAAAGGTCACACAAACGTCTCTGTTGGACCCGTATGGTGACAAGGGAGAATATACCGGAGTCATTTTACGGTCGACCGGTATGCCTCATGGATTGGGACGAATGATTTATGATGAAGATGGAAGAATCTATGAAGGAGATTGGTAAGTTTTTTTTTTTTGGAATGAATGAATGTCTTGTCTTGTTCTTCCTTGGATGGAGTAGAATATGAATGTCGTGTTCATGTCTTGGATGGTCTTGGCTTGTCGTGTCTTGTCTCTGGAATGAAACCATACATACAGAGCGCGTCTAACTCACACCTTCGTTCGTTCTGTCTTTCTTTCGTTACTTTACGTACTACGTACTATATAGGCGCCATGGACGTTGGCATGGCTACGGAAGAGCCAGCTTTAGCAATGGTGATTCCTACGAAGGAGAATATAAATTCGATCAACGCCACGGTCGCGGTATTTACAAATGGCACGATGGACGAATTTACGACGGTCACTTTGCCGAAGACAAACGACACGGTCAAGGGATCTTTACGTGGCCCGATGGGGCTGTGTACGATGGAGAATTTGTCAATGGACAACGAGAAGGACATGGCAAATATACCTTTGCCGATGGTGGACAGTATGATGGCTCGTGGAAGGATGGACGATACGACGGGTTTGGGACTTGTACATGGGAAGGTACGTTACTTTTACATTACTACTACAACTACTCGTAGTAGTCTACTAGTAGTAGTAGCAGCAGTATGAATACGTGTGTGTACTATGAAAGGAATGACCAACTCACTCTCGCATTTTGCTTTTTTTTACTTTCTTGTTTATATTATAGACGGACGACGATACAGGGGAGAATGGAGAAATGGCATGGCGCATGGCCATGGATCTGAAACCTATCCCAATGGCAATATTCGGCACGAAGGAGAATGGATGGACGACGAGCCGGTTCGTTAGTCAGTCGATACTACTACTAGCTAGTAGTAGATAGCCGATGAAGTAAGAATGATACACGAATGGTTGGGCGGGGCCAACTACTTTTTCAATGGAATGCATTTATATCAAACAAACAAACAAACAATGTATAATGCAAATATAGTAATGTGTGGTATGTTTATTACGATATCTTCCTGACACGGGTACGATCTCTACTACTACTACTACTAATATTACTACTGTAGCTAGTAGTAGATTAGAGCATGTACTACTATGTGTGTACGATCGTATGTACGTAGAGCAACAGATAACAAGCAATAAATCATTTATTTCAAGATATAGAGTACACGCAGTATGCAATAGTACTACTATTACTAGTAGTAGACCCTCCCATAGCCAACAACAACCACAACAAACCCGGGCCAGATAAAACAAAATATACATCCACTTCCCTTCACTTCGCGACCCATCATCCTCTTTTTAAATCCACATGCATGGATGCATGCATAGTGCATACCCCTTGACGTTTTCCCCGCAAGCATCCCCGCAACCTTTCATTCATTCATTCATTCATTCGTTCATGCCAGCACCTTCGTGCCACCAATATCTCTCATTGGTATTAGTAGGTGACGATGATGATGATTATGTTGTTGTTGATGATGATGAGGATGATGAAGAGGAGGATGTATATTCTCCGTATTGTTGCGTCATGGTCGCTCCTTGAATACGGTGGACCCAGGTTTGAAATCGTTCTTGGGGTGACGACGACGACGACGACAAAGAAGAAGAAGAAGTCTGAGTCTGGAGGTGTAGTACCTTTTGAGAATGTTCTGTCGCCGCCTTCCAGAGTCGTTGGGCATGAGCACGGGATAGTTGGGCCAAGTGTGGCGTTGCTTCCAAGTTCAAAGGAGGAGGAGACGAAGAGGAAGAAGAAGATGATGATGATGATGCAGGTGATGGTGATGATGGTAGCAAACCCCGCAAGGCCCGGGGTGGTGCCGGAAGAGATTCGAAATGCGGCAAAGTCGTATTGTTGGGCAAGAGACTGAGAAATTGTTGGCTACTGGCAACCACCAAGGATGCCGCAATATCCAATACATGGACTGGATAGGACACGACGGTCCTGAGGATGGAGGTATGAGGACCACGACGACGATCCATCATCCTCATCCTCATCCTCATCCTGATACTTGTACGTTTCTTCTTTACTTGTTTGGCCAATCGTTGGGATTGAGTTTGAATCAAACGGGCCGGAGCCGCAATCGTTTTCTGCGCCAAGACGACCGTGGCATGCCGGGTTTCATCCCAGAGGTTCTTCGTACTAGTAGTAGTAGTAGTACTAGTACTATTATCCTTCGAAAGAGGTGCGGTGATACTGCTGCCACGGAGGTGCTTATCATCCCCATCCAAAGAGGAATCAGTACTAGTACTCGTATTACTCGTAGTAACAGTACTGGTCGTGGTGGACAACGACAAGACATCCTTGGTCCAGCTGGTCAATGTCGACAATTGTTCGGCAGAAAGAAGAGGAGCCGAGGAATGGCTGCTGATATTGTTGTTGCCGTTCCGAGGAATAGTAGTAGTAGTAGTAATAGTAGTAGTACTCCAGGAAGGCACCTGATCCCAAGTCGATTGAATTCCAGTCGATGCCTTGTCAAACAATTCTCTTGACTGTTCCAGCAGCTTGTTGTGCGCGGAACGAAAACTGGAAAGTCTAGTAGTACTACTAGTAGTATCGATCTGTTTGATGTTGTTGTTGTTGTTGTTATTGTTCGTACTACTACTCTTGTACCACTGGAGGTCATGCTTTTCCACGTGATGCCACAAGACAAAGCCAAGAAATAGCACGAAGGAATGTTGGGCACGCTTCCTGATTGTAGATTGGCGATGATGATGAGCTTGCCTGCTGGATGATGCTGCTGCTGCTGCTGCTGCTGCTGCACCTACAAGTCCCCGTCGCTTGCTGGCCGTCCAAAGAGAAGCCGATCCTCGACCCTTCTTTGCTACCGTCACTTTATCTGGTGTCTTCTTCTGCTTCTCCTTCTTCAGCAACAAGACTGAACCAGAGGACGACGACGACGACGACTTGTTGATGGGCATGATGCGGCGTTGTTTCTTCTTCATGCTGTTGTTTTTGTTGTTCTGGAGCAGAGAATCTGGACTGCCTGCTGTACCGGTGCCGGTAATACCCGTATTGCTATTGCTATTCTTCTTGCTATTATTATTATTCTTGCGGAGTCCCATGGTCGGTGATAGAGTTGTTTCAAAGAGAGTCAAAGTACAAGAAGAAGAATAACGCAATTGCAATTGATGCCACTATTATTGTTGCGTATTAGTTAAAATACATAGTAGTGTTTATGTGAAGGATGGGCGGTGGCAGGCAGCAGGCGGGTCATCGCATCATCATGGTCATGCATGCTGATACCGGTACAGTAGATGATGATGTGCATGAGAACTCGGAACTTTCAAAAGAAAAGACGAAGGATGATGTCGCGTGTCACCGGTGGGGATCATTCATGTTCATTCATTGGCGGATCCATGTCGTATTGGCGATGGCAGGCGAGGCTGGCGTTCGTGGGTGTCATTTCCCGCCAAAAATTTGAAAGAATTCAAACGCAAGTATGGCAGACGCAGCACTTTCCGCCCGTCGTACATACAGTACTCGTAGGCGACTACCGGTACCTGGTACGTACAGACAGTACCATACCATACTTGTACTATACGACCGGTAGCTCGCTCCTGCGCGCGCCGGGCGGCCGGCGGCAACGCCTTTTGACTGAATGACTGACTGACGTACCGGTACATACATACTGTACACGTTCAGCGTAAAGACAGGGGTCGGTGGTGGCGGTGCGAGGTGCGAGCAAGAAGGCGGAGAATAATCAGGCCTACTACATACATCAGGTGCAGTATCTACAGTTAGTACAATCAGCGTGCGTGCGTGGTGGCTTCTTGCGAATTCCAAATAATGGAGGACGAACGCGAAAAAGTCAAACGAGCGAATGAATCGAAGATAGAGAATTGTCCGTTTAGCTGTTGCTACCAGTGTATAGTTCTGTACTGTTGTTGTTGCAATTTCGGTTCTTGCGAATTTTACATAATGAACCTTTCTCCCCTGGAGATTGATATTTCTGAATAAATACCTGGTGAAATACATTTAGTAATGGGAAAGAAGGGAAGAATATATAATGGGCCTCTTTCCGAACAGCAGACTATCAGTAATATGCCACTGGAGCAATATTGTTCCTAGCTAGTACTCAGAGATTTATCGATTGGTCGGTCGAGGAAAATTCTTCGTCAAGAATTAACCCGAATCCGAGAGAGACGAACAGTAATAATGCAACTAAACTACGTACAGGTACTTCAAACGGATAAATATTGATATGGATGAAACGTAGAATACTGTACGAACGATTCCCCCCAACATCATCATCATCATCATCACCTCGTTCACAAAAGCCATACCCTACTGGTATAAGCCACGACCTTGCTTCCTTCACTAATCCAGCACTATATCACCGTGCCGATAGTTGTTTTAGCCATTACGCAATCCAGCTATAAACTTCATCCAGCAGCAGCAAAAGCAGCGGCAGCAGCAGCAGCAGCAGCAACAAGACATGCAGCTACTGTAATACAGTAAGATACTGTAGTATAGGATACTAGCCGAACTATATATCACATAAAAAGCAACAACAACAACAAAAAGAAGATAGATAGATAGATGATGATGAGGAGAGAGGGGTCATCATCGTCTTCTGCTTTTTCTTCGTCTGCTTCGTCATCTTCTTCTCCTCCCGAAGCATTTGGCGTCTTTTTCAAGTCTCTCTTGACTCGATATCAAGAACAAAAACAACAGCAACAACAACAGGAGAAAGATGCAGAAAAAGAAGCTGTTTGGATTCTTGTGGACGACAATGCCAAGAGTCATGCGGAACAACCAAGTCCTATACTATATGCTACTACGGACTCGTCTTCTTCTTCCTTCTTGTTTCTTCCCTACGATTCTTCTTCTTCTTCTTCTTCTTCTTTTGCCACACGCTCCGCAAACGATAGCAGCAACAACAACAACAACAGCAGCAGCAGCAGCAGCACTCTTTCATTATCACCCTTCTTTACTACTACTCTCAATCATCAGAAACAACAAACTTGGGATCGGAAGAGAGATTCGGTAGTTGGATTTGCCAATGCCAAGACGAATCGATGGTCGCCTATTACTACTAGTATGATCACGAGCAACAACAACAACAGCAACAACAACAACAACAACAACAAGATTATTAATGCTACCATCACCAACACTCCTCCCACTGCACCCAACAGTGCCAGCAGTAGCAGCAGCAGCAGCAGTAATACGTCCAACAACAACTACAACTACAAAAATCGTTTGCTTGTCTCTACTACAAGACTTCCACTTTGTCAAGAAGAACAAGAAGCAACAACAACAGCAGCAGCAGCAGCAGCAAGAGCCGCTGCCGAAGCATCACCAGCAGACCACCATCATCATCATCATGCTGATCATCATAATCGTCCTTTACTAATACGTCCATCAATGTCAGACAGTGCCCTCCTTCAACCTTCTCGGAGAGGGAGTATGGAAATGATGAGGATGGGGATGGACCTGAAACTAGGACTTCCGTCTCTTCTTTTTAGTAGTAGTAGTACTACTACTAGTACTACTGGTGCTACCGACGAAGCTCTTGCCGTGCCACAACGAAGGACCAGCAGTGACTCATCGTCAGCAGCAGCAGCTGCAGCAGAAGAATACTATGATGCTTCATCAGAGGAGGAGGAGGAGGATGAGGAGGAGGACCCATCATCAGGTGGACGCAGCTCATCTTCTCCTACGATTGAGGACAAACAAGGAGAGGATCATGAAGAAGAATCATCATCCGGCAACTACGTCGGGGGCAGCAGACAACACGAGGACAACAATAAGACGAGGAACCAACAACAAGAACGAGAAGTCCTTGTCAGCAACATGGAGGATGATTCCACTCGAAGAAGAAGCAGAAGAAGCAGTAGTAGTAGTACCAACAGCACCAGGAGCATGATGCATCTTCCCAAAATGGATCCACTCGTCATGCCTATGCGTCGAACCAGTTCGGGGAATACGTTACCCAAAAACGAAGAAGAAGAAGAAGAAGAAGAAGAGAAGAATCCAAAAGAACCATCAGCACCCCCTACTACCGCCACCGCCACCAGCAGAGGCCCTCGCCAGGATTCGCGTCTCATCATGCCAGTGCGTCGTACGAGCTCCTGCTCCAGTATCGAAGAGCAGCCACGGGAAGAAAGAAACAAAAGCTACGACTTGTCGGAAGCTACTACTAGTAGTACTACTACAAATACGTCCCTGCCGCGAGGATCGACTACTACAAGAGGACCAACAACAACAACAACAACAACAACACGCAGACGTTCGAGTATGGAATCCATTCCGGAACAAATCTTATCGTCATCACATCCAGACCAACATCATGAAGAGACTACTACTACTACTACTACAATGATGACGGGAAGTGGACAGCACAATCATTCTTCTTCCAGCAAGGACATGAGCATGATAGCCAGCACACCACAGTCGGAGCGCATGGATTCTTCTGTGCACCTGGCAGCCTCCTCCTCCTCGGTGGATTCTTCAACAACAAGAAAGGTACTACGCGCGAGACGACACCAACATCATGAGCGAGGAGCTCATCGACAAGAACGAAAGGGATCTGAACAAAGTCTAAGACTATCCGAGCTATTGGAATGGATGGAAGAACAGCAGCAGCAGCAGCAGCAAGATCACGAACAACATGGCGAGGAACGAGAGGAGGTAGGCAGCAAGGCGCCTCCTCATCACTCATCTCCACCAGCAGCACGACCTTCTTCCAGAACAAACAACTCCAACAAGTACGATTCTTCCCATCGCATCCCCTCCATTCCCATGAAGAAGCCGAAGTCCGAGGACGCTCCTCTACAGCTCGCACCACCACGCACCGATAGTCGAGAACTGGCTCTGGACCGAAGATATGAACGCCGTAGAGCCATTATCGCGGTAGCCATGGCCGAATCTGCAACAAGTCCAAAGACCAGTACGAGCAACAAGAAGCACCGCCAGCAGCACGCAGCGAACGTGGACGTCAAGAACAATGATGATGATGTTGGTGATGGGGGCGACTCCTCTTCCAGCAGCAATAGTTCTACCACCATGGCTACGGGGGCGACGCTCCTTCCTCCTTTGATTGATATTGGTACTACTGCCAACCACCATAATAGTACTACCAATGACTACTACTCGGGAGAAGTTGGTCTCGAGTACATACGGGCGCTACAAACCGTCCAAGAAGCTAATGCCGCCAACATCGTAGTAGCTACTTCCAGCTCGAGTTCCTCGAGCGGATCACCATCCGACAAGGAAATAGACCAACAAGACGAAGCAGAAGATCTACCAGATCTCATTGAGAGCAAGGAAGACTTGGAATTTGATCTGGAAGATGATGATCAACAAGGAGACGATCGGTGAAGTCGAACAAGCAAGACGCTATAATACATTCAAACATTAAACAAGTGTCTTGTCAACTACATACTAGTCGCCTGAATTCCTTCATTCTTTGATATCTCCATCATTCTTGTGGCGCTCCTCGGGCAAGGATCTCGGTTCGCTTTCTTTCGATTTGAATTCGGGCAGCAGGGGGAACATGGGAGAGCAAGTCCTCATGGATCGGTAACGCACCAGCGGTAGTAGCACCAGCATCCCTTCCCTCCTCATACGGCCGATCACTAGTGAATTGCGCAATACGTGTGCCACGTCGGGACTCTCGAAGACGAAAGCAATCTTCTGCCCTCCCTGCCGCTGCCTTGATGGCCCATTTCTTGGTCGAATAAAAGCAAGTACCGAAATGATACGCTTCTGGTGGATTTCGAATCAAACTGCCCGCCAGGAATATTTCTGCCGAAATGGGATGGATGAAGCTTGCCGACCAAGCGAGATGATTGAGAGGGCCCTGGGACCAGCACACAAAGTACTGCTTGAGGCTTTGGATCATGTATTGTTGATTGAATCGCTCATGAAGAACCATCGTGGCATCGTTCATCGCTTCCAGCAACTCGAGATGATCATCACTCCGAGTAGTACTCATGGAAGACTCCACACGCGAAGGAACAGCGTCGACTTGTGAAGGAGGAGGAGGACGATAGTCGTGGTCATAGAAGGAGCCTTGATCGCTCATCAGAGAGGGTGAAATGTTGCGAAGAGATGCGTCGGTTCGGCCACCATCAGCAGACGAGCTGTCTTCTTGGGATACGAGGGACATAACCATGCTCCGGTTTTCGTCATGCGGAGCATCAGCAAACGGATTGCTGCTCGATGATGATAATGTGCCAGTAGTATGACGTGTAGTACCGCCGTGACTTTCATTAATATTTGGAAGATTGCCCAAAAGCTCATCTTCCACCATGGAAGCTCGAAACAATCTCTCTGCCGTAGCAGCAGTACTAGCAGGATCCAAACCTACTTGCAGGGCCGAGGGCGATGATCGGTTTCTGGTGGTGCTGTTGGAAGCATTCATCATGATTCAACAATAATGGATACAAGTATGTAGTCGATGGATGAAAGCAACCTTACCTTTTTTTTAGCAAAATAAGAATGATTCTTTTCCTTCTCCGGAAAACCTGGATTTTGGGATTTTCGTGCACCCTCGGAGTGACGTACCGTATACTATACTACTATATTGTGCACAGCATGATGCTACGAAGAATATTCGTCATGAAAAATGGATCTTGTATTTGGCCTGCTCTCGCGGGATGGACAGAACAAGACAACCTTGAGCATTTTTTGTATACGTACTTGTTGTCTAGTCTATGATCATATTGTACCTTCTTTGTTGTAAAAGATATGGAGAGGAACACTGTTGTTGTTATCTCTCCCATTTCGCTCTTGAAAAATTGCAATTTCCACACGCGCGGGATCCGTCCTTCATTCTACACGTAAAGTATTGGTGAATTGCTTCTTCTCATTCCAAAACGAACTTTCGCTCATTGGTTAACAATAAAATAATGATAAGCCCAGTCTCACATCATACTGTACCTGCTTGTTGTTTCTACTGTAGCACGCGCTCGAGTAGTCTACTCATCGTGGTAGATACTGTACGTAGTATCAATCTAACGTTCTCATCTATCTATTATGTTATCATCAGCTTTGAATGAATTATCTCGAAATAATGGAACACGCGTTGCGCATCGATTAAAGAGGCCTTCGTTAGGACATCGTAAGAATGGCCAACATCCCTTCGTGAATCGATGATAACGTCAGTACGCATGTACGACTTCTCCGTAATCCAAGGTGCTAGTCCCTTCCTCAAAAAAGGAAATGCTTCTCTATAACGTGCGGGAGGACAGGCGAATAATATGAATGATGAAAAAGGCAGATGGTGGTTTTTACCACCAACACGTCAGACAGGTTATGTCCCTTTTTGGTTCCCATTGACATCCAAATAATAGTGCCCTTTGGAGCTCCAAAAGATATCAATCTGCAATTATTAAGTGGAAATCAGCCTCGCTTTTATCATCTTATAGAAAAGCTCTTCACAAACGACAAAAAGGGCCGAACGGTCGCGGGCAGATTGATACTTCGATCATTCTTTCACATTCATTCATGCAGTTTTCAGTTAGTTTCGACATGCGACACATACTTCTTCTCGTCCATCTGTTTTCTTATCCAGCCAACAAACCCCTTCCAGTATCATATCGCATCCAACAACAAACTGTTTGTTGTGAGAAAGAGGCAAAACGAACATGACGGGTGGTCGATATTACTTTGAAACAGCAACGAAAAGTACTAGTATGTCGAGCGAGAGCGTCATCAGTCAAGAAGCGGCGAAGACACTTATGCTGCTAGTAGCCCCTCCTTGTTCTTCAGTGGTGGATCCTTCTTCGTCATTATCGAGAAGCAGAAGAAGAATCATCGCTCATTCTGCTCGAATGGATGCAGATTTATCCTCGCTACGGCACGTGAGCAGCAACCACCACCACCTGCTGCGAATCCCCCAACGCAAGAGATCTCAAGAGTTTCAATATCAGCAGCAGCAACATCCTTCAGGAGATGTTCCTGGTTGCGGTATTAGTGAGGAAGACGATTGCGAGACCAAATCCACAGTAGACGACTCATCAGCGTCGCCATCATCGCCATCAGCATCCTCTTCATCCCTACTATTACCAATAGAAGTTCTTCCACTTCGTCGTCGTTCGGTACGTTTTCATCCTAAAATGACCGTCCAACTCCCCAGCACGGACGATGCAGGTTCGTGGACTCGCGAAGAAGTCGAAGCGACGTGGTACTCCAAATCGGAATATCAAACGTTTTTGCACGACATGGACGATACACTCGATGTTCTCGAGGCAGCAGCGGCATCAGTCACAACATCATCATCATCATCATCATTTGGTGCAAATAATGACGATGACAACTACTACTATCACATCCATCCCCTACTTCTCGAAGAACGTGGAGGCTTTTGTCTTCGAGGCCTCGAAAACAAGACGTCATCATCATCCATACGACAAGCGCGAAAGTGCAACATCCGACGATCCAGATTGGTCGTCTTTCGGATTCAATCCCGATTTCAAAAGGCAAGGATCGTGAGGAGTACTACTACTCCTGCTGCTGCTGCTGCTAAATCAACTAGTACCAGCACGAGTGATAGTACTACAGAAGAAGGGCAGAATGAAAATGATGATGCATCGCTATGTTTGTCTTCTTGGAAGAGTACTAGTAGTACTAGTATGAGTAAAGAAGATAATGAATGTCAAGAGATTGCGGATGCGTACGAGAAATACTCGATTTCGAGTCGCATGGAGGCACATCGCATGGGACTATGGGATGCCAAGACGGCTAGCAGTTTTTTTGGTTGTTGTTGTTCGAGGCAAGGAGCACGACAGCAGAAGAATCATCAACATCAACATCAACATCAACGTCAGGATGATCATCATAAAAAAGATAGTTGTCCGAAACTGCCGCAAAGATCGACATGGGCCAAGGCGGGGTAACATCAAGAAGAACTACTACCCCGCCCACTACTACTAGTAGTACTTGTGAAGGACTCGGGAATAGTTCTTCCTTCTACTAGACTAGTACTACTACAACTTCTACTACTACTACTAAAACTACTGCTGTGATAGTACTAGTCAACAACATGAAAAAATAGAAGAATAGGTTACGAGGAGCCACTACTACTAGTAGTAGCAGTAGTAGTAGCATCGTGGCTGCTGGCGTATTCGCAGTATGGTTGTGGTCGCTTTCATTTCTACTCACCTACTAGCTAGTAGAGTAGTTACTCTATACTTCTACTACTAGTAGTAGAGAGAGTAGTAGTCGAGCTACTACTATAGCTACTACGAGTAGTAGGGGATGGATTGCAATAGCAGCTCTTCTACGACTACTAACTAGTAGCTCTACTACTAATAGAGGAGAGGAGAGCAGGGGGGGAACTCTCTAGAGTACTACCTTTATGTTTTTCGTAGCCGCTTGTTGTTGTTCTTCTCTCCAATACTACTACTAATTCTGCTATTCTCACTGCATTCAACATCACCACCGCCAATAGCAGCAGCAGTAGTAGCGGCAGAAGACATCATTGTCATCTTCATTAGGTGGCGGTCGTCGTCGTCGTCCTCCTCATGATGATCGGCGGCCTTGTTCTTTTTGCTGGTTCCCGTTCTAACAGCACCGGTAGTAGTAGCAGCAGAAGTAATCCCACCGCTCATGCTGGTGCTGCTGGATGTATGAATAATTTGTTTTCCAGATCCTCCTGCTCGCATCGATCGAAAGCCTTGACTGACTTTTTCACGCGCCACGGTATCGCTGACTTCTTCCCAATAAGTTCCCTCTCCACTCATCCAGTCATTGTTGTTGTTGTTGCTACTGTTGTTGGTGTCATTGTCCCGGCGGGGGACGACGCGATCAGTAGTGGCCGTGGCAGCAGCAGTACCAGGCTGCTGCTGCTGACGCCGCAAGAATCGTGTTCCTTTGGCTTTCATTTTCTCTACAATTTCTTTTGCCATGACTGTTTTTTCATTTCGTTTGAGTAATTCGTAGTATCCTTGGAGCGATTCTAAAATCAAATTGAATCGAAGATTGCCGCTATGTTCTTGATAGGGACGTCCACGTCCACAGAGAACATCCTTGCCAGTTGGAACAATAAGAATAATGGACTGCTGTTGGTGTTGGTGTTGGTGTTGGTACATCATCGTCGTCATCATCCTATTGTTGCTGATGCTGTCGCGGTTGCTGCTACTATAATTGTAATTGACGCTGGAGTGATGATGAGGATCGTCCGTAGGAGCAGCTAGTGCAGCAGCAGCACTCTGATACAACGGATAAAGAGGATGCGGATGAGAATGATGAGGATGATGAGGGGGATCGTGGTCGTTGCTGCTGCTGCTGCTGCTGCTGCTGCTGTAAGGATAGTTGTTGGTGATGGTGGTGGTAGTAGAAGTCTTTTGTTCTTGTTCCATATCGACAGAGAAGAACACTGAAGTCACAACGTCCTCTACGAGGTTGTTGAGGGTCTTCTTGAGGTTTTTGTCGTTCTGGTTAAAACTCGTCGCCGTTCTGGATATTGCCATTGTAGCGACGTTGATAGTAGCGTCATCGTCAGCAGTGCTAATAGTACCAGCAGCAGTAGAAGAATTAGTATTGGTGCTGGACGACGATCGGCGTCGCTGTTGTTCTAACGCTCTTCTCGCATCAATCCATTTCAAATGATTCTCTCGAGATAGTATCTGTCTCGTTCCATTCTCGTCCTCCTCGCAGGATTGAACTGGGAAATCCTCAGTCGATGCTGGAATCCCAAATGTCATCAACTAACAAAAGAAGGAAGCAGAGGAGAAAAGGTACATGTTAGAATCAAGAAGAAACTAACCGGACGCCAAATAAATAGTTCCATCGCGTATCATGACTGAAGGTATTACTAGTAGTGCAGCACCACCCCATCATCAGACGTTTGTGCGTTCATTCGTTCGTTCGTACTTACCGAATACATAATCTCCCCATGAGTTCCGGAATGAGTTCGAATCCTCATGCGTGCTCTCTTTTCTAAAATAGCACTCAACCAGCTCATCCATGGCCCCCACCAATTGACATGAGTGACATGGAAGCCTCGTATACAGATGGGCGTGGAACTTAAAAGTTGATTGACCCTCCAAGCATTCCACGGTCGTTCTTTTGGCCCACCCACAGAGATCATGACAATACCATTCGTCTGGGTCGTTTCATCTTCGAGTGCGGACATCAGGAAATAAAACAATTGTCTCAACTGATAGAGACGAAGGATTTTCGTGGTCAGTGAAACAACAAAATAACAAGCTGTCCGAGGACATTCTCCTTCTTGTTCCAAGACTCCCCCTTACCTCATTCTTGATACTCTTGTACCGAATATGATTTGACGCAATCACCACAACGTCTCTTCCGGCTTGATCTCGCTTGTTCAAGAGTTGAAAATGTCCATTCTTGAGACATTCGATATCGTCCGGATCCAGATCCTCCAAAGTAATCGGCCGGCACAGTTTCTCCGGACCAAACAATTCCAATTTCATCGTCAGGAAGTGTCGTAATTTCCGAGCGGCCGCAGCCGCATCAAAATGCTCCGCACGAAGAAACATGAGCCGAAACTTTACATCCTTCACATACTCTGGATTCTTACTGGCAAGCGCCACGGAGTATCCATCATTGCCGCGAGAGGGGGAGGTCATCATGGCAGCAGCAGCACCAGCAGAAGCATCAGCAGTACTACTGGTACTATGGTGATTGCTGCTGCTGCTGCTGCTGCCGCCGCCTGCCATCATCATCATGCTACTAGGAGCATTATTAGGAGTAGCAGGAGTAGTATAGGTATTCTGAACAAGATAAACGTCGAGTTCTTGCAAGGATCGTCGTAAGAGCTCTGGAGATTCGGGCACGGCTCCGGAAACTCCGTGTAAATCATACAATATCTTTTCTCGTTCCAGCAGCGATAGCTTGTTCAGTTCGGCTGCAATCGCCACTGTGCTGTCCTCCTGATGCTCTTGTATGTATAAGAACTTGGTCTGACTGGCGAGAAAGTCCCAATGATGATGATGATCCTCCTCTTCCTCCTTCTCATTTTTGATCGCTCCATCCTCCTCCATCATGACAACATGGTGGTTCTTGTCGTCGCCGCCTTCAGGAATACGACAATTCATGCTGTTATCCCGCCCTAAAACGCCAAGCCAAGCCAAGCCAAGCTACTGCTGGTAGTGTTGCTCTTGATGTTGTTGTCGTTGTCGGTTTCTGTTATGGCTGTTGTCTGGCGGTTATTGGGTATAATATACAATATCGACAACGAAAACAATAAGGGCAGCATGGGATGGGTTGCACGGTCGATGAATATGGCCTATCTTTTTCTGGCATTACTATCCATAGTACGTATGATAGTCTTTATTCAGGCAGGTTCTGCCCGAGAATTCGCTTGTTGTGCTTTATGTACGTTTGCTTTGGTTCCGTCTACTCGCGGTGCCATGAGCGAAATGGATACCACCTAAAATACATATCGGCCGAACGGTTCGGGTCGTTGAAGCGCTATGGTTCTTTATTTATTGAAGTGTATTTCATGAACATATATATATTATAGCCATTCAGAAGTGTCACAAAAATAAATAGAGGTAATGGACATCCTATCAATACTTATTTGGAGTTCTTGCTTTGTTTTGCTTCGCCTTTATTGAACTTGCTTGTTAGTACTCGTACCTGCGTTCGTACTGTACGATACTGGTAAAGGACGGATGGAGTGGAAGCTCACGCACGTGGCGCCATTAAAAATAAAAAAGAGAAAAACAACAGGCGATGATGTGAGAAATACAGCATTGCAGTGTCCGCTGCGGGTTTCGTACAGTAGTCTACTTGTACCGACCGCCGGTAGAACAATGATCATAATAATATACAATATGTATAATATGCTTGCATTCGTGCCGGCCGGCGCCATTGTGACAAAGAAAGTGACATACATCAAAGTTTCTCATCCCCAAGCCTCACTCATTTGGTTCCGTCTACTTGCGGTGCCATGAGCGAAATGGATACCACCTAAAATACATATCGGCCGAATGGTTCGGGTCGTTGAAGCGCTATGGTTCTTTATTTATTGAAGTGTATTTCATGAACACATATTATAGCCATTCAGAAGTGTCACAAAAATAAATAGAGGTAAAGGACATCCTATCAATACTTGTTTGGGGTTCTTGCTTTGTTTTGCTTCGCCTTTATTGTACCGGTACTGTATGTTCTCGTGCTGCTAGCTAGCTGTACCGGTTCGTACGAACTTGCTGGTTAGTACTCGTACCGGCGTTCGTACTGTACGATACTCGTACAGTACCGGTACAGGTAGTAGTAAAGGACGGATGGAGTGGAAGCTCAAGTGGCGCCATTGAAAATAAAAAAGAGAAAAACAACAGGCGATGATGTTGTGAGAAATACAGCATTGCAGTAGTGTCCACTATGCTGCCGGTTTCGTACAGTAGTCTACTTGTACCGACCGCCGGTAGAACAATGATCATAATAATATACAATATGTATATGCCTGCATTCGTGCCGGCCGGCGCAGTTGTGACAAATATAGTGACATACATCAAAGTTTCTCATCCACAAGCCTCATTCATTCGTGCCGGCCGGCGCAAGTGTGACAAAGAAAGTGACATACATCAAAGTTTCTCCCCCGCCGAGGGCTTAGTTATTATGATTTCTTCGTACTGACGTCAGTACGTACCGGTACAGTACTGTAGTGTAGTTGAGGCAGATGCAGAAAGATCGGATCTCATCGACGAATCATCATCATCATCATCATCATCATCATGCAATCATCTATCCATAATGCATCTATCGAAAATCCGAGAATGAAATCATGTTGTGACATCATCAACATCATCATCATCATCATCTACCGTATCGACCGATGATCCGGATCCGCGATCCGGAACACGCGGACGTCGTGTCTCGTAGTACAGTCGTAGAGTACAGTACTGTACCTGGTAGTGTCAGATGGAAGACCGACCATGGCGAGCGGCGAGAAAAAATACTATCTGTAAGACGTGTTGTTCGTTTCGCGTGTTATTATTTCGCGTTGTTTTGTTCCAACAATGCAATGCGAGTCAAGTTGACTCTTTTTTGACACTACCATCATTATTTTCAGCTACGGTACGTTTAGCGCGTGTCGCACCCGCGCGCACACACACACAAACCACAAACTGCCACCCACATATACGTATCATATATTCAATTCTACCGGTATACCCTTTCTCATTCACTTTCATCATCATCATCCCTATCATCATCATTATCATCATCATCATCATCCTTATCATCATCATTTACAGTACGTACCGTATTATTCGCTATAGCTACCACTACTAGTACTGTAGTAGCAGCAGTAGCAACAGTAGCAGCAGCAGCAGCAGCAGCAACAGCAACATGTTCCATCCGATTATACGACATCAGTACAAGAAGTATCATCATCATCATCATCATCATCATCATCATCAGCCATGGAGTAGGACTGCGATTTTAGCTTCCGCCGCGTCCGCCGGATGGTTGCTTTCTATTATTATTGCAAATGAAGCGAACGAGAATGAGAATGAGAATGAGAAGCAACAGCTACAAAAGCAACAGCTACAAAAGCAACAGCAACAGCATCACGATTGGATGTCCCCATCATCATTGCCAACATCATCGCCAGCATCATCGCTGCTTCGGTTCCATCCATTTGAACCGCATCGATCCGCATGTCTTTCCATTCCATTCTTTTCGTCTCCTTCTCCGGCCGAGAAAGAAGAGCAGCAGGACAGCAGCAGCAAGAGCAGCAGTACTGCTAGTGGTACTGCTAGTGGTACTGCTAGTGGTACTGCTAGTAGTAGTAGTAATTTGAAATACTCGCCTTCTCCCCGCGCCGCAATGAAACGATTCAAAACCTTGCAACGGCTGGATTGGGCGGCGACCAAACAGCCATTGGAATCGCACTACACATGGCATCAAGATCAGGTATTGGGCGTGGGATCGTATGGATCCGTCTACAAGGCCACGTCCAAGGCTACCGGAGAGATTGTCGCACTCAAACAAATTCCCAAACGACATACCAATTCGGTCCATTTTCAACAAGAAATGAGAGCCATGATGTATATCCGTGCCAAGGGCGGACATCCCCATTTGATACAATTGCATCAACATTTTGATAGTCCGAAAAGTAAGGACTATTATGTCATTTTGGATTTGGTCGAAGGTGGAGAAATGTTTGATCATTTGATCGAAAATGGGGCGTATTCCGAAATGGATGCCTCCCGATTGGTACGAGATGTGGCGGGGGCATTAAACTTTTTACATGGGATTGGTGTCGTCCATGCCGATTTGAAACCAGAAAATCTATTGTTGGTACGTACTACTATATACATGTTATGGGTCTTGGCTCTTGGCTCTTGGGATATGGTGTTGTTGGATGGTGTTGGTTGCAATTCCTCTGACTGACGCGCGTTTGTTCATTCATTCATTCCTTCCTTCCTATATTCATATCTCCATACATTCCTTCCTATATTTATATCTCCATTCATTTCATTTCATTCATTCAATCAATTCTATGATTATGATTATGATTATGACGTTGTGTGTAATATCAGACGACGACTCGAAGAGGCGATTCAGTCGTTAAATTGGCAGATTTTGGATGCGCTCAAATCTTGGAACATGCCGATGAAGACTTCAAAGATGATTATGGTTATGAACCTACGTATGGAGCTCCGACACCCGCCTATTGTCCCAAGGAATCCATTCAAAAGACACTCCCCATCCAACCATCGGCCGATATGTGGGCCTTGGGTGTCATTCTGTTCATCATGTTGACGGGTGCCCATCCCTTTGATTTGACGGGAGATGCCACCGATGATCTGATTGAACAACGCATTGTCGATCCAAAGTATAAAATACCCATGGACAGTCCCAAAGTGACGGGACATTTATCGGCCTCGGCCAAGAATTTGATCCGTCGTCTCATGCATCCCGATCCAGAAAAACGATTGACGGCATTGCAAATGCTGCAACATCCATGGGTCCGGGGCGATACCGCACTCCAAACGAAAATGAAGGGATCCGATGAACGATTGTCCAAATCCTTTCGTAAATTCAAAACCAAAATTCAAGCCAAATTCTTTGAAGATGTCGTCAAATGGAGTGATGACTATCATGATATCGACGATCCAAGGAATAATAATCAAGTCCAACGCAAGACTAGTCTCATTGAACGATCCTTTCAAACGCTGGATACCAAAAAAATGATGATGATGATGGATTCGGATTCGGAGGAGGAGGATGGACCGGCCTCGGCCTCGCCACTGGACATGTCCGATTTTACACAACTATTATCGGACAATATCATTCATCGACATTTTCCTGCCGGTCATGTCGTCTACCAAGAAGGACAAAAGGGCAATCACATGTACTTTATCAATTCCGGCGCCGTCGAAGTCGAAACGCGGGACGGATCGGTCGCGGCCCGACGTCAGGGAGACTTTTTTGGCGAAGGCGCCCTCTTGCATCCCAATGGCGTCCGATCGGCCACCATTACCTGTTTGACGCCCGTCCATGCCCTGGAAATTAGTCGGGAATACTTTGACAAGTACATTTCGACGCAGAGCGATTCGGAACTACTAGTCACATTGAAGGAAAAGGACAAGATTCGGAAACGCAATCGAGCCAAGACGATATTGGCCCTGCAGAATAATATGAAAACCAAACAAGTGCCGTATAAAGGTACCTTTTTCCAGAATGGTGATACCGATTGCGATTCCTTGTTCATTATGGAACAGGGCAAGGTTGATGTCAATGTTGGCAAGCATGTCGTCTTTGTATCGTATCCTGGTAATATCTTTGGAGAATTCTCCGTCTTGACGGGGCGTCCGGTAAGTACCACAACACTAATAATCTACTACTACTAGTATGGATGGATGGATGGATGGGTGGATGGATGGATCATGGACTAACGATTTGATCTTTGCTTTCTTTCTTTCTTGCTTCTTCTTCTTGGACAGAGAAACTGTACGGCTACATGTGTCGACAAGAAAGGATGTATTGCTCAAGAATTATCGGGTGGCGACTTTCGAAAACTCGCTGGTTCATCCCCGCACATTCAAGAAACATTGAAGGATCTGCAGCTCCGACGCGAATTCAAAAAGGCCGTCGTGCGTCGATTGAACAAGCAGTTCCCCTACACCAATCCCCTCGAAGCTTGGAAGGCGGCCGATTTAAAAGACATGGGTCATTTGGACAAGGAATCTGTGGCAGTCTTGATGCGAGAACTCAACAAGGACTATACCGATCAAGACATTCAAGACATTTTGAATTCTTTGGATTTGACCGATACGGGCAAAGTAACCTTTGAAGAGTTTCAACGAATATTCATTGGGGATATTCGGAAATCAGCTAGTATGTAATAATGTTGTTGTTGTTGTAGTATTCTACTTCTCTACTAGTAGATGGTATTCGTAATCGAAATTTTTGGATCATCAACATCGTCATCGTCATCGTCATCATAAGCATCACGCAAAGCTATTCGTCTACTATTACTACTAGCTAGAAATAGTAGAACGTGCGTAGAATGATGATTCGATTCAGTTCGTATGATACCGGTAGTAGGAGTACCGGTAATAGAGTAGAGGATAGGCGGTCTTTTCTTTCATCATTGCGACTTTGCCAGTTTTAATCTCTCTAGTAGTGCTATTCGAAGTAGAGTAGAGTAGAGTTGCTGTTGCGGTCGTCCCATAGCTATGACCCACTCTCGAGTAGTAGTACTATGGGCAACATTCTTTGTCGGCGTGGGGTTCGTTAGCAGCAGCACCCGCCAACCTCTCAATGGCGACTCTCTCTCTCTACTGTACAACAGCAACATTGTTGTTCTTGAAAGCCGCCGAGCCAGCACCAGCACCCCTACTACTTGTGGTGTTCTTTTACTCTACGAGTAGTGGTGCTCGGGTGGTGGCGGATTCCACCATCATCGCCCACACAGTCAAGAACAGTCGACCACTATTTGTTTCTTGTACGAACGGCACGATGTTAGTGCGGAGCTCCGAGGGGGGGGGGGGGTTCCTTCATGCATGATTTTGCAATCGGACATCTGCCACCTATCCTTCATGCAAGATTTTGGAATTCTCGGACACCCGCCACCTTCTAATACTACCAGTACAAAGTACTGGTAGGCTTCCCCTTGCGGGATTGTGATTTCGTTCGCAGTCCTTCATATTGTGAGTGCCCCGGTGTCCAGGGTCATTGTAACTCTCAACATCTAACCCCTAGTCCATTAATGGCGAAAACCCTGAGGCATCGATGATTTGAAAGTACGAACTCCCCGTGTGACTTTTCTTTTCTGTCAGGCATAGATGGAACTCATTATCCCAGCCCTCAAAAATATATGCCTGAAACACCTTATTGTTCGTCAAGTTCCATCTGATCGTGAAATCAAAACAACCTACTATTTTTTACTAGAGTAGTAGTAGAGAAGAAGGATGGTGCGAACCACAACATGTTCGGGTTTTCCATTGAAAGTACAAGTAGTAGTCTGTCTCTATCTTCGAACCTCTACCATGCTACAATCTCCAGTATTACCGGTATCGTCATACTTTTCCCAAAGAGTATTTTTTGATACATCAAAATGAATAACACCAACCATCCACCAGCGTGCAGCAAGAAACGAAGACCTCGAGGATCTTCATCGACTACTAGCTCCAGAAACAGCAGCAGCAGTAGCAGTAGCAGTAGCAGCAGCAGCAGCAATACTCCTTTGGAAGATTTTCTATCGGATATTTTAGCACAACACAGCATGATGGAAATATCGCAGCATCAGCTGGAACAAGAATCGTTGGACACATCTTCTGCGTCGTTATCGTCGTCTCGACAACAACCACCACGGAGGAGCCGATCATCCTTGCTGCCAATTATGGTCGTTCATGACAATGCACGAGGCACCAGCAGCAGCAGCAGCCATCATCATCACTCTTCCTCTCTCAACTCCTCAATGTCATTTAGCTTCAGCAATAGCATTGAAGGCAGTTCCTCATCACTGCTAATATCTCCGGTTCCTCGGAGCAGCAGTAGCTCGTCGGTTCAACTCAGCAACAGCCACAGCCACAGCCACAGCCACAGCAACAGCAGTACTGACAGCAAAGCATTGTCTAGATGGGACGCCGGCTCTCCAGTCACCACCAAGCAACAAAACAGGATGATGGATTGTTCTTTTCGTCCATCATCGTCATCATCATCATCATCCTATCAGCAACTGCTTCGGCGACACGACGCTTCCCGAATGCCTCCATTGCCCAACATTGCTCGAGGAGCATCATTATCCTCGGCTGCTGCTACTGCTGCTACTACTGCTGCTACTACTACTAGCAACAACGCTACACGTACTTCCTCGAACACCACCAAAGCTCCTACACCTTCTTCTTCTTCGTCGTCGTCGTCGTCGTCGTCTTGCTTTCCAACGGACGGCGTCTACGACTCCAAAGCAGCAACAGCAGCAACACGAATGATGATGATTGGCCCCACCAGCAACAACAATCGTCATCGAAATCGATTCAGCCTGGCAGCCTATCGCCAATGTGCCAGTCAAGTGGAGCTTCCCATCAGCATAATGTCTACTACTCGGGGTACAACAACAACACCAACAACAACACCAACAAGAACTGGTGCTGCTTCTGCCTCTGCTGCCATTGCTGCTACTACCAACGACCTTCACAGCAGCAGCAGCAGTACTAGTACTAGTTCTTGCAGCAACTAAGATCCTTCTTGAATGCGCTACAGCTATATGGAGTCTACTACTACTAGTCTACTACTAGTACTGCTAGCTCTAGTAGAGTATTAGAAGAGCAGAGTACGGTAGAGGTCTACTTGTCGACTGGCTACTACTCTCTAGTAGAGAGAGAGAGAGAGCTAAAGGACTAACTACTGGCCTACTAGCTAGCTCTCGGTATCTCTTGTTTCTATGCTACTAGTAGTAGTAGCTGTAGCAATTCGTTCACCATTGTCAGTACTCGTGGTGCCAAGCGAAGCTTGCGGAGTCTATTAGAGGAGAGGAATACTACACTACTAGTAGTAGAGCTAGCTACTAGTAGCTAGCTACTACTGTGTTCCAAGCGTGAGTCGTCTCCAGCAGCAGCAGCAGCAGCAGCAGCATTACTACTACTAGCTAGTAGTTACTGGTACCACCACCACCACTACCACTACTTCTTGATCATCACCGTTCTTCCTCGTGTTCTTCTTCTTCTTCTTCTTCTTCTTCTTCTTTTCCACGTTTCTTGATCATTTTGAGAAATCGATGAAATTTGAGAAATCGATGAAATCCTTCTCGTTTCCCACTCTTCATTTCAATATTATTATTATTAATATTGTGGTGGTCGTGGTGGTGGTGGTGGTGGTTGAATTCAGCACCTCGCTCCGTTTGGGCGTGCTGAGGAAGAATATGATGATGATGAAGAAGATTGTCGTCGTTGTCGTTGTGGTTGTTTGTAGGACTCGGGATGGGAGGTGCGGAATGCGTCATAATTGCGGAAGGATGATTCTTCTTCTTGTTGTTCTGTTTCTTCTTCTTTCTTCTTCCTGCTCCTATTCCCATTCCTATTCCTATTCCTCCTCGAAAAGACGAATGTTTGGGTAATCCTTCTGGTTGGACATGTTCATGGTTCAACCATGGATCGTCTTGCAAGACTTGTCGTGCCGTAGGACGTTGATCCGGATCTCGATTCAAGAGTCGTAAAATAAAGTTTCGTGCCAATGCACTGACATCGTCCCAAACAGGAGATGGAAATTCAATGACCGTATTGGGATTCTTGAGTAGTTGTAACGTTTGATATTCATTTTCAGCATAAAAGGGTGGAAAGCCACACAATAGGACATAGGCAATCACACCTGATGATGGGTGGTGGCAATGAAGAAAAAGACATGATGCATGATAAATCAATAATGATGAATCAATCGTGATGAATCAATAATGATGAATATGATAATGGTGACGGTGAAGAAAAGAGAGATGAGCGATGAGCGATGATGATCATGAGCCATATGGCTCATCCTCCTCCGTTGGAGTGGCTTTTCCCCTCCGCAGCAACTACTCCTGCTGCTGTGCTGTACTCGTACAGCAGACAGTCAGTATAGTACACTACTACGAAGCCAAACGTACGGTACGTACCGATACTCCAAATATCGCACTTGTCGGAATATTCCGTCGATAATAGCACTTCGGGTGCGACATAGTAGACGGTTCCGACGCGGGTCGTCATGACGTTATTGGGATTGAAGCGAGACAATCCAAAATCGATAATCTTGACGGGACTTTCATCGAGTTCGTTCAGCAATAAAAAGTTTTCGACCTTCAAGTCTCGATGACAAATATTCTTTTCGTCATGACAATACGCAATGGCATCCAAAATGTTACGCAATATACGGGCCGCATCGTATTCGGAAAAGTGCTGTTCCTCCGACAAGGATTTTTCCACGACACGATCGTACAATTCTCCTCCCGTACAAAGCTCCGTTACCAAGTGCAATTGCGTCGGCTCTTCCAAGGCTTCATACAACCGAATAATATGGGGATGATCGACGTCGGTCAACAACTCGACCTCCTTCTTGAGCAACTCTAGATTCGGCACCTTGTTTTTGAGTATCGTCTTGATGGCACAGATTTGACCCGTTTCTCGATTCCGACACTTTCGAACAACTCCAAAGGTTCCTTGTCCGATCGTATCCAGTATCTCGTATCTGTTGTTGGATGGATGGATGGATGGATGGACGATGATGGATGATCGTGAAAGTACGTGAAGTGGGATGGTGTGTGTGTGTTTGGGATGATGAGACATAGAACGTGAGTAGATGAATATGAATACAAATACAAATACAAATACGTACACGCATCATGGGATTGGATATATTATGTGATGGAGAAACACACACAAATCCTGCATGCATGCATGCAGATACAGTTCGTACCACAGTACATGATATAATATAATATGATATAATATAATATACAACACAACTTACTTTTCGCTGACATCCGTAAAAAGGCCGCCGCCCAAGACAGTAGGAGTATTACTGGTAGACCCGATGATTCGTTCGTTGTTTTTATTGTCGGTGATGATGGTCGTCGGAGGTGATGGAGATGGAGATGGAGATACCGGTACCGTCATTGCGTTTATTATTGATGAATATGATGATGAATATGATGATGATGATGATTGTGTGTGTGTGTGTGAGAGAGAGAGAGGGAGAGTGACAGAGAAACACCTCAACAGAAGATATAGATGGAAGACAGTATCACTGGTATTACCTGTACTCGTGGTATACAGTACAAGATATGCGTGATGCATGTTCCGCATGTTCCATGATTTTTTTCATCCGCCTCTTTTCATCAATCGCATGCATCGCATCGCATCGCATCGTCTTTAGCTATCGGCTGATGTACAGACCGACCTTGTGTGTGTGGGGGGGGTATCTTTGGGGGATCTTTATGGGGACCGTGATCAAATACGGTCGGAATAATCCATGCCTCGCCCGCCGACGTCGGGTTGCCGCATTTCGAGATGTCCAACTGGACGCACCGGACACTAGTACAGTGTCTACGGACGATCTACAGGACAAGCATGCTAGACAATGCAAGACAATATGTAGTCTCGACACCCAGCATGACATGAATCATCATGATGCAAATGGATTGGGTTTTTTTTGCGGTTTTCACGTTCAACTTGACGCGAGACGACGCGCGGTCCGTTCGTTGGTGTAGAGTATGCGCAGAACGCGACGGCCGGCCGCGCCGAGTGCAGCGCCTCTCTCACACCGACCATCACATCCTCCTCCACACATACATACATAAGCGCCATTATCAGGTCGGTACTGTATCGATCGTACTCCTACTACCGTACGAACGAACTACAGTACGAACTACAGTACTCCCAGTACCACTGCTCTCAATTGCATTTTTTTTTATGGAAAGAGAGATAAGAGATAGCATCACTCTCTCTCTCTCTCTCTCTCTCTTTTGTCTGCTCTTACAACATTATACACATCAATCCAGATTCCATTCCATTCCACTCGGTTGTGCTGTACGTAGTGTACGTCTCATAACGCAGAGTACTACTACTACTACTACTACCAGAGGTACTACCAGAGGGAATATTATTATGGCATTCTCGTTTGGTGGCATCAGCACCGGAGGAGCTCCGGCACCCGCAGCAGGCGGTGGCGGTGGTTTTTCCTTTTCGACTACTGCTGCTACCACTACTACTACAAGTGCTGGTACTACTGGCAACGCTCCATCCACTGGAACGACGGGATTTAGTTTTGGAGGAGGAGGCGGAGGAGGCGGCGGCGGTACGAGTAGTAGTAGCGCACCAGCAACCGCAACATCATCATCATCATCGGCATTTGGATTTGGAGGTGGTGGATTGAGCAGCAGTAGCTTTGGCGCTGGCTTTGGAGGTGGCGTTGCTGGTCCTACCACATCGTCATCATCGTCATCGTCATCATCGCCATCGCCATCGCCACCCGTGGTCTTTACCATGCCATCCTTTGACGAGACGTTTGGCAATTGGAAACTTTGGAGAGACGTGACGAAATGGTTGAATCAGTATTATTTGAACATGAGTGAGGATGCTAATGATGATGATAATGATGATGATATTGATACGGACAATAATAGTATCATGGCAGGACAAGAACTGGCCCATGCTGTCCTTCAACTGTATCGACACGAACTCCGACAACCGACCTTGCCGGCCTGGACACCGCCCAATCAAGCCTTGCGGCAACGAATGGTACAACAACAGCAACGAACGATTGGAATTAGTATTATTCCAAGTGGAAGAGGAAGAGGAGGAGGAGCAACAAGTACGACTACTACTCCTACAACTACTACTACTACTACTACTTTGACACCCAAGGTTTTGGAACGCATCTTGCACTTGGCCACCGATTTGCGCATCTCGGAAGAGCAAGCGACGTGTTTGTATGCCAAGGTCGTCACGTCCTCCGAAGGTACTACTACTGACGACGACTCGATTGCATCAGCCTTGTTGCTCGGTGGAAGTAGCAGCAGTACTTTGGATGCGGCGGGATATAATATCCTGCTGGACACTACTAATCCCAATGCCAATGCCAATGCTTGTGCTGCGGAGGACAGTGAAAGCATGGCTGCCGCCAAGATGGCCCGGGACTTTTACTTTTTCGAACGTCATTTACGTCTCGAAACCTTGTTGCGTTTGGTCCAATCGAGACTACTACTACCAAACAACAAGAACAACAACAAGAAGAACAAGAACAACAACAACAACAAGAACAACCAATACTTGTTGGAAGCGACGGATGCGCTCTTGCAGGAAAATCTCATTCCGCATCTTATTCAACTCGTACAAGAATCGACGCAACGCATTCATCAATTGCAACAAGAAATTAATGCGGCCGCGGCGGCGGCCGAATATGCATCGTCGGCCGTGGCGGCGGCGTCGTCGTCGTCGTTCTCTGCCAACAACATGAACATGAACATGAACATGAACAGTATGATGAATATGATGCAAGGAGGTGGTGGTGGTAGTGGTGGAATGTATCCAGCATCATCTTCAGCATATTCTAGTACAGACGACAAGAAGAAGAAGAAGAAGACCTTTGCTCATGTCCATCTCGTCTTTTATCAACAAGAACGACAAACAGCCTGTGAAATACTCTTCTTTTTGGCATATCATACGCAATGGAAGACGAACGAAGTCACACTGTTGATTGATTGGATTCGAGAATGGACCAATCAAGTACCGGCTCCATGTCCCTTTACCAATGTTCCAAGTCCGTACGAAAACAACAATGCTACTACTACTGGTGGTGCTGCCAATGGCAATACCAATACCTATACGACGTTTTATACGACACTTCAAGACAAGCCATTTGCCAAGTGGCAATCCGAATTGGTCGATCAGGTAGTACATGGTGGTGGTGATGATGGTGGTGGTGAATCATCATCATCATCCGGAGCAGCAGGACAACCACAAGTATGGCAATGTCTGAGTTTGTTGATTGTCACGGCCATGGCGGCCATGGAAACCCATCAAGTCTTGTATTGTCGAGATACGCATGCCCTACAAGACTATGTCGGCAATGCTCTATTACCACCACCACCATCACCACATGGTGCTGGTGCTGGCGCTGGTGCTGTTTCGTACAATGGCGTGGTGCCACTCCAAGAACGATTGACCCATGTCGAACAATGGCCACGACCCGATGTCGGCGGTTTGATTTTATCGCCGTACGTCTTATTGTTGCGTTCCAGCATGACATCTTCATCATCAGCATCGTCGCCATCCTCGCCGTTTGGAGGAGCAGGAGGAGTCTCGCCATCACGTACGGGAAGTGATGCCTCGGTCTACAGTCAAATGGCACGGGATCATTTGAGTACCCCCGCCGATTTACAATCCTTTACCTTGATGAGATTGATTATTCTACCATGTTTGCAACGACTATCCTCATCGTCACTTTCAGCAGCAGCAGCAGCCGCATCGGCTTCTTCTTGTCAGGTAATATCGATATCGGAATTTGCCTCGAGCATTTTGGCCGAACATTTGGCTCATTATTTCGAGAGTTTACCACCGGGACACTTGCCATTGTCGCGAGAACGATGGAGAGTCGAAGAAGAAGAACAATTGCAATTGCGTCGCGATGCTGCCGCACGGGCCCAACAATTTCAAGCCTGGCAATATGGTCAACAACAAGGTGGTGGTGGATTTGGTGGAATGATGAACAACAACAACAACAAAAATGGCCACCACCCATCCCAGCGGCCAAAGCAGCAGCAACCACAAGAAGTCATTCCGACCAGTGTCGATCTCATGACTCGTCCCGATTGTTTAGACGATTTGGTCGCCGTGGCCGTCGCCATCTGTGCCTTGGGTCCCGACTATGCGCGATCGTTTCGAAAGTCCCGCACCCTCCAAGAATTGGCACGCTATCAAGCGAAGGATCCGTCCTTGCTTCCGGCCTATCTCTCGTGGTTGGCCGCCTTGTCCAATAATGAAACGAATGCCACCGCCGTCTATCAACTATTGTTGGGGTTGCAACAGCAAGATGGTAGCACCACTACTTCCACACCAGCATCGACCATGGGCGGAATAACCAGCACCATCGACGAAGCTACAGCAACGAATGGAGCCGACGCGGCCACGAATCGGCCCGTCGCCTCTTCCTCCGCCAACAACAACAACAACACCAACTTGGACTGGCACAAGATTATTTTCAATCTACGCTGGTATGCTCAAGAACTGAGTGGTGATGCCAAGGTCTCCGTTTCGAGCACTTCGTCCGGTAGTACCAGCAACAGCAACAACAAGTCCAGCAGTAGTACTTCGTATTACTACAATTTGGAAGGCGACTTTGTACAAGACCAGAACAACAATGCATCGTCGACTACTGGTTCGTCGTCCGGTGCCGGTGGTGGCAACACGAACACTCCTGGCAATGGTTCCTCCTCGTCGAATAATACGGATCCTGCAAGCAGCAAGAACAAGGAACTCTCCGACACTTCCCGCTTTTATTTGGCTTCGCATCTTGCCGTATTGCGAAACGTGGCATTGCATTCGGCCAAGGCACGACATGGGCTTTTAAAGATCCAATTGCCTGTAGCTGGCAGCAATACCACGGGGTTTGCAGCAGGAGCCGATGAAACCTTGTTGATTCTTTTCAAATTGGCCATTGCTCCTCTTCCTCCGAATCTTCGAGGTGCCACATTGGCGACTATTGCGAGTTTGTTGCGGCCTGCCTCTGCCGCCGCCGCCGCCGAACTGTCCAAAGAAGAGCAATCGTTCTTGTTGGAACAAGCCAAACATGGTTGGGAATACTTGGAAACATGCCCTCTATTGCCGATTGCTCTTTGTGATCAATACCGAGTCTTGTCGACTGTCGAGGATCGTGCCCTGGTCGCTTTGGCCTTCCCACCATCCTCGCTCGCCTTGGCCAATTCGGCTTCGGCGACGACGGCCACGGCCTCGTTGTTGCCCAAGGATCCTACCTACGGTCTCTTTTATGAGCTCGAGCATGTCGAGTCTCAACTGGGATGGTATCCTTCCACGGAAGGTTGTTTGGAACTCTTGCACTCGTTGGTATCTTCGGCTGGGTGCCCTGCTACACTGGGCCAGAACTGGCGGTTCCGGACGGGAGTCGCTCCCTACTTGGAATACATTACGTCTTTGGTACTTCCGCGAGTCTTGGGGACGGCTCAAGGATGTTCCAAACTCTACTTTCGAGTGCCCGGCGATCAAAGTCGATTGGCCACCAAGGCTCTGTCTGTGCTGGAAGCCATTTTGACTCGCTACTCAATTCCGACCACCAAGGCACTCAAGAACAAGGACCTTCCCCCCGATGGTGCCACTGCTACTGCGGAAACGTTGTTGGGTATTCCTACCATTGCCCAGCAAGTCACATCCACTCCGCCTATGGCTACTACTCCCAAGGAAGCGGAGCAGTGGGTGGACGATTTCCGCAATAAGTCTATTTCGAGTGTTGTCATGAGCAACAACAGCAACAACAACAACGATTTGTCCAACAATACACCGACAGCGGTGGCTATGACTGGAAATATTCCCCGCGCCAAGTCTCCCGGCTTTTGTATCATGACCGATCTATTGTCACCTTGCGGAGGAGGCCTTTTTGAGGTTCTGGCTCTAGTCTTGGCGGGCCATGGAGGGGCCCGTTCCATTCAATCCGTCTTTGGAGGCGAGGGAGATGACATGGCGCTAGCCTATGCAACTTACGGCTCTACTGTCCCGAACATGACGAGTGCCCGAGAGGGCGCCAAGGAAGGAGAACCCACCAAGCCGAAGCAGACACTCTTGATGCCGCTGCTACCGTCCATTCAAGATTTGGTGCTGGATGGCACTTCCTTTGACGATGGAGCATTGTGGAGAGAAAAATCCATCCGAGTGGCCCTTTCGATCCTGTGTGCGGCTGCCGCACGAGAAGAAGCTTTCTCGAATGCCGTTGCGGCCAGTCCCGAGCCTCTCAATTTGGTTCCTGTACTTCGCTTCCAAGCCATTCGCTATGGATCTTCCAACCTCAAGGTAATGGATGTCTCTGTTTCGTCACTGTCCAATCTGCTTTATACGACGACCAACTCCCAGTACATCCGGGCAGCCATTATCGAATATATTGGATACAAGGCTTCCAACGATGAATTGGATGCGCAATTATCTGGCGCAGCCCTTGCCTTGACGTATTTTTTGCAACTCAAGATGCGATCGACGTCTCAAGGAGTCCGGGGTTGGATGGATCACAACATGACGGCGTTGCTTTCCAGAGCCATTGCCAATCGACTGCTTCTCTCGTCGCGCCGACCCACGTGCGCGCTGGATTATCAATCGACGTCCTTGATTCTCAATTGGATCTTGGCGGACCTTCGTGCTGGAATGGTCATGGATGGGAGTCTCGTTCAAGTTCTCCTGGGCCTTCCAACTAGCACGCAAGGTGGGAATTGGAGCCCGGAGCGTGCGCTCTATCCGAGTTCCTTGGACGACTGCTTCGATGCAATTTTGGAATTGCTCCAGGATGTTGATTACACGTCTTCGAAGGAACAATCCGCTATTGCGTCGTCTTGTCTTGAGATTTTGTTTCGTCTCTACGATTTGATGGGAACGACGGGGGATTTGCGCGTGGCCGTCTACACTGCCCAACGACTTCGAGCCGTCGACTTTTGGAAGACCAACCTGCTGCTGTGGTTATCCTCGCGTGGGACCGAACCTCTTTCTCGAGCAAGCTCTACAGATCTACATGAGTCGAATCCAGAAGCCGTCCATTGCATGGCCTGGCTATTGAAGGGTCTCGCTTGCGAATTGAATTTGTTGGTAGGGTTTGCAGGCGATTCCATATGGGCTTTGGACTCGGCCTTGGCCGGCTTTATTTCACCTCGGCCTGTTCTTTGCCGTCGGCTTTTGGACCTCATGTTTGGTTCGGACGAGCCATTGGTGCCCAAGCTTTTGGATAGCCTTCCTCTCCATATTGTTGCAATGGACCCGGACTTGCGCTATCCTCCCCATGACGCCCTCCGTGCGGGTGTCGAAGGCTGGCCAGGACCGAGCGACGTGGTGGCTGGTTACGACCATGTCAACAAGGCGAAAGTTCTCAAAGTCATCCAGTCGAACGGTGGCGCTGGACAGGATCTACTAGTCGAGTCATCCACGGCTTGGATAGACCACTGGAATAGTATCGTCTCGAGAAATTGCGCCGCGTCGCATCTCTCTAATGCTGTTTCCATGATGTTGGATGCAGCTCTAGATGGAAACGAAGCCTTCCAAGCGACTGGAGTGGATCCTTTTGCAACGTGCTTTTCCCCCAACAACCTCATGGAGCTCGCCTTTAGGCTTTTGGAGCGAATGCTAGAGGGAAGTGGCGGCCAAATATCCAGGGGGATGGATTCTAACTTGTACTCGAAATCATCGCGAAACTTGGGCAACTCGGTACTACTTCTCGTGGAAACGATGACAAGGCTAGACAAGAACCAGTGGTCCAACAGCACTGAATTTCTACTTTTGACATCCAGAATTGCGAGTGCTATTGCGTACTCCAGTATTGGAGATGACTCGGACGCAGAAGCTCCGACACGGCATGAACGAACGACCGTTCTGGGAAGTGCGTTGTCGATGCTGCTTCGAGCGACAGCCCAAGCTGAACCCGATTTGCTACTTCAATACAGAGACGATCTACTCCTGGCCGCCAAATCTCTTGCAAGGCTCTCCACTTTCGAACTTACTGGTGAATCGAGTAGCGTCGTATCTATCTTGGCTCGATCAAGCCTCTCGACTATGATCGAGACATGTAGCGACGAAGAAGATGACAAGGGATCGTCCTTTTGTTTCCAACTTATGACCCACGATCTATCAGGATCATTCATGGGGCTCGTGAGTCGAATGGATGTCAACATTTGCTCGTTGCTCCAGTCGATCGCCAGCCAACCGTATGGCGCCGAAACATTGATCAATGCACGCCTTCTTGACGCAATGGAATCGGCCGCCCGAAGCTATGCCAAGGAGGAATCGGAAGTCGCTGCCAAGGCTGGTAGCGACGTTGGAGGGTTTCGCCAGGTGAAAATCATGGCTCCCGACTTTTTGATTGGGCATTTGAAGCTTCTCAGCACGGTCATGGCCTCTTCCACCCTGCCGCATCATTACCTCCAGACGCTGCCGGAGCATGCTTTGCAGATTCTTCGCCACTACAAGAGCACCTTTCATCGTCTTTGCTACAATTTTCCGTTTGAAGGGGATATTCTTCGCGCCTTCTTGCGATGCTTCGTGCAATCGACCTGTCTCGCCTCACCAAGTGACCCAAGCGATCGCTACAACGAGCTGAAACCGACTTTTCGTCGAAACTTTAGAGATCTCTTCTACAAGGCTGGCTTTTTCGAAGGCGGCATCGTGATCCTTTGCAAACAGTTGCTCGAGCACCCAATGCCCGCCTCGCTTTTGCCTCCACCACCACAAGCTCTTCAAGACCAAGAAGAGGAGAAGAAAGAAGCAGGACCTGGCTTGGTCGTCAAGGTCGAATCTGACAAACAACAGTCATGGTGGGATGTATTGGAAGTACTCTTGGCGACGCGGGAAGCGAAGAGTCGGTTCTCTTTCAATGCTCCCGTCGGGAGCGGGGATTTCGCCTACTGGGGAAGCGAGCCTCCCAAGAAATGGAGCGAAAACAAGTTTGAGTATGCAGTTGTAGCTGCTGATGTGTTGTCGTTGGGTCTTTCTCTCCTACGAAAGCACGACCGTTCGGAAGATCTTAAAAGATCTATCGTAGAACAAGGACTCCACCAGTTTACGCTGGCCTCGGAAGTAAGTCGGCCAATATCCGCTACTACTACCTCTTGCTGCATGCGCACGCTTCTTCTATTTTCTAACCACGACTCTTTCTTTTCTACACTCTACTATGCATCCAGGGAATTCAACGAAGACTCGACGAAGTAAGGCTCAACGATGGAGGTGTACCATTATCTACTTTCATGGACATGGAAATGAACGAAGGAGAAAACGATGACAACGAGAATCCCGAGCTGGAAGCGGAGTACTTGTCGCTTCTCGGTGCGTCCGTCGCTCGTTGCGTGGAGGAACTGAGAATCAGAAAATCACAGGGAGCTGATGCTACTGCTGCCATCGCCAATTTCTAATGATGCTTTCTTAGTAGTAAGTACGAAAGGCTGGTAGTAGTAGCTACTAGTAGCTAGCAAGCTAGCTCGCCAGCTAGTAGTAAGTAGTAGTAGTTTTCAAGAAAGCGATGCTCAGGAATCAACAACCGACCGGCGGTGCAGCAGTACTACCTCTACTCTACTACCGTAGTAGTAGTAGTATTACGTTTAACAACAGCGATACTTGTTGTACTACTCTCGCCACAACAACAACAGCAACAACAACGATAATACTATTAGTAATTGTAGTACTCTACTCGTACTGTTTACTCTCTCTCTACTACTAGCTAGTAGTAGAGTAGAGCTGCTACTCCTTCGGTACCGGCCCTACACGTGGCAAGTGTAGCAGCATTAATTTTTGCCAATACTACTAAGGCTACACCTTAGACACTTCCTACACTTGTTACTGTCATTGTAACAAGAACATTTGTGAAAGCGGAAACGGATTTGCTCCAACTACAGGGGCGGTAGAGGTAGTGGAGTTTTCTCTGGAGTTGGGTTTTGTCGCCCGCGGCTGCGCAGTAGGAATCCTTTGGGAGCCTACGACGACGACGATGACGACAATTCCCAATCCATTTCCAGCATCCAAAAAGAATCCAGACATTCGATTTGGCACGTATAACATCCAAAGTGGCCGCAATGGCCGCCTTGAGACCTGCCTCAGAGCGATGGGGCAGATGGGGCTCGACTGGGGTATCCTCACGGAAACCAAGTTGACCGGCGGCATTCACACCCGATTCTCTTCGGATTATCATGTGTTTGCCACCGATGCAACCAGCGCGAGCCAAGGAGGAGTTGCTCTCTTTTACCGGGAGTCTTCTTTATTCAGCATTGAATCGGTGTGGCGTCATGGACCCAACTGTCTCAGCTTCCAGCTGGTGACAGGCGAGAAACGACACCATGTTGCGGGGATTCTTTCAGATACCCGACCATCCTGCGACGGAGGATTGCCCGTAGTGAAGCAGGGCTTTACACCATCGAGCATTACATCGCAATCCGACAGAGCAATTTCGTCGACAAAGTGGCAATCCGCCCAATCAAACAGTTATGTGACAATGCAACTCGCCGGAGTGGAGACTCTAGTAGACTCTACTGGTGGACCCAACAAACCCTGGAGCTAGAGGAAGAAGCAAAGGCGGCCGTGGTATCCGACCAGGAATCCGACGGGGAACAGGAGTAGATAGTCTAAGAACGCACTTAGTAGTCTAGTCTAAGTGCCTGCGAGCCTCTGGTGGGATTGATATCCCGTTCTAACCACGCTCAATGGGACTGGAGACAGTTAACAACAACAACAACAACAACTCCTTCGGTAGCTTTTAGTGAAAAAAGACAGTCCACTTAGTCAATCGCATGACGACGAGCGAGGCCGAACCCGCCCGGGGTACCAGTACCTGGTACGGTACGTGCCGTAGCTACCGCCCATAACAGTACGGTACATACCGGTACGTACCGGTACGCGCCTCTCGGACATTCGCCGTACGGTACTATTAGATTCTTCTTCGCCTTTTTTGCAAATAATCATCATCGGCATCATCGCATGCAAACACAGCTACTGTACCACTATTGCTATATTGTATGATACTTCTTGTCGACGACTATTACAAGTACATACCGGTAGCACACGCAGCGCCGCACTGAAAAGAAAACAATAAGCACATCCCATCCTACTAATAGTAGTAGAGTAACAGACTACTGGTACAAGTAGTAGATCGACTTTTAGCCGTGTGCTTCGTGGGTGGGTGGGTGCTTCAACAACGTTTCCGATTTTGTCACCCTCCCGCCAACCGGGCTCGCGCACTTGTCATGCACGGTATGACCTCGTTTATTTGGATTGGTGACTGGTGGTTGGATCGTCGAGACGACCACCATAGCTTGCTAAACTCTATCATCGATGATATTCTTTTTAATTACTATTCGGGTGTTGTATTAGTACATCTCGATCGGTCATCGAACAGCGTGGGGCCTGCCGTGCTCCCAGATTCCACGCCGAATTGTTCCGTCGGCACTAGCCTCCTCGCCATTTCCGTGAGCAACGCCATCCTTGAAGTCGCCTCGAAAACTACTGCCGTCGGCAAACAATAACAATCCAGTTCCATCATAGCGGCCATTTTTCCATTCACCTTCGTAGAATCCACCGTCAAATTTGTATCGACCCTCTCCCTCAAAGACACCATTCACGAATTCTCCCTCGTAGACGTTCCCATTGGCAAAGTTAAATGTGCCTTTTCCTTGACGCTTGTCTTCATGGAACATTCTAGCGAACACAACAAAAACAACAACAACAACAACAACAGCGCAGTGTGTTAGCAATGTGTAGAGTAGCAACAAAAGCAATGCGAAAGCAGCAGTACGAACGAAGAGCAATCTTACCCTTCGTAGACGTTCCCGTTCTTCCAAGTATAGACACCGCGACCGTGGCGAGCATCATAGACAAACGTTCTTAATAGAGAACACAACAACAACAACAACAACACCGCAGTGTGTTAGCAAGGTGTAGAGTAACAACAAAAGCAACGAGCGAAAGCAGCAGTACGAACGAAAGTACGAACGAACGCATTCTTACCCTTCGTAGCAGTCTCCATTCGGATTGACCCATCGGCCGTACCCGTGCCAACGGCCGCCTTTCCATTCGCCTTCATACTGGCGCTCATTATCATACTGCATTTGACCATAACCATGAGGTAGACGATTATCGACGCCAATGGTGCCCGTGTAGATCCCACCGTCACCGTACTTGTCTTGGACAACGTCTCCGTCTACACGAATGACGGGTTTGGAAGCTCGGCTCTTGGACTTTTCCCGAACAGCCCTCGGATTCACCACACCACCCTCCTCGCCTTGGAAGGACTGTTGAGAAACAGAGAAACTTCCGTTGGACATGTGAAGTTCACTGGAATTGCTGCTATCGAGATTCTTCGTAAGTTTGGGACTTGTGCTTGTGAGCTCGGGCGGCGGTGGCAGAGCTGCGCTCTTGGCATCACCACCATTGGTATTGTATTCATCGGATTCGTCTAGTCGATCATAAAGATCCTGGTGCTCGCTTTCGTTTTCAGTCCCTTCGTCTTGTGGGACAGGAGTATCATCATCCTCATCGCCGGAGTCAAATCCATCTTCCAATGGAAGTCGCTTGGCAAACCCAGCAGTGTGAAGACCCTTTCTGGGTTCAATGATGTCTTCACCTTCGGCCTCATGCGCGGCGTCCTTCAAGTAGGATCCAGTCGTCAAGGCACTGACGGGGCTCAAATTGAAACTTCGATTGTTGTATTCCAAAAATCCCTTGTTGGTAGGAAATGGAAGCTCCTGGTGGAAGTCATCGTACTCGTCATTTTCTTCGTCCTCTTGCGTCGCTACGGCCGCTTTTCCGTAGACACGTTCTTGTAGAATTTCTTCTTCCGTCTTATTGTGCATCGATTCTCCCAGATTTCGAAGGGATGGACCTTCTAAATGACGTTCCAAAAGGCTTCGGCGACTTGTCGTCGCAGGCAAATTCGAAACAATACTTTCGGGAGCAGAGAATTGAATCTCTTTTTGGTGCGCTGTAGGAGTGGCCATGACGGGATGGGGCGGTGGTGGGGGCGGCAGAGGCGCGGGAGGAGGCCCCAAAAAGCTACTACTAGTAACGGCAGTTAACGATCGAGTCTGCAATCGTTTGCTGCTGCTGTTACCAGTAGGTTCTGTTTCTGTTTGTGGCTGTACGACAAACTCATTCGGCGAAGAAGAAGTCGTCGCTATCGTTGTTTTTTCCTTGGTTTTGCTGATGCTTCGTCGGACAGCAGCAGCAGCACCACCACCACCACCACCTCCTTTGATGAGCGACTTGCGTAGTTTGACAGAAGATGGGGTCGGCATGGCATTGGACGACAAGGCTTGACTGGCTTCTAACAGAAGCTGTTGACTTGCATCAAAGTGGACGCTAGCTGTACTTTCTTGCTGATATTGAAAGACAGCGCTGCCATCAAATTGAATCTCTTCATGCTGTTGGTGTGATGGCTGCTTCTTTCGATGATGATTCCCATGAAATGAATTGGCAGGTGCAGTCGCATGCCCATCAAATGAAATCTCCTTGGCAGCGGCGGGCGACCGCAGTTTGTGTACATCAATCGATTGCGTACGCAGGACAGCAGGTGCAGCAGTATCCTCTTCAAACATTGGCGGCACGAACGAAATTTCTTGAGATTGTAGACGCCTGTCTTTCAAAAACACTGGAACGTCCATGGAGTAGGGAGGAGACATCCCTTGTTTCTGCTTCTGCTGCTGCTGCTGCTGCTGGGGAGGATATTTCATGGTACTTGCAGCTACAGCCGCACTTTCTTCGGCGGCATCATTCAAATCCGCTTCGTAGATACTACTTCCCCGAGAAATTGCATCGGAAGTAGATACATACGACGATGCTCGAGAAAGAGGTTCGACTTGAGATTCGGAAGGATCGGGTCGATGAGATAGCTTGCGTTTTGGTTGGGAACTCTTCTTCTTGTTCTTCTTTTTCTTGACAACATTTTCACTTTGATTATGATTTTGTGGTTCCTGTTGATGTTGATGTTCCTGTTCCTGCTCTTCCTTTCGATACGCCACTTCGTCCGTATGGGTATCCATTGTAAAGAGAGATCCGGAAAAGGTTGCGGCCGTTCCCGTCGTATAATGAAAGGAATCCATACTATGCGACGGTGTCGAATACTCGTTGTGGCTCGTTGCCGATGCTGCCGAGATGGAGGGTCCCATGGAGGAATAGACACTCGAGGCATAATACGCTCCACCTCCTGGTCGCAATACTTTGGCTCTACCGGTATCCATTGATGTATGTCCACTATTCCCATAATACGTGTCCAAATCTCCGGCATCGTCATTGTTGTGGTTGTGGTTGGAGTAGTGGTTGTTGTTGGAATCATCATCGTCATATGAGGAAGCCATGGACAATCCTCGTTTTTGTTCCGCTGCTGCTGCTGCTGCTGCTGCTGTTACTTTGGATGATGGAATAACATTCGCATCCACATCCACATCCTCTTGTTCTTCTTCTTTCGATGATTCACGTTGGGGCAAGGTTGGCGGAGTATTGTTTTCAGCATTATTGAACGATACTTGACGTCGCGGCTTTGTCGAAGATGCATTTTTATTAGTAGTGGTCGTCGTCTTCGTCGCCGTCGAAAGAATAAAAGAACGTGTCGGGACGGCTGCTGAGGAAGACAATGATGACGACGTTGATGATGAGGCTTGACGCATGGGTTGTTTGAGACCAAAATTCATCATCCACCCAGACGACGACGACGGTAAATCGGGAACTGTCGACACTCCAGAAGCATTCATTTCTTCTTGCTCCATCATCATCCTCATCATTGTGCTTTTGGTATCCGGACTGGAAATATTTTCATCACCAACACCGTCAACGTCACCAACACCAATTTCTGCAGTCGGCGTCGTAATCGCGGAAAGGTCCGAGTAGGTTTTTTGATGATGACTGTGATGATTGCGATGATGATCCGATGCTTTGCGTCCTGGCAACCGCGGGGGTGCTTCCATGGTCGGCACACTGGACGAAATCTGTTGTTGTTGTTGTTGTTGCTGTTGTTGTCGTTGATGAGACTGGGGCGTGGTTGGAGCACTGCTGCTGGTATAAATATGAGTAGCAGTATTAGCAGCAGTATTAGCAGCAGTATTAGCAGCAGTAGCAGTAGCGGGATGTGAGGAAGAAGCCACACTGCTGATACTCCCTTCTTGTTGTTGTTGTGATGTTGTTGTTCCAATACTTTCTCTTCTCGATGCAGCAGCTCGTTTCTTGGCAATCGATTTGATCATTCGTAATTCTTGTTGAATCGTCTTGTTTTGTTTTTCGACCGTAGCCTGCAATTCACGAATTTGTTCCTCCTTGTTTTGCAATTCTTGTCGTGTTTCTTGCAATAATAATAACAATTGTTGTTGTTGTTGTTCTGTTTCTTTTTCTTCTTTTTCTTTTTCCTTTTCTTCCAACAACAACAACCGTTCCCATTGATGCATTTGATGGACTCTTAGCACGGCTTGCTGAACCGCATTCCAAACGTCATGATGGTCATCATCATCAACAGGAGGAGGATCATCATCATCATCATCATCATCACCAGCCTTGTCGCCTTGTTGTTGCACTAGTTGTTGTTTTTGTTGTTGCTGTTGTTGCTGCTGTTGCTGCTGTTGCTGCTGTTGCTGCTGTTGCTGCTGTTGCTGCTGTTGCTGCTGTTGCTGCTGTTGCTGCTGTTGCTGCTGTTGCTGTTGATCCTCCTTATCACTATCCTCCTCGTCGTCGTGACTAATAAGGCCCCAATTGGAATTCTTGATAAACGTCTCTTGCATTCCCTTGATTTCATTTATGGACAAGGCAAAGGATTTTCGTTGTCGAGAATATTGTCCTCCTCCATCCGTGGAAATAATAATAAGCTCGGAAGCACAAATCCGACAGGGATAAACGGCAGCCGTAGAAGTAGTCGTAGCAGCCGTAGAAGTAGCAGTCGTAGCCGTAGAAGTAGCAGTCGTAGTAGTAATACAGACTGTCGGATGCCGGACGCACATGCCTTGAGGAGTCATGCCAAGTGCGGCGCGACAAACGTCCATTACCTGTGCTTCTTGTGCTGCTGCTTCTTGTGCTGCTTGTGCTTCCTCCTCTTCCTCCTGCTGCTCTTGATTATGATGATGATGATGATGATTCTTCTTCTTCATGTGCTTCATCGAGGTGTTTGTGATGTTGGAGGTGGTGGTGGTGGTGTTGGTGGTGCTGCTGTTGGGAGCTTTTTGTAGAGTCGGAGGACGACGACGACTCGTCGCATTCACCGCAACAGTACTAGCAGTAGCAGTATTAGCAGTAGCAGTGTTACCATTCATGGTATCGTCGTCGCCGCCGTCGTCGTGGTCTTCTACTACTACTACTGCTTCTTCTCCTTCTACTCCATCTACTCCGTAGTGCTCTTCATCATCATCATTATCATCATCATCATCTTTATGATCCGCTGCGGCGTCGTTCATGTTGATATTAGTGGTAGTGTATATTATATTATTATCCGCTGATGATTGATTGATGCGCTGATTGACTGACTGATTGATTGATTGATTGATTGATTGATGGACTAATGACTGTGTTCCTCGTGGTACAGTACAGTATCTGCGATACACGTTTATTATTACTGCGATGAGTCGTCAAGCCAACAAGCCAACAAGCCAACAAGCCAACAAGCAAGCAAGCAAGCAAGCAATACTAATACGTTTCGATCTGGTTTTGCTTATTTTTATTTCTTATTCTTATTATTTTATTCTCATCGCATGATGTCGCATGATGATATGTATGCGCAATCCTTTCGTGGTGCCGGTTATTATTATTCCATATTCCATGCTTTCGTCGTTCGTCGTGGAGGCGGGGGGTTGAGGTGTGATGTCCTCTTCTACTCTAGCTAGTAGAGTAGTCGCTGCACTGAATTTTTTGTATCATCGGGTCATTTTGCGGTCAGTCGCGACGTCGCGTCGCTCGATTCGATTTCGATGAGTGCGTTGCGTGACATCACAGGCTGTGGATGCGCGCGCGCCGTGGTTCGCTCGAAGACCAACCGACCGGACCGAACCGGACCGCCGGACCAGACGCTTCCCCCCCCCCTGATGAGACTCTCTACTACTACTAGCTAGTAGTAGTAGTAGTCTCTACTAGTAGTAGAGTAGCTACTCTGACGGAATGGTCGATCTGAAGTTGATATTATATCCGACACTATGATCGATTAGATCTTGAGCGTACGTCGTCGCGTCTGTCATCATCATCATCACGATCACTCCTCATCTATCTACTAGTAGTAGTAGTACTTAGTAGTTAGATGGTTACTACTAGTTGCAGCAATCGAGGTCTTGACAGCAGGAACATGCGACTCGTTCTTGGTCGTTGCAGTCGGAACATGCTTTCACTAGTAGTAGGCCTCCTGATACTGAGAGTCCACCCTCGTCACCAGCAGTACCATTGATGTTGCCGATGCTTGTGGCCTCGCAAATGCCCTCCAGACTACCCGTCAAACCACTATTCCAACGAAAGTCAAATTCCACCATTCCACTCGCCCTGGAAAAGTCGGGAAACGTACCCGTCAAAAAGTTGAGGTCTAGTAGTGGTAGCGTAGCAGCAGTAGTAGTAGTAGAAGACGCAGCCAAGTAGAGAAACATTGTAGAAATGTGAGAACCGACGACGACGACGACGACAATATTAATAATAGTGCACAACAAGAGAGGAGAAGATCATAATGTCTTTGACTTCAACAACAACAACAATAAAAATAAAATCATCATAATCATCAACATCATCATATACGAGATCAACACTTACAAATCGACAACGAAGTCAGTTGATCGAGAAGTCCCAGTTCGGTCGGAAGACTTCCCTCCAATCGATTGTCGCCTGGTAGTAGCAGGAAAAAAGACGATGAGAATTTCAAGATATTCGACTTTTTTTCTCTTTCAAAGCGCAATGCACCAGTTCCTTCGTTCGTTCGTTCGTTCGTACTTACTGAGATTCAATACTTCGAGTTGGACCAAGTTTCCAAGTTCACTTGGTAAAATGCCAGTTAATCCATTTTCGTCTGAAAAATACATTAAAAAAAGGAGATATTATTTTGATTGAGGAAATAGTATCGTCGATGATTCCGATCAACAAAATCATTCTTTTGGATACTACTAGCTAGTAGTAGAAAAAGAACAACGTTCGACAACAACCATAACAACAACAACAATAACAACAACGACAACCACCACCATAACAACTTACCGAGTCGCAATACTTGTAGATTGGTAAGCAAACCCAACTCGGTGGGAATAGATGATCCAAGGCCACGATTGAGGGCCAATGCTAGTTGCGTCAAATTGGGCGCTAGATTGACGATTTCGGTAGGGATCCCGCCGATTAAATCATTGTCGACTGTAGTATTGAAGAAGAAGAAAAAGAAGAAGAAGAAGTAAGGAAAGAGAAGAGGTCGTGAGTCCAGTGGGCGGAAAGGTCAAAGAGAACAAAACGAGAGATGTGATTCCCAACGGCCAAACGTACTGGCGGATATAACCTCCAAACTTGTCATGGAAAATATTCCAGACGGAATGGTTCCCGTAAGACTATTGGAACCCAAGCCCAAAACGCGGAGGGAGGCAAGTCGCTCGACAGTGAAAGTACTAGGAATTGGGCCCGTCAGAGTATTCGCCGCTGCTCATAGTACAGTATCACCATGGGAGTAGTACAGACAGTACAGTACATAAACAAAGAGGTGAGATACGAAAAAGACAAGTAGCATTGTGGCGAGGCGAGGGGGGTCCTTGACCGATGCACTTACTCAGATCCAAGACTTCGAGCCTCGAACAGTCGGCTAGTTCGTCCGGGATACTTCCGCGGATGCTATTTTGAGTCAGATCCAAGGAGCGTAGAAAAGAGAAATGACATACTTCCGTCGGGATTGGTCCTTGAAGCTCGAGACGCTCGATAGTTATATTGGTTGGACGGAGAGGATTCTCGGTATCCAAGCAAAAGATGCCTTGGTGCTTCTCTGTACTGTCGAAATTCCAATCACAAATCGATTCTTCTGTCATCCACCAACTCGTCCTGGAGGCGTCGGCCATGTCCATCGCGAAGGAGAAGTGGAGAACGGCGGCAACGTATCGATCTTGAATTTCGGTCAACAAACTTGTATCGACGGGATTCAACCGGGCCTTGTCAATGTTGGCCAACCATTGAATGGCTTCATATTGCGGCGTGCCTTCTGTCTCCAGCGAATCAATATCCGAGATGGAAGAAGCGGCTATCAACGCCGTGAAGGACTGTGTCCGAGCAAGACTAGTTGGCGCCGCTGTTATGAGAGCTGTAGGAGCCAAGGTAGGTGCCGTAGCCGGTGGTGAGGTTTTGTTCGGCATGTCATTGCCAGGATCCTTATCTTGTTTCGTCAACACAAGTGGCACGGCAACTATCATTCCCAGCAATAACAAGCCAAAGGCAAGGATGGTCCATTTGTTCTTTTTCGGTATTCCTTTTCCCTTTTCGCGCTCATCAAAAGACGGTGATAGAGCCACTACTTGTTGGACACTTGGTGCCGGAGCCGTTGCCGTTGCCGACACTATTGGCACAGCCGGAGCGGTGACCATTGCTTCACCGTCCCCGCCATTGTCCCCGTTCTCTTCCGTCCACTCTGAACTCAATCCAGGTTGAGGTCGTCCGCTGCTTCCCAAGCTACCCAAACTCATCATGCTTCTACTGTGTCCGCTGATTTCTCCCATTTCCATGGCTTGTGTCGTATCCTTGACGCGAGGTTGTACGGAACTCCTTCCCACGGCGTATGCTCCTGGCTCATCGGATAGCATTTGTTCCATACCCACCTCGAACGTTACCGATGCGGATAGTCCTTGTTGTTGTTGTTGTTGTTCCAGATCTTCCATACCTTCTTCTTCGGTTTGTCGTTGTGTCACGATACTTTGTTGAGCTCTCGCCTCGGAACGATGACTGGTCCGAAGACTCTCGTCCATGACGGAATGTTGATCGCCGGTAATTTGGTGCGGCAATTGATGGCGATGGATCAGTAGAGCGCTACCATCATCATCATCATCGTGATCATTATCGCTACTGTTTCTTTTGCTCGTATTCAATGGCACGGCTGGAGATTCTCCTTCGTCAATGACGCCGCCACCTCCAGCACCACCGCCGCGACCACCAGCTATAGATTTTGCCAATTGTTTCTGGGCGAGGCTACTCCGGGTAGTATATCGATCGATTCTCCCCGTAAGAGCTGGTATAGAAGGCGGTAGTACTGGTGATGATGCTGATGCTGATGATGTCCGATTGGCAGGAGAGAACTTGGCATTTTGAGCAAGACTGGAACCACGGGGACGTCGAGTACTGGACGATGGTGAAGGCGATGGTGGTAGTAGTACTGGTGACGACGAAGACGCTGATGGCGCATTCGAGGTCCGATTGGCAGGAGAGAATTTGGCATTTTGAGCGAGCGAAGTCCGGGGAAGTCGCCGCATAATAGAGGGCGATGATGCTCTCTTTGTTGTTGTACTAGTACTTGTTGATGTGTGGGTAGCCACGGTTTTTTCTTCGTCCTGTTGGGTAGTCATAGGACGAGGAGAACCAGTCTTGTTCATCATACTACTAGTCCTACTACTACTATTTGTTGTAGTTGTAGTTTGTAGCGTTGCAGCAGGAGCATCTCCGGCATCCATCATCGTCTTTCGTGGCGTCTGTTGTAGTAAAGCTGAATAAGCACCCGATACAGCCACTGCTCCAGGCTGCTTCGTTGCTGCTCCTGAAATGTTTCCAGCAGCAGCAGCCTGGGATTTCTTTTCATGTTGTTTTTGTTGTTGTTGGTCTTCTTCTTGACCCTTATTCTTGGAGGAGGAGGATGATGGACCAGGACCCGAAACAGCCACTGCCCCTGGCATTGTAGTAGTAGTAGTAGTAGTATTGTTAGCAGTCGTCGTCGACGACGGCGATGCGGCATCTTCTTCCATGAGGAACGACGCAAAAGATTCTTCCAACGAGGTAGCAGTACTAGCTGGCCTTGGTTGAAGAAGAAGCGGCAGCACCATTTTTGGGGGAGGTAATACACCATCATTACTGGCGAGACTGGTAGTAGTAGTATTATGGGTGGTTTGAGTAGTATCTTCCATGATGAATGACGCAAAGGAATGGGTACTCGCAACTAATATTTCGGCCTCGTCGTCGTCATCATCGTCGTCATCCTTTTTGTCAGCATCTTCTTCGTCATCCTTGTCGTCGTCATCATCGCTGAATATGAATTGAGGACCCGAGGAATTTCCAGATTGCATCGAAATGGCTCGAGAATCCGCCGTCAATGCTTTGGGACGATCCTCCACCACCTCGGAGGAGGATGATGATAAAACGGGCACTGCTGGTGGTCCGTTCAAGACTGAAGATTGATTTTGGAGATCCTGATGATGATCATGATGATGATGCTGATCCTTATGATTCAAACTCATCATTGTCAACAAAGTGACCTTAGGAGGAAGAGGGGGCGAGGATGTATCCTTCTGCTCACCAGATGAGCTGATATCAGTAGAAGAAGAAGAAGAAGTCATGTTCAATCACTCTGTCGATCTTCTAATAATATCCGTTTGTGTTGTTGGTGGAATATGGATATATGATGAGAAATGAGAAATGAGAACGAGCGACGACGACGACGACGATGATCTTGATGCATCATGTGTTTTCTTGTCCCATCGGTGGACTTACTTGACGTGCATAAAATCCAAACGGATAAAAAGGACGGTGTGTCCACTTGTATGTGTACACTATGGTGGTGTGTGTGCGTGGATTCGCCATGCTTCATTTTTGTTCTCCGATTTCTCCCTTCCTCTACAGTATCTGCTGCAGTACCGGTACGGTCGGTATTGTACTCGGTACCGGTACTTGTGAAGCATGACAGTTAGTAGAAACACCAACACCACCACCATAAATGTTGGATCCTGTTTTTATCTGGCGGGATCGTTGTTCTGTTTTTCAATAAATAATGGGAATGTATGAATGAATGAATGAGAATGGACATCAATGACCCAAGGCATAGTTTAGGAACGTTCTTGGGGGTGTTCGCTATCCTTCTTTCCTTATTGGTGTACTGCTCGTACGTACTGTACTGTAGTAGAAAATGCACTCAACAATACCGCCAGTACCGATTTTTTGTGATTGTACGGAGTAGCCAAGCCCCAACTAACGCATCGACGGGCGGGGGAGCGTCGAACGATATTACAGAAATGGGTAGGCGTGGATATTCATCTTAGTGACTTAATACATTCAATATGATAGAAAGGCGATGCGGGCGTTTTCATTTTTTTCCACTTGTTTTCACTTTTAAACTATGTAGAATTCCCACCACACTCTACGAAGGACCTCGAATAAATCTCGACTGAGTCTCGAATCTCTGCTGGCGCGCAACGCATCCATTCGATAGTTCTCAATCATCTCGCACAGTCCGTTTGAGCAAGGAGTAGCCAGCGGGAATCAGAACACAACGGACACAAGCGAGACAAGCATGTGTATGTATGCATGCAATACCGAGAAGCAACCGCTAGCGGGCTGGCGTGGTGTGACAATCCGGCTTCCGGTACGTGCATATTATGCTTTGACCATGGCCCGGAATTCCGCGACGCGGCTGCATGAGCCGGGATTTGGCAACACGGCAGTACGAAGTACGAAGACAGTGCTGGTGGTCAAAGTCATTCTTCCATTTCTTGCATACTCTATCTTCGTCACTCGCCACACCACCAACAGCATCATCATCATCCTAGTGCCGGTAGCATACAGTATATAGTATATTGTAATAGTATACAGGTAGAGTATAATGGTGATTCTAGAGACGGCCGCCATTGGAGCTGCGGGGTATGGATTGTATCGCGGAGGCGATGCGGCGATCCGCAAGGGCAAGGAGACGGCCAAGGAAGTGCAAAGAGAACGTGTTCGACAATCGCAACGATCCGAATGGAAGGAAAAGAAAAAGACACGACAAGAACGAATCCAAGCCTTGGTCCAATTAAAAGAGTCCAAGAATAATCAGCCTCCAGGCGGTGCTGTGACCGCCTCTGCCCCGGCCTCGGCCTCGGCCTCGGATTATTCCAGAGCATCAGCAGCGTCGGCTACGACATCATCGTCCATTGAAGATCGACACCAAAGCGTCATGGAGAAATTACGATCGAGTCGTCGATCTCAACAACAGCAGCAACAGCCCAATACTGCTGCTGCAAAAGGACCCGGCGCCAAACTGGCGAGTTTCTTTGGTGGAAACAGCAAGCGAAAGTAATGTAAAAAAAAGTACAGCTGATGCTGGTATAATAGTTGGAAAGAGATGGCTATGGAGCTGGAGCTGTACAGTGTATGTACTTCTGCTATCCTTCGTTTACAGCAACAACCTGATCATTGATATTCAACAACAAGGATCGTACTTACTTACGTACTTTCTTGGTTGCCGACGACCGCCTCCCTTCCTTCTACGAGTACCATACTGTCTATGAAACTATCTATCTATCTATGGATGGATTGATGTATCGATATGTATATATATATATATATATGATGCTGCGCAGCATGTACCTTTACTAGTACTACTAGTACGTACAATACTCCTCTAATCTCTATACCCAACATCTTACTAGCTAAAGTAGAGTAGAATGTCTCTAGAGTAGTAGCTAGTAGTAGAGAGTAGATTGCTTGAGGTGACACTGTAGAGATCGAAGAGGGATTCTTGGCGCTGTACAAGGGATCATGGCCTGCTCTTCTGCTGACTTCTCATGGAGGCGTCCAGTTTGTCGTATATGAATTTCTTCGGAAACACTTTCACTATGCGAGAGCTCAACGAGATATTTCAAGCGGAGAAAACTCATCGCTGATTGATAGACTTGAAAAATCGGCTGGTTATTTAACAATGGGGGCTGTCTCCAAAATGTAAGTTTATGGTTCTTTTTGGGCAGTTTCAAGTTGCTGTGATGATGCGAATTTTGTGTAATGATGTGGCTCAACCCTTTTTAGAACGGCGAGCACCGTGACATATCCTCTTCAGGTTTTGAAAGCTCGATTACAGCAAAGATCCGAAACGGTGGAGTTGACCTCTGAAGGAGAAGTAAGAGTGGTAAAACGGGAATACGCTGGAACTTCAGCGGCAGTTAGGCGAATCTTGGAGAAGGAAGGACCAACAGGGTTCTTCAAAGGCTGTATCCCCAACGCGATCCGAGTGGCACCAAGTGCAGCTGTGACTTTTTTGGTTTATGAAGCGGTGATGGATTTTTTGTCATGTGGTCCGTGAAGACCGCCCAGTTGACGAACGAAGAAGTGTGACTGCTCCAACAGGAGTCTACTAGTACTTCTTGTACTTCGTACAAGTATGCAATGAGACAGTCGCTGGCGAACACAGCCACACACTTGAGAAATGAAGAATAGTTGCAATGGAAATAGGAGTCAAAGTCTTGGTACGAAGTGTGGATGAGACCCCACGAGGTGGAGTTTAGTACAAAACATTACGTAGGAATAGTTAGAGTAATGTTGTACTCAAAGACACAATCTCTCTCTAGAGAGAGTAGAAAGAGTAGTAGAGAGTACTGGTACTGGTACCTATCTATTGGAGATGTATAAGCGAACGGCGGCATGTATGGATACCGGTATAGTACAGTAGCATGTACATAGCATGGATTTCGTACAGTAGACGTGCGCATCTGGTACCGGTAGTAATAAGCCGTGTCGCGCGGGCGCGGGTCACCGGAAATAATTTTTGCCACGAATTTTCTTCGTCGCGCCCACGCGATAACACCTGCTGTAGTAACTACCTGTCTGGCAATGGATCACTGTCACCAAATTAAACGACTGACGTTACGAATCGTCGGTAAGTATGTTTAGGTAGAGTGTGCTGTGTAATGGTATGACCTTCAGAGCTGTTTATGATCATTTCAGACCTTGGCCCATTTTACATAGTAATATCACGAGGGAGTCCCTCGCGATAATGCTAGTTAAATTTGGCCAAGCTCTATATGATCATAATCAGCTCTGAAGGTCCTTTCCCTCTTGCAGCACGTTCAACCAAAAGATACTTAGATGATTCGTAACCTCAGTCGATTAATTTGGTTATGGTGATACATTGCCAGACAGGTAGTTACTACAGCACGTGTTATCGCGTGGGCGAGACGAAGAAAATTCGTGGCAAAAATTATTTCCGGTGACCCGCGCCCGCGCGACACGGCTTATTAACGGTACTGTACTACTGTAACCCTATTCGTACTGTCCGGTATGCATACAAGTACCGAAGTTCTGTGATCGGTCATACTAACTGTAGTGACCGCGCTGGGCAATGCGATGGCTGACGCCCAGACGTGCGTAATGGAGAACCATCATGCCGGTCGGTACTTGTACTGTATGTTGCAGGCATTTGTGCCGGTGTGATACGTACACCGACCTGGTACAAAACCCCTGCCATCACGAAATACCGAAAGAACGCGGTCCCGTTGTCACACGCACGCCAGCAGCCGCCGAAAATGGCGCGCTTTTCTTTGCGTGGGTTATGATGTTTTTGTTCTATCAAGTAAGAAGAATATTTTTGGCAACAAGAAGCGAAGGCGGCGTCAGTGAATATGGCAAAGGACGGCCCAAGCGAGGGGCGAGGGCTATCTACATAGCGAGAGAAAGAGCTGACTTGTTTACCCACTAGCTAGAGGACACGCCGAGTTTCGAGTGAAGAGTATCCATTATTCTTTGGTCATCGGGGTGGGAGGTTGAAGATGGCAACCGACGGCGATCTGGAGGCAAATGAGCAGAGTCCTTTGATGGACGATGGTGAAAACGCACTATCTCCTGCGAGCGAAGAGTCGGAGATTTGGACAGAAATGGGTCAGCCGTGGCCGGCTACGTTCGAACGCTCGATCTCTCTTCTTGCCAGCCCCGTCATTAATGCTGCCGAAGCGGACCACTTTACTAGAAGCCCCAAACCTGGAAACACCTCTTTGGCCAGGCGACGCATGGTAAGGCTTAGCTTGGTTGCTATTGACCGAGACACTTTATTGAAAGCAAGTGATTGCTCACAGACAGTCGCTTCTTCTTGCCGTTGTTCCCGCAGCGATACGAGACACCACAAGGAACTATTCTTCCGCCTCTGGCCCGTCACAAGTCTATTGACGAAAAACGAAACATAAAAGACGTATCCGCCATGGACTTTCAAGCTACCAAAGAAAGTCTCAGACTAGGAACATCGACACAGAAAAAGCTGACGCCTCTAGCAGATACCCAGAAAAAGCAAGAACAGAAAGCAAAAGAGGCTGCGGAATACAGAGCTAGAATTTTGAAACAACAAAATCAAGAAAGTGGAGAATTGTCGCCTTCTTTCCGCAAAGACAAGGCCGCCATCAAGGCATCCAAGAAGGAAAGAAAGGCACGAGAGGAGCGGGTAAAGAATGTGGAAGGGAAAGCAACCTCGGCCGAATGTGCATTCAACCTGTGCAATATCTTGATGGGTGTCGGTCTGCTGGGTCTACCTTACTCTTGCGCCAAAGCTGGGATTTTGGGAGGCACAATTGCAATTCTTACATTGGGTTTTATTTGCTGGAAGACATCAATCTTGATCGGAAGAGAGCTCAATGGAGATCCACGCCCAGCTGCCTATTTTGATGATTCTCCATGGAAAACACCACTTCAACCTGGATCCGTCCCTGAAGCTCGAATGCGCAAGCCGATTCGTTCATTCCCTGACATTGCACGTGAGGCATTTGGGTTCTGGGGTGCCTTGGTTCTGGCCATTGTCTTGTATTTTGAGCTTTTTTCGTGTATTTGCATCTTTTTGGTTTCTATCGGAGACCACCTGCACACGCTTTTCCCACGCATTTCGATGGAGACCCACATGATTGCATGCTGCATTGTCTCAGCCGTTCCTATTGTGTTGTTGCGAACTGCCAAATTGCTGTCCTATTTGAGTATGGTCGGCACATTCGCAACTGTCTGCGTCGTCGGGGCTGTGATCATGGCATTTGCTTTCGAAGGAGATATAACGGAAGAAGTGGCCAATCGCCTCGATAATCCTCCCACACCACCGTATCATTCGCTTTTCCATACCAACGGACTCGCTACTGCGTTTGGTTTGGTGGCCTATTGTTTTTCAGGCCATGCTATTATCCCTTCGATTTACAGCTCGATGCAAAAGCCACAAGAGTTTGAGAAGGTTGTGGATTTTTCCTTTCTTGTCGTCATGGGGTGTTGCTTGGCTGTCGGTTTGAGTGGGTACTCCATGTTTGGCAACCTTGTCTTCGATCAAGTGTCAATATCTCTGGAACAGAACTCATCGGCGGCCCTGGCCATGACTATTCTGGCCTATCTAATGGTCTTGACAGCGTTTTCCAAGCTGACTTTGACTATGTTCCCCTTGGCTATTGGAATGGAAGAACTTGTGGCACCCTTTCTGACAAGCGATCAGGCTATGGAGCTTGCATCGGGTCTTATCAAGTTTATCCTCTTGGCCCTAGCCCTGGCAGTTGCTATTTACGTACCATCCTTCAGTTTCTTGTGTTCGTTGGTCGGAATGATATGCACCATGACTGTGTCCGTCATCTTTCCTGCGGCGGCCTATCTCAAGCTGTTTGGCCACAAGCTGGGTTTCCTGGAGAAACTAATGTATTGGAGCTTTGTAGTCGCGGGTTTTGTCATGGCCGTTGTAGGGACCATGTTCGGACTGTAGGAAGTCGATTGCATCTTTGTTTAGCACTATGTGTAATCATCGAAGCTAGGTTCTATTTTTAAAAGGTTCTCTCTCGCTACAAAACTTACGACTTTAAAGGTTTCCTCTAGCTCTACTACTCAACTCGAGGGAGTTGTTTAGTAGTATCAATCGGAAAAAACTCGCTTAGTTAATATTAGCGAAGTAAGCGAGCACAAAGAGAACTACTAGCTACTAGTAGCTAGAGTAGTAGATAAACATGCTTTACGAAATAATAGGCTAGAGTAGACCGACAACAAATAGTGTTCGTTTATGTCCGATAATTGATGTCTATGCAGCATTTTCGCCGTGTGGGGTCGAAGTCGAGTCGTCGTCCTCGTGCACCACAGTTCTTCTTGGGCGCTGACTCATGAGTGATGAGTGGGGGAGTGACGAGGCAGACCATCGCATAAACCTAAACCAATCGGTAGACTAATAGTCTACGAGTATGTACCAGGTACCATTAGGTACCTGGTACCGGAACAACAAAAAGACACTGCCTCTCATCAGCAACAAAACAATGGACCGACGACTGCCTCCTTTGCCGTCAAAGCAAATCCGGTGGAAGCCGTCCCGAGCAAAGGTTCTACGAGTACTGCATCAGCATAGAAGTTGGGTGAATATTAAAACCGTGGTGGGTTGGAAATTTCCTGCCACTGACTGACTGTACTACAGACATTAGTCTCTACTAGTAGAATAGCAAATAAAAGTCCGGGTTTGTGGCTCGTCTTAGATAGATCATTATCTAGTAGTACATAGTAGTAGACTACTTACTGTACTACGTACTACGTACAGTAAGTACTCTCTCTCTACTACAGTACTGGGCTGTAGTACTACTACCCATAGTAGAGAGCTCCCTCTCTACCGTAGTAGTAGTAGTAGTAGTACAGTAGTAGAGAGTAGCTACCGGTCGAGGGGTTTGTCCCGGTACAACGTACTGTATGTACCGGTAGTCAGTTTTCGTGAGGGGTGTTCGCTTATTGTTCGTTTGTGTCCGATAAATGACGGCTGCAATACCGGTACCTGGTACTTGTACAGACCGGTATGGTACTTGTACGGTACCGTTTGTACCGGTACGAACAGTCTGTACGAAGACTCGGGCGCGGCGCCCGGGTCATCTCGGGCGAGACACGACTTTTCCTACCACCGCGCACCCGTCTCACATCATCTGTCTGACAACCAAAAACCAAACGGGCGGAGGCAAGCAAGAAGCAAACAGTACGGTACTTGTACCGGTAGGGAGAATAACTGCAAGAACAAGAGGCAAAAGTACACAGATAGAAGAATCCAATCGACCCGCCGCAACACACACGGATTGAATAATTGGGACACTTGGATGCTGGACGTGAAGGTGCACAAAAGAGCAAAATAGGTGGTTCGACTGATCGACAGGAAAAAAGCCACCGATTTGTTTCCTCCATTTTTGTGTCATATACAGGCACTTGACTACTAGCTACTTTGTAGTATATCAGCGAGGAAAAAATGGACCACATTGATTACGAGGAAGAGCATCAGTCGGCCGCTTTTGAATATGTCATGCCGCTAAGCGGGGCAAATCCAAGTCCGGCAATGGGGAGAAGCACGAGTACGGATGGCGAAGACAGTGTGGAATTTGACTACAATGAAGACCAGTATAGAACCGTGACACAACGAGGCACGGGAAGAGGAGGTTCGAGCAATAGGCGGAGTTCCCAGGAGACAGAAGATACAACACCTTGGAGCAATAGGCGGAGTTCCCACGAGACAGAAGCTACGACACCTCGATTTCAAAATGTTTCTTCTGGAGGCCGTTGGGCCAGTATGAGCGAGGAGGCTCCAATGGGAGGCGGCCTTCCGACAATACCGTTTGCTGATCGGTCTGAAAGATCCTTGGGAAAGTCACAAAACGGCTTGGGGGATTTTCTTGCAAAGAACAATAATAGTAGCTCGGTCAAATTCAGTATGGACCAAGATGGTAACAACTCGCTCCCGTCGCTTCCGCTACATGCAGTGTTTGGTCCCTCGACGCCGACATCCAACGCGGCGTCGTCCTACAGCAGAAGAACCCCCGACCCGACCCGCCGTTCTGCTCAGCAGATTGGCATGGACGGCGCCATTAAGGAGTTACCGCTGTCGCCGAATACAACAGACGACGACGAGGAGGAGGAGTCGACGATGCACTCAACAGCAGTTTCGCCAAGTCGTCACCACTCGCCGAAGAAACTCCGTTCAGAGAGCCATCGTGAATCTTCTCTCTCCAGAGAAACACAATTGATGCACGCCAGTATGTATTCTGTAACCTCGCATGCAACGGAACATTATCCAACAGATCGAACGAGAGACCACGATGGAGAATCTACCGACGACGAAGACAATATGTTCATGCCTATCATCTGTTGCGGTTGTTTCGTCTTACCGATGTGGCTATCTACCCCGATTAGGGCTTCTCCCAGTTTAGAGCGCATCTCGCGCTGCGTGGTCAACGTCTTGCCATGCTTTTGGTGTCTTCCAAAAGCAACGCAAGGAAGGTCCACGGATCGAACCGTTTTGATTCGACTCACAGTGTTATGTCTGATTATGACTTTCGTTCAAGTCGCCATGTCGATGTGGCTGGTCGCTGTACTCTTGATAATGGACGATCAAGCGGGGGCATTACGAGGCTTTGCCCCACATTTTTGGAATTGCAATGGAGCTGCCTTCTCAATCGGTATCTTGGCTTTTTTCCTCATCATTACATGCTCGTGTACCATTCGGGTGATGCAGGAGGTGGATTTGGTTGGAGCCATTCGGTATCTATGGGTGATTTTTTGGATAGTTCCCTTTGAAATTTTCTTCAACATCAGTCTCTACGATTATCACAATGTTACCAAGATTTGGATCCGTCATTGGTAAGAAAGAAAAGGCCTACCTCATAATTGACTTTCTTGCGAGGGACCGATATTCTGATTTGCCTTTTCCTTGGCTACAGGTGGCTTGCCGATCACATGTCATGGTTTCGATTCTATTTTTGCGGCGAAGAGAATGCGCTCACCAAATGCTTGGTGCCAATTCTGGGTGGGGCAGATTATGACACGGAAGAGGGGTGGTGCCTGGCAAACTACAACGCTTCGGATTGTGCCATCATACGAGACGACGCCCAAGAACAGATGGAGGGTGTTATGTTGACTTATTATACTGGGCTTGCAGGGTGGACGAGTCTTTTATTAGTTTTGATGCTGCTCATGGTAAATACCTTCGAACGCATCATTACGAAACCAATCGTTCAAAAGTCGCGAGAAACAAATGTTCCTGCCTGGCTTTCCTTGCCAACAATAACCAATGCAATGGTGGGAACTGTGCTGCTTTTTTCGTCTTCATCCCTCTTGAGTTCCAGTTCAGGTGCTGAAAATTCATGGATTGGTATCGTTTACTTGGTGGTGGCTGGGCTTTTTCTTGTCGCATTACTCACGGGGTGGTTCCTATCAGCGTACACTATTCAAAACCACGGGGACAAACAAACAAAAAACATCGCAGTCATATTGATGATCATAATGATGGCGGCTAATGTGGTGATGTTGGCAACGATTTTTGTGGCATCCATCCTCTTTTCAGCCAATTTAATCAATGTACCGATTGACGAGAGTCAGCGTGGAATCGTAGCGTGCAACGTGGATCGAGGCGAGACATGTACTAGGTGCGATGATCTGATACCGAGTTTACGATGTCCTGAGTGGACCTTACAGGAAGTCACCACGATTCTTCAGACGCAGTTGAAACAGAGTGCAACTCTGGCGTCGATCTTCATTCTGTACGCGGTCAGTGTCCTTCGATTTGGTGTGACTCTGCGAAAGCATCTCAGCCTCTACCAAATCGACTACGTCT